>VZRH01001410.1:769674-952872 GCA_013397555.1 Urocynchramus pylzowi
TTTTTTTTTTTTTTTTTTTTTTCTGGAGGACAGAGCAGGTTGTTTCTGAGCTAGCTGCCCTTCCAGCAAGAGCTTCCCTCAGCCCGTTCCTCACATGTGCAGCTACAGCACCTTTAGGGCTGTTTAAAGTAATTTTAATAGCCAGAAGCCTAAACATTTTCCAGTGAATATTTAAACCTGGTAGTTCTTACTGCCACTTTTATTTTTAATAAGGTATTTGTTGCCACAAAAGTAGTTCAGTGGTTGTGTAGTTTTTAAAGAAAATACCAGATAATAACTTCCATTTATTCTATATATAACTATAGAAAATGCATGCACATATATAGTTGTGTGCATGTATACTTGCATATACTTAAAAAAGTGAATAATTTGTGTACAAAACATCAGCCATTCTCAAAAAAATCCCAAAAGCAACCAAAAACCCCCAAACAACAACAGCATAGGACATGCAGAGGATTTTAGTTACTCTGACTTCAGACTCCTTTTCCAAAACACTCTGGTGTAGGTAGTCTGAAAAGTAAGGTAAAGCTTCATTAAATAGTATTCAATTAAAAAAAAAAGTAATTGCCTTATGTGGTAGATGCACTATTACACTCTGAACTCATATGTCATATTTATTAAAAATTGTTTTGAACTTCCTTTTCAAGTGACAAGCACAGCACAGAATGAAATTGTATTTATTATTGTTTTCATTATGAGGTTTATATTTTTCTGAGTTTATTTAGCATTTCAAGCTATACATCATAAACCTAGCTGGAATGATGCTGGGGATTTTGATGTTTCTACATCCAAGTGACCTTTTGTGATATTTCTGTTCTGTTAACTTATAGAGGAATAAATTGTGAGAATCAAAAAATGAAATTATAGAAAACAGTTGTAAATGCTTCACCTCTCTTCTTTTATGCCATTTACCTACTCAGTAAAAAAATAGGAAAAAAAAAAAAGGTGTAACAAAGACAGGGTGACACTCCAGGATTCTGTGCTGGTTTGTTGCTTGCTGTGCATTCTAAGAGAGAAGTTGATCTCTAGTTGGAAATGACTAGATGCACAATTTGGAGAGACCTTATCTTACATGTTTACAAAATTCAATGCTAAATATTATTTCATATGTTATTTTATAGTACCATAAAATCCAGAACCCAAGTTCCATAATCCACTTCTGTACGGTGTTTGCTGAGAAATGGAAGTAATAAAAAAATAATACAATGAAAGTTTGCATTATGAGCTGGCTAAATCATAAGCCAAGGTTTTTTACTTCCAATTAGGAAGCCAATTATGGCATTTGAAATCAGAATGAAAATAACCCAAAAATTCAACTAGTGATTTTTATGATGTTTCTTTCATACATGTCTATATGCACATATATATAAATTACTACTTGCACATATATATAAATTACTACTTACACTTTGTGATTCAGATATTGTGTCTCTTTGGGCCATTTGACCTTTCCATATGGAAATACTTTCCATTTTATCACTGTTCTATGATAAAATTGAAGTATTATGTATAAATTTGTATTATTTTGGAGTAATTTCACAACCATTAATTCTACCTTACACTTCACATTCCTTTTTTCTGCCCATGTCTTAGTGTCTCACTAGAAGACATCCCATGATGCCAGCAGAGGCTGGAACGTGCTGAGTCTCAGTGACAATTTGCTGATTATTCCAATTCATTTGCATAAGCTTCCTTACACTTTTATGCCTTAATTTATGCCCGTAATGCAAGTGGTGATGCATCTCTGATGTAATTTCACATTCCTTAGGTTAGGATGACTCAGCACCACTGACTTAAACACTGAGGTTAGATTTGCATTTTATCTCCTCATCCTCAGCCTCTTTGTAGGCAGCAATTCCTTGTCCAAGACATGAAATTGCCATAAGAGCATCCAGGAGAACCTTTTTTCTCTTTCATTCTTCATAGGTGTAAAGTAGACAACACAATATTGGGCTGGGGTTTTTTTTGTTTTGGTTTGTTTTGGTTTTTTTTTTTCCTCCTGTTTTTGTTTTTTTCTTCAATGCTCTTCTCTCAATTTCATTTAATTGCTCAGTTCAACTCTGATATCTTGTCTGTATCGTGCTGCTCCATGTCCACAGGATTCTGTGCTTCTGCATGAAATGAAGAATTAATAAGACCTTCATTTCTTTCACACTTCAGAAGTATCAGAGTTCTGCATAGAAGCAAGAGCAGATGTATGTGTATCTTTCTGACCTCTTTATACCTGCAAAACTAAAGAAAAGTTTTCTTTTTTGGTGTTGCTGCTATTTTCTTGTCTACGAGGACAACTTAGACTTTATCATGCTAATTTTTATTTTTTCCATCTTAAATGTTGTGTTAGGAGTAAAACATGGTATAGAACTTCTTGTTTATTACTCTTTCCAGCTGCAGAATATCAGTACCAATGCAACAAAAGCTATTGCACTATCATTTAAAGATCAGACTGGACATTGTCATTCCCTCCCTCTTTCTGTTTTTTTGGGGGGATTTTTTTGGAAACGTTCTAGGAGTTGTGTAATTAAATTATTACCTGCTGTATCACCATCTGCTTACATGATTTTGAAGCGTTTCTAACCTCTGTGTGTGTGTGTTCACTTCATGACTTCAAGAAAGTGCCAAAAAAACACTGAATGTACTCAGCAGATGGACTGAGGGACTCACACCCTCCAAGCAGTCAGTCTTGATTGTTCTGGGCATAATTAAGCATATTTTATCTAAATCTAATTATTTAGTTTCAAAACATGGCAAAGATGTTTTTATTTTCAATAGTCAAATATTCATTATGGAATGAAGACCTACTCCAGATCATTGCTGTGGATAAACATTACTATTAGAATATTCCTGGTAAGGTCATGTATGATTGTTTTTCATTTAGCTCAATATTTGTATCATTATCTTTTAAAAGATTAACTCAATCCTTGCACTCTACAGTATGCTAATGGTAAATCTTTTAAAAAGAACTGGATCTGGATGCTCATATTAGACCTTCCAGAAAGTGGGATTTAGATCTCAATGCTTAAATACTTCAGGTATGTGTTTGTTTTCAACTCTTAATGGTATTTCATTCAAAGCAATTAGAATGGTCAGAGGGTTAAGGTTGGAGCGTGTTGTCCAGCAAAAAGCAAGGTATCATTTTAGTTTAGAGAAGAAATCTGCAGATGTGAAATCTGCATGGGGGAATGATAATAAGTTCTGGCTGTAAGCAGGTAGTAGAAGAGCATTCTGCCCAGCCTCAATGGGTTATTAGAGTGTGTTTACAGTGGTCATGGATATCTTTGGAAGCATCCATTGGGTCCAGGTGTGGTGGTGAGTGGGTTACAGTTGGTTGGGATGTTGCTCCAGAACCACCCAGCTCTACCAGGAAGCCCTGCTGATTGCATGGGTTGTGCTGCTCTTGGCTTACAAAAGGCAGAGCTTCTGGCCAACAAACTGGCTTTGAGCTCATCTCAGTCCAGAATTGGTCTTTATCATTTATTAAAATAAGTGGAAGTAAATAGTGAGACATCTTGATGATCACCAGCTTACGAGTTTAAACAAACAACGAGGCAAACCAGGAAACAGCCACCATTATTAGCTGGTAATTCAAGGTGTGTTGTGGGATGGAATGCTACTGCTGACTCAGTTCTGCTGGAGCCAGAGCATGGTTTGGGGGAACTGACCACACTGATTTCCTTTAATACTGATGAGAGTTAAACAGCCTCTGCAGCCTACAGGAGGACTTCATTGTGTCAGGATGAAGGAGGTGATGATCCCCTTAAACACTTGTAGGCTGGGAATTCCATCAACTGTTGCATTCATTAATAATCTTAAGATTTTCACTTTGTGACTCAGGTCTGATGGGCTCATTAAATGAGAGTCCTTTCAGGTTTTATTCAGCTGTGTGAAGCCTAAATTGTGATGGGGTTCTAAGAAGATTTTGCTTACTGCCATTTTATGTAAGTTTTCCAATTTCTTACTCATGTTACAGTCATTTTGACCTTGGTAAACCAGATTCAAACTATCTTCAAAGGCATTTAAGTAGCTTTTTCAGTGCTATATTAAAAAACTCTTAAGTTAATACTCTCTCTACATTTTATTCCGTATAAATTTATTTTTCTGGTTCTCATTAATTTAATTAGATTGCAGTCCTCCTTTGCTCTTTTCTGTGAGATTACTCTGCTGGATAAATCCATTTTAACTTTGATGGCTTATGCTAGAGGTGCATCCTCATAGGTATCTACTCAAATAAAAGTGTCCAGAGTATTCTCCTTTTCCCATAAACAAAATTCCCAATACAGTCAGTAAAATTACTAGTTTTTGATAATCTGCATCTCTAATGAGAAAGTCATCTCTTTACTTCAATGGTAGCTGCTTCAATGATACATAAAAGTGCTTTAGAACAGTGCTCATTTTGTTTTTGAAATCACCCAGCAGCTTAACAACCAGCTTGGATATAAAATTCAGTTCTCCAGTTCTTTGTAGTAGTCTGCACTAGGTAGCAAGTTCATGGGCATTTAGCCAACTGCCTTTTTATATGTTGCATCCACCTGTTTTGACATTAATCCATAAAAATAAACTCCATATGTAGCCCAGAAAATGGTCTTTGTGGGTCCCAAGTTACAATGGCAATAATTAAAATGATTGCTTTCATGTCCCAGATGGTGACTGTGGTAGATAATTGTATTCTCTGCAATTATTTTGGACTAAGTTTAGCAGAGGAAGGTAAAAATCCGGTGTGGTTTTGAGACAGCACACAGTATTTTATTGGTTTAACTGAAAGCTTAATTATTTCCAGGATCTGAAAGTAAGAGAAAAATGGAAATGGATTACAGGTCCAAAAGAGATTTACGAAGCATTTCTGTGTTACTTACATACAGATGTGGCACAATGGTCACTGCAGGGTTACTGTCTTTACATTCAGTGTGGTGGGCTTTGGGCACGACCTTGTAATGGTAATATTTGAGAATTTTGTAAAAAAAAGTCTGAAAATGGGTAATGGAACTTGCAACTTTTGGCCATATTCAGACCAAGCCCTGTGTCAAAGCTACAGCCTTTGTATGTGGGTGAAGCAGAGTCATGGCTTGATACTTTTAAAAGAGATGGAAAAATTGAGTAGTTAACTAACATCCTGATAGCCACTGACATGTTATGCATTTGTAATGATGTTGCTTGTGTTCTACCAGCCCTGGTTGTTTCAGGCTGTATTTTGGTAGTATCAATATTTTGTGATAGAGCAGTGCTTTGTGACTCCCCAAGTTTTACATTTTCATGCCATTTGCCTAACATTTGGTCTCAAAACAGCTTTACTTTTAAGTGCTATTGAAGATCATTTATTTTTAATAATGCCCTCGTTCATAAATAAATTACGAAAGCTATGAGCCATGCTTAATATAGTTCACTGTGTTTCTAAATACCCTTAATACATAAAGAAATTACAGGTATGTCCTATATCTAAAACACAGGGAATTCTGTGAGTTTGCTATTAAAAAAAAAAAAAAAAAAAGAAGAAGAACATTCAGATTTTCAGTCTTGAATTTCTGTTAATGTGCAAACTGTTTTCTAATGTTGATTCTTGATTCATTTTAATTATAAATTTAGTCATTCTAAATTTTTCATGAGCTTTGGTGACTTTTCACTAGAGACTGATTTGCCTCTTTCCTTGCTGTAAATCATGAAAAACACTGTACTATGAAGCTGAATGGGAGACACTGCCCTGTAAAAAAGTAGTAGAGATAAAGGAAGTGCTGCTGCTTTTTTGATTTGCATGTCCTGATCCTCTTCCTCATGGGCATCTTCTGACTTCTCTTTTTTTTTTCCCCTCAGCTTGGAATTAGGTCATGTATAAATAAAGCTGATTAAGTTGTTTTGTGAGGGAAATATTCCCACTAAAACTCTAGATTTAATAAAAATGCACATTTTTAGTGAGGAAATGTTTATTTTTAAGAGAAATAATTAACATGTAAGGTAAAGCAGAGCATGTTCAGTTTTGAATGACATTTCTGGGGAAACTGAAAAATTTCATTTCTTGAAGTCAAAGAAAATACAGATCCTTGTGGAGTATAGGATCTATCCCTATTTCTATATTTATTTATTTATTTATTTAAAATTGTATTTCAAAAGGGAATAAAGGCAGGAGAGACCAGGGCCATACTGAGAGTCACTATAGTGATCTAGACAATTTCCCAGGGGCCTGCAGAGAGACAGAAGCTGCATATGAATGATGGGTGGTTATACATTTGTTTATTTTATGAAGTCTTTTCTTCATTCAAGAAGACACTTAAGTATTGTAGATAGAAACAAAGTCAGGCAATTGGACTGTAATTCATATTTTTGTTAGAATTCTCTGTTTAATGTTGAAAATACTCATGTAGTATTTTTCAGAATTTATTAGTTTGTATTATTGAGAGTCACTAATAGCATGTTTGTTTCTTGGGACTTCTTTTCAGAGGCAGCTATGGATAATATTTTCAAGAATATTGTCAGGTTATGTTCTTTGGAAATTAGCTTATTGATTCCCTTCAGTTGGAGGGTGACTTTTTGAGAACACTAGTTTCTTACTGACTCCTGGCTCTGCACAGACAGTGTGAGCTGGTGAATATGATTAAAATTAGGCTGGGAATAAAATCAATAAAAAGCTTTATAACTTTGAAATTTCCATGAAACTCTCAAATCAAATGTTTTTAAATGAAGTTGTCTTAGGTAGCACAGGTTTCCATTTGTTTGTCACTGGAATGATGCAGCAGATGAAGCCCAAGCAAGGAAGCAATTAAATATATTAACTGCTTCCATGAAGTATGGAAAGCCTGAATCCAGATGGTTTTCCTGCTTCAGGCAGAAGGGTTCAGAGAATAAGACCTCTTCAGAAGGAGAGGTCTGCCTGGTCAAGACCAGGTCCTGCTGTCCTGCTCAGCCTTGCTGTAAATGCAGCTGTACTCCTCTTCCAAACCTGCAGAGCTCCTGCAGTGAGTCCTCTTGGGAATTCTTGTGTTTCCATCCCACTCCAACTCAGCTGCAGTTACTGAAGGCTTTTTTGGAGATGTAGGATAGCAGTAGCAAGGCATTGTGCCAGAAGCATGTGTGACCAAAGCTTGGCTGACACAGACCTTATTTGTGTGTTTTTTCTGTGCTTTCTTACATAAAGATGCTCCTGAGAAAGAAGTTTTGTCCACATTTTGGTGATGTGGAAATTGCGTCAAAGACTGCTACAAATACGAGACACGTAAATGAAATGCTTCATTTATCAGTAATTCAGCAAACCTGCATCATTCCTGTGCTTCAAGGGTTACAAGTCAAGCAGTTTTTAGCAAGCTGCTAATCTGCTGTGCTTGCTCTATAGTTATAGTTGCTTGCTGTCCCAGGAGTTTCCAGCAAATGCTCATACAATCTGATTAACATGGTTCACATACAAAGGGCGCTGGCCTGGGGACTACCACGTCTCATTAATGGAAATGAATTTTTCATGCCATGGCTGCTATGTCTGTGTGTTAAGACTTTTCATTTCTTTTTCCAATTTTGTCTCTTTTCTGTATTGTATATTTTTTAGCAAAAATGTCCATATGAATTTTAACAACTGATTGTATTACAGGTCTGAGAGTTTTTATTTTTGCATGCTGATGCTATTTTTACTAAGAAACAGATGTATTGGCAGCAGAGGAAAGAAAAGGAGTGCAATGGCATACATTTGTGTTTATATTGAACCCTTTAGCTCTGATTGAATGCTTGATGGGTTGAGCTTAAGAATGAGGTGACTTGATCTGTTCTTGGCAGCAGTCCTGCTTTGTGTGGGAGGTTGGAGCAGGTGACCCTGTGAGGTCCCTGCCAGCCAACATTTTCATGATTCTGTGAATTGTCAACTTTTCAGAGTAACTTTCCAGAATTAATTCCAGTATTGTAATTGACGTATCATCCCATTTTTTTTAAGAGGCTGTAACATGTTCTGCTGTGACGTGAATATGGACAAGCTCTGGTTTATAGCTGAAAGCAGGGACAGAAGGTTTAGTCTTCTCCTAGCACTGTTCCTTGGGGTATTTTGGATTAATGGTGCTTTTTAAGGAAAATTGGAGAGGAAGCAATTGTACATATTAAGCCAGTAAGCAAAGTATGCTCTGTGACTGATCATGCACAGCTGCTTTCCTGTGGCATTTGTTATTTAACATTTTTTGCTGTCAGCAGATTGTAATTTTCTGATTACTTTGTTGAAAGTTCCCAAACATCACTGGCTGTCCTGTCCAGGGTATGTACCTGGACATGGATATCCAGCAACTTCCAGGATCATCAGCCCACATTTAGCTGATGGTATACATCTGAATTAGCAGAAACCATCAGCCCTTCTGTTGATGCACTGTTCCCACTTAAGAAGAGAATTGCTGTAATACCTCTAACCATCAGTTACATGGTTTATAGCCTTCTTTACCTCAGTGTACTGAGCTATATGTTTCTTGAATATGTCCTCTTTGTTCTTGTCATAATGCACACTTTGCTTCTCTTCAACTGCTAATGTCTCTAAATCAAAAGTTCTACAGCATAAACAATTTAAGCTGTAATAGCTATGCACAACCCTGGCCAAGTATAAAGAAGGTTTATGAGAAGTTTTTCCTCTACAGTCGCTGATCTGGTTTTTTTTTAGATTATAAGGTGTGTATCATGCTCTTCTCTAAGTGGTCAAGTGTTATGGTTGCTTTTTAAGAAATTATTCCTTGAGAAATGTGTACAAACTAACAGTATTAATAAGCTCAGTCTACTGGCAGTCTGTGATAAGTTGTCCATCGATGGAAGTTTGACTGTCAACTTGAGCGTGTCAAAAATGACCAGATCAGCTGAGACTGAGAATTGAGGTAGTCTTTAGGATAATGGACTTAGCCAGTTTATTTCTTGCAATGCTCTCATCTCCATACAGCACAGCAATGCTGAGAGATTTCCCTAAATAATGATTGGGAGACCATCAAAGAGAGGCTGAAGATTAAACCATAGGCTAAGCAGCTGTGCCTCTTCTCTCAAGGATGTGGTCACATTTGGGTAGGAGTTGGGTGAAAACAGCATCAGATCTGGCTGCTTTTGTGGCTTAGTTCCACAAGGGCTTAAGAGAAAGTGTGAAATTCTTCTGGAGAGCTACTGAAAGCCCATACATTACTGATATGTGAAGCTCTACGTGCAGATGTAGTTCATTGCAAATCTTAAACGTGTGGCATAACTGCCAGAAGATAAACTGGAAACTGCAGAAAGAAGGGGTGTTTCCTTTAATTTTTATCCTCAGGAATCCACTGAGGGTTCCTTTGTTGACCTGAACTAACATATCTTGGATTTTCTTTGTAAGAGAAATCGTAAACTCATTTCAGCGTGTAGACATTGGTGGACTCAGGATGCTGAATGTCACACCATATTGACTATGTGTGATACAACATGTTCTGATAAATTCACAGGAATTGTACACCATGCAAAATTACACCTCCAGGCAGACTCAAATGACCAAACTCTGACATTTCTCAAACTTGACAGCTTATTTCAGTGGAGATTTAGGAAAAAAAAAGGTCAAAGGACACCAAACATATTACTGCTCTACTCTGCCTATAGCTATAGCAACACTAAATCTTCTAATATTACATCTTGGGGCAAATGAAGGGATTCTCATTTAGACCCTAGAAGCAGGAGTAAGCATGGCTTAGGAAGAACAGCTGAGGGAGATGGTGTTTGGAGAAAAGGAGGCTTAGGGGAGACCTTATCTTCTCTACAACACCCGGAAAGGAGGTTTAGTCAGGTGGGGTCGGTCTTATCTCTCAGGTAACAGGTAAGACAGGAATAAATGGCTTTAAGCTGCACCAGAGAGGGTTTGGATTGGATGCAAGGAAACATTTCTTCACTGAAAGCCGTGGCACAGCTGCCCAGGGCAGTGGTGAAGTCACCACCCCTGGAGGTATTTAAAAGCTGTGTAGCTGTGGCACTTGGTGACACGGTGTAGCAGTGGCCTTGGCAGTGCTGGGTTAATGGCTGGACTGGGTGACCTTAAAGGTCTTTTCCAATCTAACCAAGGCTGTGATTCTGCCGTTGTATAGATCATATCAGGTTTGTCACAGCCTGATGGCTCCAGCAATGTCCCCTGGCCTCGCCAGGAGCAGTCTCGGGGCTGATAACGCGTGGCCGGCTCGATTGCCTCCTGACAGGAGTCTGGGCTGTCCTGTGCCTCACAGGTGTGCAGGGGACACAAGTGTGCTTTACAAACATGGGCTCATCTTGGGTTGCCACGGCAACACCACTCCATGTACTTGAGCTTTAACATTTGAGAGTTCACCCAGAAAATAAATTTGGCGTGATTATGAAGTACACTTGCTTGTTTTCTGAATTCTTTGGATACAGATCGTTGAAAAGAGCAGAAAATTATGTTTCTGACTTACTGTTTTCTGCCATAAACCATGCACAGAATCATTAAAGCTGTCATCTATCAAAATATAGTAAAATTCCAATAAAGCTAAATTGTAAATGTTGCCATCTTCAGCTCCATAATATATTATTTTTAAAGCTCCCTGTCATTGTTGAACTTGATAAAACTGAGTAAAACCCCACTGAGCAAGAAATGAGAAAGAAAATCTAGAAAATGTAGTCTTGAAGTAAGGATTTAATTTTTATACAAGTACTGACCTATTTTTCTACAGCAAGTTAGAATAGCACAGGATGGTGACAGCAGGAACATTTTCGTGCGTGTCTATCAGTATTTTGAATGTCATTTAAAGTCTGGTTTTATCAAAAAAAATTACTCTTGACATGAGACATTAGGGCTTCATATTTCCTCAGTATCTCTGATTTCCATGTGAAATATTGCTAATAGGAAGATTTGTCTTCTGTAACCAGCTAAGTTTGAGAAATTGATCCTAAACTCTAAAAACTGGAGCACTTGGAACAGATTGCCCAGAAAGGGTGTGGAGTCTCCTTCACTGGAGATACCCCAGAACCATCTGGATGCAATCTTGTGCTGTGTCCTCTGAGATGACCCTGCGAGGTTGGACCAGTTTTAGATAAAATTGTGTCCCAAATGGTCCAGAGTCATCAGCTTGTTTGTGGGTAGTGGTTTTTTTTTTTTTTTTTTTTTTTGTTTTTTTTTTTTTTTTTTTTTTTGTTTTTTTTTTTTTTTTTTTTTTTGTTTTTTTTTTTTTTTTTTTTTTTGTTTTTTTTTTTTTTTTTTTTTTTGTTTTTTTTTTTTTTTTTTTTTTTGTTTTTTTTTTTTTTTTTTTTTTTGTTTTTTTTTTTTTTTTTTTTTTTGTTTTTTTTTTTTTTTTTTTTTTTGTTTTTTTTTTTTTTTTTTTTGTGTTTACTTTAGTCAGATTGTTTTTCTTTCCCTAAACAGAATGTGTTAATATTTTCACTGCAAGGTTTTGTCAATGATTGTTTAAAATCAGGAATGGAGTTGATGCCTATGATGAGGCCAGATTCCTGTTTTCCTTATTTGTAGCTCATCCATAAAAGTGACCTTTTGATTTTGGTTTTCTTTTCTTTTGTTGTTTTTGTTGTTAGTGGGCTGGTTAGTTATGATGTTGGTTTTTTATGATTTTTTTCTTCTGGTTTGTGGTTTTTTGGTTCTTTCCAAGATATGGGTTGAAACCACAAAGTATTTTGCAATGTTGGTTTGCATCTTTTGAAGTATAGCAGACTTCCACTAGCACAATTTATTATAAAGCAGTACCTTGCAAATGTACAGTTTCCAAATTTTCAAAGTTAAAATGACTTAATTTTTTTAAATATTAATTTAAATAGGATTGACTGTAATTAAAGAGAAAAAAGAGTTTGAAAAATATCAAAGTGAAATATGCCCAATCTAAAGACTGGCAACTTAAAAATTTCCGAAGCAGAAATGAGTCATATAAAATTAACTTTCTTAAGAACTGCTATGGCCTGTTAGTACAGCTATTGCTGTCAGCAATTTCAAGTTAAACACCATTTACAATGATTTTATTTCACATCAAATTCAACTATAAGCTTAAATGCAAATGCCCCAATAATAGTTTTTGTCCTGGTAAAGCTTTGTATTTTATTTCTTTCAGAGGCAATTATAATGTCTGGGGGAATGAAATGCAAAATATATTATTGATGAAACCTTGAAGTTGGAAACACATATCTGTTCAGGCAAACTGGGTATTAGGTTAGTGTACAGAGAGTCTGTATGAGGAAAAATGGGCAAAGACCGATGTTTTGGAAGAAGAGCTTTGGTGGGATGGCCAGGAGGAGCTCAGGCACAGTTTTGGGAAGGTAAATGGTGGGGAGGGGGTTTGGGCAGGAGGATTTAGGTGGTGGGGCTGGGGCCTGGTGCAACTGATCAGAGATGTGGGACAGAATTTCTTCCCCTTACTCCCAGTTTAAGAACAGTGTAAACACATCTACACAACACATCCCAACTGGCCCTGAAGTTCTGATTGTTCATCTACTTCTTTACTTTTAGAAACACTGAAATCCTACCCAATGCCCTTCTCAAGAAGAACAGCAGGATCTGAGTGTTGATTCCAGTGGAAAAATGAGTGATTAATTAATGAACTAAGAAACTGGAGTGTGTGTGTGTGGCTTCTCTCTCCTTGTTTGGTGTTGTCGTCCTGATGTTTGCAAATGAGCAAAAAGGGTGAACAGTGAGAGAACTGAGCTGTTCCCACCCTAATGGGAGGGAAGAGCTGTCCTGGAAGCAAAGCAAAGGCAGCAGCACAGCACACAGGAATGCACAGGCTCTACCAGAGCCATTTATACTGATCTGATTATGCCGCAGTATTAATAAACCCCCTTGGCAGACTCTGCATCTATCACAGATGCTGTTAGCTTCTATAAAGTCAGTAAATATATCTGAGTTTTGTTTCAGGCAAATAGGTATTTGCAAACTAAATGTGTTTGAGAATGGGAAAGATCTGGGTTAGTAATACATGCCCAGAATATTAGAGACCAGCTAAGGCTGCCTTTTTGTTACCTGGTACTTGTCTACTGGGGAAGAAGGAGCTTCCTGCAATCTTTCTGTGAGCCCCAGGAATTCAGAGATTCTAAAAAGGCACCAGGCAAATACATCCACGTATGTACATCTGGATGGCCCAGGATATTACAGCTGATGCATTTGATTGTAGGCAAATTAACTCTTATTCCAGCTGGGCATCATCCTGCACAAGTCTTATCAATCAGAGTGCTCCACAGCCCCTGTTCCTGTCATGTGGTCACACTTTGTGTTGATGTTAATGGTATCCTGGTCCACATGGTTGTTTGTGATATAATAAAATCAGTGAGAGATTTGAAGAGGTTAAATACTCTATCATCTGTGCCAAAAAGAACTTGCTAATGAAGAGACAGCTTTAGATTCAACTTAGCTGTGTTTTACAGATCTTTCTTCATTCTGATCTCTCTGTTGTTTTTGCTACAACACTGCTCAGTCTTTCAGGTTGCATTCATCTTCAGTGAAATGTGAACAACTGGTGAGTTTTGTCATATGTTTTTATCTGGTGGCTTTATGGAGTGACAAGGTCCTTAATTGTCCTGCTGTAACTGAACTGCTTGCCAAGGCCATATCCCAACGGTGAGGGAAGGGAGAAATCATTACTGCACAGAATTAAGGCAGTGGTGATGGAAATATCACATTATTATTTTTGAATTACAGGGCAGTGTAACGTTACTGTTGACAAGGGCATAATAATCTCTTCTGCAAACAAGTTTTGTCAGGGATTTGTAACTCTGAAGAAATTTGTCTAGGCCTGAAACTTGGCATCATCTCGTTTAACAAAGTACTAATTTGTTGTCATACATACTTTTAAGCCTTGCAAGTGCAGTGGGTGTTGAGCTCCATGATAAGCACAGCTATTGGTCCTTTAAACAGGTGATATTACATCTACTTTGGGGTATCCCTAGGCACAAAAAGATTACAAGGACTTAGAATAAAAGCAGTCTGTGTAGAAGATAGTGAGAAGAAGATAAAAAGGAAATACCCTTTCAAAATGAGATGAGCCAACAGCCCTGGAATTTTGGATTTATGACTGTACAAAGATAACATAATTCCTTTAGGAGAATTCTTGGGTGAATTTTGCCTTTTCAGTGTTGAGCACTAAGTGGACTGAGAAGGGCTCTCTGTAGGCATCCCATTAACACTTGCCAACACTTCCTGCTGTGTATGAGCCTGCTAATTGTCTCAACTATTTAAGAGCTGCATTTAACAACTGCAGCACCAGTCACAAAACAATTTACAGTAGTATGCTCATATTGCTTTTTCCTTGTTGGTTTCATAAAATGTTCATGTAAACTCACTTTTCTGTTATGGAGGTATTGGGGGGTGGTAGGACCTTTAATGAAGATCATATTCTATAGTTTTCAAAAGCTTTGCTGATAAGGGATTGAAGCAGGGAAAATTGTCAAAAAAAGAAGTTTGTGGTGGTTCCATAACAAGATGTTCCTATCAGGCAGGATGTAAATGTGTTATTTTTAAGGTCAAAGCACAGGCAGAGACTTTTGAAATGGGCTCGTTAAGGCAACAACAGTCTGATAAAGCTGACTCTCCTGATTTCTTGTGTGTAGTTAATTGAAAGGATATTCAGCTTTGATTTGATACCTCTCTATAAACATTCTCCCCACAAATCAGTGGAAGTATAGAAATGTACATCAGCTTTATTGGTCATCAGCTTGGCTCTGTCCAGTATTCCAGAGTTTATGATCCCCTTTGCTGTCCCTATAGAGTGGCTTTAAAACTCACTTGGTGCATATTCAGACTTCTGGCATTTTGCAGTTGCTCTTTTATCTTCATAATAAAACATGTATTTAACAACAATTAAATGTTGAAACAGCTTGCTGGCAGATGGGGTGAATTTTCTATCTCCTGAAGTTTTCAAAAATGTCTTTCAAAAATATGTTCATTTTATGGTCTGTGTTATAGAGAAGACTGAACTAGAGATTTGTTGTCGATTTTTTTGACTTCATTTTTTTTTCTGTACTTCTATTGTCTTTTTTTTCTCAATTCACTATTACTGTGAATATGTAGTGTTTTCTTTCTCCTTCCAGTTCCAAGCCAAACCTAAATTTAATATGCAATGTTCAAGTTTTGCCTACTTCCTTAACCAGCTAAATACCAGATGCTAAATAGAACAGGTGATACAGATTGCATGGCATAGATGATCTGTGCCTTAAGAACCAGGAGACCCTTTGTAAAATTACTTTTGGAATGGTTAAATGCAGTGCAGGCCCTGATCTCAGATACTTCAAGGTAAGTTGTACTGTGTCCTTAGACTGAAACAGTGAGCTTAGAAACATTAGTGGAAAAAGTGAAGTTAACAATTGCAGCTACTCTTGCATTCTTTGCATTCTTTAACTAAAGGACGTGTGTTGCTAATAAGATCCCATATTCCAAAGACTGGTCTCAAATATAAAACTGAATTGAATATTGATTTTTTTATTTTAGGTCATTTAGCTGCTTGCATGTTTGTTGGTTTGTTTGTTGGTTTTTTTTCCCTTTTTCCCCCTGAAGTGAGGAAACTGGTTTGGGTGCTCTGAATGAAAAGTGAATTGCTGAGATGTTAAGCTGTGGAATGGGGTTACTACTCATCTGCATAATAACCATTTCAGGAAATTTCATATGAATTTTTATTATGCATTTAAATGTAGATTTAAATAACCTTTATTAATACACTCCATTGAACAATAACACACTTATTTTCGTATCATAAATATGGGGAAAACTTAACTACCACAGATAGGCAATGGTCAACATTTATAAGCTCAGCAAGATTAATATTTGCCATGAAACTCCATCTGAAAAACTGCCTTAATTCTGGTTTATGGCTAGTACTGTAGTAATCTACCAAGGGTTTACCTATTTGCCTAAAATAGTTTTTTAAATGACTTCAGGAATTCTAGAGCTAAAATTGTGTTTATGAAATGCAGTGATGATCTGCTTTGCTTTAAAGGACAAAAACATCAGGCTTTAATTTCTAATAAAAAGCAATATGAAGTGGAGTTGGAAAGATGAGGTTGTTGGGCAGTTGATATTACCTAGCAGTGATCTCTGTCACTGATGGTTTGCAAGCTAATCTTTCCACTAACAGAAGAGGAGACAGAGTGAAAGGGCAGATAAATAGCCTGAAAATGAGTTATCTCAATTTTCCAAAGACTATTAATACATGGTTTGATGTCCATTTGGTGCTTGGCAGGATGCTCAGTGCAGCAGTCATCACTTCTGGGCCTGGCATTGTTAAATATCTTCCTGTACAACCTGGATGGAGAGGCAGAGTGCTCCCTTGGGAGATCTCCAGGTCATTCACAACCATGGGCATTGTGGTGCTGAAGTTCAGAGGATTCTTCACAAACCTGAGGGCTGGGCTAACAAACTCCACAGAGAGCAGCCACAGCAGCTTTGCAGATGTTTGACTTTGCAGCCATTTGTGGACTCTGCTGGAATTAAAGACTAAATTTGCAGTCATTATTTAAATAAATAATGCAGGCTTCCACACTGATGTAAGAGGCTTTAGTTCAGCTCACTCAGTTGCTCCCACTGCATCTGGAAGAGTTTGGGCTGCAGAGGGACTGGAATGGTGACTTGGAACATGTGGGCTCTCTTGGCTGTTCCCAGGCTGTCTGACAGTTATAGGTGAGGGATATTTATATGGCTGTAGGGGGAAAATAGGCACTGTAAATTGGTATTGTATAGAGGCAGATAGCCTTTCAGAGGACAATAGGCTGTTTTATTATATTGGAGCTTGCAAGTGGTTTGCTCTCTTCAGAGAGCTTCAGAAACCTGAATTCCACTTTGCCATTACAATGGGTTCCTCTGTTATGTGGTAATGTTATTTGGAGGTGAGTCTTGGAGAGTGAAAATGCCTTAAAGCATAAAAATGGAGTGATAATGTAGTGTTTTAGGTGTCAGTCTAGTGTTCTATGAGAAGTTTCATATATTTATCTTCATTTTATTCTAATTGAGAAGTGAATCTGATGTTTGAAAAGCCATAAATTACAGATGCTTGTGTGTTGGAATGGCTATTGTCAGAGTGTGGGGGAAAAGGCACCCTGTTGTTGCAGTCTGTCAAAAATGATTTGTTGAAAATTGACTTTGAGTGTTTGTACTGGAGGTCAGAGTTCCCTGTAGAGGGCTTCTACTTCCACAGAAATATCTAGAAGTGCCACAGTTATGCCTTGCTATTAAAAGAATGATTTTGTTACAAATACTCACCTGGCAGCGCTTTTGATTCATTAAAATGGGAAAAAATAAGTGGAGCAAAACAGCTGGGACAATTTCTAAGTAAATTCATCAGTCATTCCAGAACTATGCATTTAAAATACCTATAAATAATAGAATGCTCCATCTAAATGGAAGCCTTTTATTGATATGTAAGTACAGTGTCACCCTGAAGTTTCTTTTTTAATTTATCATTTCCTTGTGTTTAGAATCAGATCAGGCAATTCATATTATTTCCAGCTTTTCAACTTTATTTTAGCAGCATTATTTTGTATAGTGTGTGAAATGAAATTGTTGCACACAGTTGTTAAGCTTTAAAATTACTTTCAGGTAACAAATAATTGTTTTGGAAAGTCTGAGCCTTCACTCAATTTTTTAATATTATCTCGAGGACTGACAAAATAATTGGATAATTTCAGTAGTTTGCCATTGGCACTTTTAAATTCCTTTTATTCATATTGTTACAATATATTTCCCATGATGATGTTCATGGGACTGCTGTTCCTACAGAACACAGGACAATGGAAATGGGGAGAGTGAAATACTGAGAACCCAGTTTTGGGGCTTTATTGTCTGTTTCGTTCTCTCGGGTTTACAAAGAATAAATAAATAGTTTATGTGTGCATATAGAAACAAACATTTATGTTTTAAATTTTGTTTTAATAGATAAAAAGATGGCCTATCACAAAGTGAATGCAGACCAGAGAGCACAGGGGCATTCTCCATACCTTGACAATGATGAGCTCCAAGCCACAGCGTTGGACCTGGAGTGGGACATGGAAAAAGAGCTGGAGGAGCCTGGCTTTGACCATTTCCGACTGGACAGTGCAGCCCAGCACCCCCTGGGGAACTCACAGAGCCCTGACCTCGACCTGGAGCCCATCCAGCCTTCCTCTTCCCCAAAGGGAAGATTCCAGAGGCTCCAGGAAGACCCTGACTACATCTCCCACTACACGAGACAGGCACCAAAGAGCAACCGCTGCAGCTTTTTTCGGATACTGAAAGTGTTTTGCACTGCTTTGATTTTATTTATTTTTGGAATTGTAATAGGATATTATGCACGCAAGAAATGCCCTTCTCCCCCAACATCTCAAGAACCAAATAATCCTCACATCTACCATGAAATTCTCAAGGAAATCAAAGCTGAAAATATTCAACGGATTTACAGGTACGTACCTTGGCAGGTTTTTTGTCTAAGTGCTCTCAGGTGCCACTGCTAAGTCTTCACCTGATTTTTTTAATGTGGAATCTTATTTACAAACCCTGACTTTTTTTTTTTTTTTTGTGTGTTCAGTTTTATCATGACACTTGGGAGATGTTCCTAAGCGTATACGAAATTCATTTTTTAATAATGCAAATTTGTGCTAATCATAATAGGTTTTGCTTTAATAATGATCTATTGCTAAATACATTATAATCTTTAATGTAAATGAATTGAAAAACACAGCTAATTCAAATTGAATTGGAATACAGGCAATAGAACACCTGTCCTAGATCCAGCTGACTGCCAAATAAGACTATTGAAAAGCAAGGTTGATATGATGTTTTGTAATATTTGGTACTTTAAAAAATCCCCATGCAATTTTTTTCACAAAAGTGAACTCTAACTGGTTTTTTTTTTTCTCTATATGGTAAATTAAACCTTTATTCTCTATGGGTTTAGGATGGAAAAACTGACTTTTGCGCTCTGAAAGACGGTGATTTGTTTATTATTTTTTTTTATTACCTGTTTTAAGAATGTAAGTTTATGTAAAATACTTTGGTTTGACTGGGTTAGATTTTATTATTTTTTCGACGTGGAATCCTTTCACTTCTTTGACACTCTATATAACATGCTTGTATCAGAGTATCACTTTTCTGTAGCAGTGAGTGTGGAAAAAAATAGGCAGGAACCAACTTTTGAAGTTGCCAACTTTTGAAAGTTATTTCTATATAGGGAGGGGAGATGAGCTTATTTTTGGTTTCTGGAATGCAAAGTTCCTTTTTCATGTTAAAGATAATGAATTGCAGATTTTTTGGCCAGCATCAGTTCAGAAGCAGCAGGACTCCCATATCTGAAGTTAGAAAAGATTGTTGTCTTGGTCATCCAAAAAGGTGTTACTGAGTAGATCAGAAATACATCAGAAGTAACCACATGGGTATTCTAGCAATATTTGTCTTTTATTATATTTGGTAAGCCAAGTCTTAAATCCTGTAGTGGGTAATACCATGTTTTGAGCCAACACTGTTACTAAACTCAAGAGAAAAAGGAAATATGAAGGGTTTCATGTCAGTTTTCATGTACTGAACTGATTCTACTTCATACAAATCTAATTATTTTCATAATGGGAAAGGGTACAGGTCATGAAAAATGTTGATTTTTAATGTTAAAGATAATATCTTTGTCTTTCAGAGAGTAAATTGAACCCAATTCTGTCATTGGGCTTCGTCACAACCAAAGTACTGGAGTAAGCTAAGCCCTAAGATTGGGTGTTACACAAATTACAGCAAATTGTTGACATGTCTGTCAGACTTTATAAGTTAAAAAACTTTGATAGCTGCCATCCTATAACATAATTCTTAATACTTGTTTGTTTGTTTTTTTTTTTTCCAATTTAATAGCATGATTTCAATAAAAGCAGTCAAATATTAATTCAGCTACCTATCAATTCTGTATACAAATATATAATCAATGCTTTTAGTATACTGCATTACCCACAAGGTTTTTCCTAGCCCAGCATTTTGGTCTGAGGCAGCTTTTATCCCATGTTGTGTTCAGTTGCTTTCCCTCAACATCTGTTTGGCAGGAGTCAAAGTGACTGCAATGAAACCTGGGTGTGTAGACCTATGAGTACAGAGTGTGCAACATATGTTGCTTGGGTAAAAGGGAAAAAAAAAACGAAAAAAAACACCCAAACATGACAAAATCAATATATGTTATTTGAAAACTTCCTTCAATAAAATACTTTGAGTTACTAGGAATAAGTGGCAGATGCTTAGCTTGCAATTTCTAAATGTTACTGAGCATGACATTAATTTAATTTTCGTTGTTTACTCCTTAGATCAGGCTCAGATGGTATGGGAGTTTGCTAACAGTCCTGTAAAGGAATTAGGAGGAAAAAACCTGTTTAAGAGACACAGAGGTGCCAATCACAGTGCTGGAGCAGACATCACGTTAATGTGCTTGAAGGTCTGGGGTGGGAGCTTTCTGTTGGGGTGAAATCTGCTTGTGGTCAGATGAAGCTTTGAGGATTTAACCCTTTGCACTTCTAAAGAGGTGGCAGAAGTGCTCCAGGGAACTTGTGTTGGTTTTGTTTGGATTTGGACTGGATTCTGTGTGAGTTGAATGAAGCCTGTCTGCCAATACCTGTTAGGAGTGGAAGTGGTTGAGTCCCTATCCCTGGAGGGATTTAAAGGACGTGTAGATGTGGCATTTAGGGACATGGTTTAGTCACCTTGTCATTCAGCAGTGCTGGCTTAATGATTGGACTCAATCTTAGAGGTGTTTTCCAACCTAAACAATTCTGTGATGGGTATCTGCAGTTTGTGTTCATGGGTTGCTGAATTGGGACATTCAGATTCTCCACTGGAGGCTCCTGGTGGGCTCCTCTTTTGTCAGTCCCATCCTGGCTGTCTGCATCATCCCAGCTCCATGTTAAGGTTGTTTGTTGGTTTTTTGTGGTATTGTTTTTTTTTTTGTGGGTTTTTTTTTTTTTTTTTTTTTTTTTTTTTTTTTTTTTTTTTTTTTTTTTTTNTTGGGTTTTTTTGGTTTTTTTTTTTTTTTTTTTTTTTTTTTGGTGGTTTTTTTTTCCCCCCCCAGCAGACATTCAAGAAATCATTAGGTAAGAAAACTCAGTGTGTTTGCTTTTATTGCTTCAACTTTGTGCCTTGTTTCCTGTGAAATGGGAATGCTACAGAATTTTTGTGCAATTTAGCACAGTTGTAATTACTGGTCTTGGCCAAGTTGCTTAATCAATGGTACAACCTAAGTCAGCATTATCTCTGTGAGCCTTTTTGGACACCTCTCCCCACCCCCTGTGGGGAGGTGCTTGCATTGCTGACAATAAAAGGTAGAAATCAGTTAATTCCTGATGTTTCAGAGGGTTCAAGATGAATTGTCAGAGGTGCCTGAAGGGGAAAAGTAATTGCCACAAGAAAAATGGAGAGTTTTTCCTCACCTGGCATGCTTCATTTTAAACTGGGACAATAAAGAAAAAAGGGACCAATATTGTTAATAGGATTCAGTCATAAAATCAAACAATTCAGGAGTGTGAATAATATATTTTTAAAGAAAAACTATCTGCTCCACCGTACAGACAGATTCATATCTGGTAAAATCACTCTTAATTCTGCAGGCATCACTGGGCTGATGGGAATCCAGTAATTATATCTGTTTGTGCCATGAATATAACTTTTCAGTTTTCTCCTGAAAGATATATGACAAAATTTATGTACAAGTTAGGTGTTAGCTGTAAAACAGCTCTTGTGGTTTTGAAATTCTTGTAGCCTTATTAAGCTTTACTCAATAATTTCTTTCCAAAATTGTACACCTTGGTTATTATCAGATCCACATGTTTTTTTAGATACATCTCCCCATGGTTAAAACTGGAATGGGGGCACAGAGGGAAGAATCTTTGCTTTGCTCTTCAGCCAGTCTACAGAGAAGCTCCTACATTTCAACTCTGCTTTTCATCCTGTGTATTTTCACTCAAATACTTCCTTCACTATCATGTTTTCCCCCTTTGAGCAGCAGGGGGTTTAAATCCCTTTATAATACATCCAGTTGTAACTAACTGTCCTTTAGAGGTGTATCTGTTCCTTATTCCAGCTGGTAATATCACCTGCAGGATCTCCCAAATCCATCTCTGGCCAGAATTGATTTGTCACTGGTGCCTGCTGCCATCCATAACCTCAGCTTAATTCTTCAAAGGGCTTTGGGAGAGCAGGCAGCAGCTGCTCTCCTGTGTGTCATGGCCAAGGAATAAAAGTGCCAGTGCAGTGAGAAAAGGACTTTTACTTGTTTTTTTTTTTTTTTTCTCAAAGTGAAGTGAGAAGCTTCCATATCCAAGTGTTTCGTGTTCCCTGATCAGTTGTAATCAGTAATGTTAAAACCTTGGGGTTTCAAATCTTTTTCCCAGGTAAAGCCTGTGAAATACATACCTGAGGAGCTGAGAGAGCCTGGAACTTCTAGGAAAATTGGAGTTTTGGAGATTTGGACTGAATGAATTTACAGGCTGGTGCTTGGTGAATTGCCTTTGTCCCAGGAATGAGGAATCCCTGCAGGAGCAGAGCCTCCTTGGGAACTGTGTGAGGAAAGGAATGCTCTGGTGACTCCTTGCCTGGGCAGAGACCCATTTAGTGCCCACTCCTGTTAACAGCTACTGTTAATTAATAGCTACACCTGACCTCTCCATGGCTGCTGAGAGCAGTGTGCTGGCCTGGCTCACTTCACTCATGATCAGTTTTGTCCCCTGTACACAAATTTTGGTTTTTGTCACACCAACAGCTGTAAAGAGCATTGCAAAAAAGCAAATCTCGGTGGGAACACATCCTGTTTCCTCCTGGATATCAGTTTCAGGTATTTCTTGTGTTGCTGTCAAAAATGCAAGTATTGCATTTTTGTAATCTAGTTAGGCTTGGTCTGAAGCCAGGCCTGCTTCATCTTTGGAAATGGATGTTGGTGTATTCCCAGGTAACCAGGAGCTAAGTGAGCTCCCTAGAGCCATTTCATTCCCACTGTGGAATCACTTGGGATTCTCTTCATTCATATGATAATTTTGAATGTGTATTTATAAGTACAAAGTCCCTTTTGAAAGGAGATAAGAGTAATATCAGACAAGGGAAAGTTCCCACTTTTCCTCCCCATTGAAGAATGACTCTGGGGACATGGGGACGTGTCTTTTGTGAAACAAAGATGCCCTGTGTGACCCAAGTGCTATCTGTGGAACAGAGACTTGATAAATTTAGGCTTCAGATACCCACTTATGTCAAGTATGATTTCTTTTTAAACCAAAAAATAGGTTATATCTGTACTTCAGAGGTGTTAATAGAAAGGCTTGTCTGTTTTATAGATTTCCTTGGTTTCAATCTTTTTTAAATTTTATTTCCTTTTCTTTAGATGAAAAAAGGATGTATTCTATTGATATGATGCATGAGAAGGAAGTGTAAGTTTGATCCTGTTAGGGTCAGCTGCAACATATGCTGATAATATTCCTTTTCTTTGTTGAAGAAATGTCTTAGGTTATGGTTCACTTACCATTGAAAGGACATGTTTTAAGTCCACCATGTGTTTCACTGAGAACAGTTTTTCTTTTCAGTTGATTATTTCTTTAACAGTAACCATAAAAATATATCGATTTTTAGGTTTTTGATTTGGAAATAATTTACAGTAAAATCTGTTTTTTTGTATAGTAACTGTATCCTTTGTAAATTAAGTACATAGTGTTGCCTTAAAATAATTTTCCTAAGCAATGAGTTTTTGATTTTCTAAGCAATAAGTGTGATATGTTAATGAATTGGAATCAATAAACTATATTATGCCACATCAGCGTAATAAGTAATAAGTCCCTTGATAAATTTACTATCACAGCCTAGATGAATGGCTTTAGTCCTGCTGCTGTACAGTGTCTCATGTTTTCCATGAGAAAGTGACACTGGTTTTGATAGGCTATAAAGTATAAATGAATTTTACTCCGATCACTTATTTTTGAATTGCATAATCTTACTAATTTTTAAGTTAAAGATTACCTTGCTGGAATTGCCTCACAGTCCTCATAAGAGGAATGTGGTTAGGGTTTAGAGAGAGAACCAATTTCCTTGGCCATTAGCTATGTGCTTCTTTACCATCACTGCTTAAAGTGTGGGGCAATTTAGTCCCAATTAGAACAGCAATTCTGAGTGGTGACAAGTGCTGCTTTCCCTAATAGATGATGAAATGAGCTGTGCCAGCCGTGGCTGAGGGAGTAATTTGCTTTTTAAAGGTCTGGCATTCCACATTCCTGCCTGTTTGGGGTAACAGAGGGATTGAGGAGTGCCTTGAATCCTTCTGTCAGCTGGGCTGCCCTGGGATATCTTGCCTTTGCCTGTAGGTGTCTGGTGCCGTTTGAAAAGCTCAGATTTTCAAGGGATCATTTCTGTTTCAGGGACAATCTGGAATGGATGGTGAAACATCTGTGGGTTTTAAAAATCCATCTATTTAAAGAAACTTTTGGTGAGTGATAGGCTCTGTACTTGACTTTACCTAAAAGACAGAAATACTTGACTGGAGATTTCTGAGCAGCTCTGACACTAATGCTGGCTAAAAGGCAGTATTTAGAAGCTAAGGAGTTATTTACGTTGCCATTTATCATTTTTATAGATTTAACCAAACCACATTTTTCCTAATAGAAAGAACCTGAAGGAAAAACAAAACACACAGCCTGCTGAGATGACAGCCAGTTTTCATTGTAGGCCACATGCTTCCATTTGGTAAATACCACAGGGTGAAGAAATTGGACAAAGTTGTCCTTCACTGTCCAGTCTTTGCAACTCAATAAAATTTGGGCTGGTGGTCCCAGGGATGTGCTTATGACAATAGTGAAGGAACAAACCTTGCAGAACAAACCCCCTTAACAATTTAATTAGTGACACATGGACTGTCTCCTAATTGCCTGAACAATGCAGGAGTTTCTCCTGTCTCTGCTCTGAACTTCCCAGTGTTACTGTGTGCTCAAAGGCTGGATTTTTCCTCAGAGGAGATTGTGGCAAAGAGTCTCTGAAATTTCTGTGGCACCAAGCCCTGGCAGATTGCTGTTTAGGATGCATCTCTCATCAGCACAGTGTGAAACTCAAGTCCATGGATACTCCTGAGATCCAGCCTTTCAGTGGGATCTGCAGTTCCATGGCAGGCACTGCAACACTAAGCAATTAGTTTCCTGCCTGTACACATAAATCAAATTAACAAAGCCCTGAGGGGAAGGAGTTTTCTCAGGCCTTCTTGGTGGTGCTTTGACAAGCAGTTCCCTGCCATCAGCACCTATGACAGCTATTTGCTCGAAGCCTGAGAAGTCAGACTGTTGCTGAATTTAACTAACTGCAATGTGCTGTACTGTATTAACTTACTCTTCATGCAGGATTTGTAACTGAAGGTTGCTGGGGTACATTGCTCAGGATCGATCAGGGATAATGAAATTGATATTGTCTGAATAATAATCAATTTTAATGGTGGTATTCTGCAGTAGTCTTCTGTTAAGGGGCTTCTATTCTCAGTTCAATTCTCTTTGAAAGCTGATGAGTTTCTGGAATGAAACAAATATGGATTGCATTGCAAAGTTGGGGCTTTCCCTGGCAATATTGGAACTTGTGGAGTGTAAGACTTTTCAAAATTAAAGAAGCTGGCATTTTGAATTTCTACAGTACTGTTCGAGGACAAGAAGTTAAATAATGCTTCCTGCTCTGTGTGTATATGTCTGATTTCTCTCAGTCTCAGTAATGGGTGATCTTTAAATATAGACTTTCAAGTCTCATCCTTCCTATAAGGTGGTGTTTCCTTTCTTATCCTTCATGTAAGCTGGTGTAGCCTTTGGACACATCCAGTTGCCACAAATTTACATATGTTCGTGTCCAAGTTAAAATGCCAACTCATACTCTGCTTGGTTTATGAGTATTTCTTCAAGGCTGAAAAGGCTGTAATTTTCCAGTAAGATGGAATTTTCTCTTTCCCTTCTTTTTTTCTTTCTAGGGAAACATGAAACTAGAAAAGTGAATTGAAATGTCACTATCAAAACAGAATGTTGGAATAGCTCAGAAGCAAAATTGTTTGGAAATTGTTTTTCTTGGAGACCTCATGATTTTTGTTCCTGTTTGGGGAATTTGGGCGGTGTGTGCTCATGGTTCCTCACAAAGCAATGTCTAGTCCTTGACCAGCTTAATGTTTATTTCTCCTTTGTGAAAATTTGTTATTTAACAGAGTAGAAAAGATAGCAAAACCAAAAATGAGCATTAAAAATAACACTTTAAGATCTTATTTGTTTTACTTTTTTTTTTTTTTTTTAATGGGTGCTCAATCTTCATTAGCCATCTGGCTAATTAAGTGGGTTGTGTGAGGCTTCAGGAGAAAGGTCACTATTGCTGAAAGGGTCAGGACCCCATCACAGATTGACTTCTCTCCAGGAAATTTGGGAAAGCTCTACAGACAGAAGTTCGCAATAATTGTAGTATTTTTCTGAGATCTGGGTCTAGAGAAAGAAATTGATTTGGAATATCTTTCCTGTGGAAGCTGGGACATGGCTGCAGACCTCTGCAGTAATCCTTTTTTTGTAATACAGAACTGATGAAATGGCCAGAATTTCAAAGCACATTACCTTGACTCAGCAGTCAGTACTGGGGTGATGCTCCAGACAATATCACATTTTGCTGCTGCTTCAGGCTTCAACTGAAGCCCACAGACTGGAGAAACCCAGGACTTGATCAAAATCTGGAGAGGTGAGACAGTGAGAAGAAGGATCAATAGTTCAGAATGTGTGAGGAGTCCATGAAAATGTCAGTGTGCCTTTGATGGACATTGCTTTCTCTGTTCCAGAGGGGCAGCTGGGCTTCAGCAGAGAGCTCAGATATTTACAGTTGCACTTGTGGCCAGGCTGGAAGGTGTTCCCAGTGCTTCTGGAATCTATTTCCTGTCCAAGGCTACTGAGTGAGCCAGGGCTGATGCAGTGCAGATTGAGAGCATTTAATTATTGAAATAGTTGGCTGGGTGCTGTTTGTGAGTAAAAGGTGGTAGCTCTGGGAAGTCACTTTTTTTATGGTCGTTTGTTAGTAATTGTTATTGAATGCTTTTATTTTCAATAAATGCCTGTCTGGGTGATGGACCTTGTGATGTGAATTATTAAATAAATAGGCAGGCTTCAAAAAAGGCCATACAGGTCATGAACAAAGTTTCTGTTCCCTGTCAACTATTTAGGGAATGAAGCAAAGAGCTGAATTATTCATAGCCTGCTTAGTGCAAGGCAAATGGAACCTGCTGCTGTGATGTTAGCAGTGCAAATAGTGACCTAAAATATACAAATGGTTTTCTTCTGTATTATAATGCCTGTTTTTCTTTACTAATATTTCTGGAAGCTATTTAAGAAAATTAAACCCTATGACAAAAAAAAAAAAAAAATTAAATCTGCATGGTTCCTCAGGATCCTGGCACAGATCCTAGCAGGGGATATTGATCATCAAGTATTCAGTTTATGTGCTAAGAAGATAGATAAGGCATGATGTTAATACACATATTCATTTTGTTCTTGTGGAAAACGTGGGTTTTTTAAAAAAAAATTACTAACTTTTGTAAAGGCTGTTTCCTACAGACAGAAACATATCTATTTGTATAGCTGTCCATTTCTATGTGGGGTTTTGTGCCTATGTGAATACATAGGTGTAATTTTGCATAATAGCTGAAGTTCTGTCCTTTACACAGCACTTCTCAAAGCTGTCATATATTCCAGTGCTTGGCACCACTTCTCCCTGTGGTCATGGCTGAAGCCTGATTGCCTTGTAATCCCAGGGCCACAAGTACTTCTTGTGCTCATGGTTCCTTTGATGTGGTAAAAACTCGAGGTATACTCATGGATGTATTATAAATATCCAAAGAGTTATTAAGGACATGGTCCTTACATATACATACAGCTTGGGGGGCTTATCTCATTCATATTGACATAAATATTCTATAAAATGTAAGATTAATTTAGTTGATTACAGTGCAGCACTCTTTCCACATGAAAAAAAAGATACCTGGGGGAGAATCCAGCATTAAATTACAAGTAGAAATACACAGCACAGAAAAGCTGATGAATGGAACCAATTCCTTTATGGCTTTGTTCTGTTGTTGGATGTTTTTTAGCCAAACTGTCATAGGGTTCAACACAAGGCAAAATATGTCTGTGGTGTAGAAAAGGTGAGATGATTTAGTGATTTCTTTCTATTTTTTCCCCCTTATCTCTGTGTTTCATCAGTCTTCTCAGAGCTTGTATTGAAGCACACCAAGATGAATAAAATTTGTGACTAACTTTTTGAATGAATGCTTATTTTCCCTTTCTTCTTGAGCTGTTTTTGCTGGGATGCCTGAAGGGGCTTGATATTAATAGTCTGTCCTGATTAATAAACTGAGCTGAACCAGAGGATTTGGGCTCTGGTGGCTGCAGGAGCTGGGGTGGAGCTGGGTACTGTCACAGAGCTCCTGAAAGGCACAGGGAGCTCTTCATGGCACTGTGAACAGGCTGGGCATTATCTGGGATTTGCAGCTCTTTGCTAGCAAAACTTTTTTTTTCTTTTATTTTTTTTTTTAAGAAGCAGACTCGAATAAAACAAGCATCATTTGGTATTATTCTAGAAATACAAAGCTAAATAAATTAAATCCTCCTTTAGTCTTGTGGATTTGGAAATTGGTTTTACATGCTTGTGTCGCATCCTGCCTGGATTAGTCTAACTCCCTTTTCCCACTTTTTGCCAGCACTGCCACCTCAGCAGCTGTGTACAGATCACAGATTCCTGAGGAGGAATGAGGCTCATGGAGGGCTGGGTCTCTCTTCTGTCTCTCTCATTTCCTCCTGACTCAGTGTGTCTTGACATTAAAAAGGTTTCTCTGTGTGGGAAACAGTTAATCAGATCAGGATGAGTCATAGCAGGATTAAATGTTGGCGGTAGGATTGGATCCCTTCCCCTCAGTTAACGTAATTAAGACTGACATTAAAGATCAAATTATCCTATATCAAATTAGGTCTAAGTGAGAAACTCTTCAGTGACATTCCTGCACAGTGCTGGCCCTGCCTTGCTAAGGAGGCTGTGAGGTTTTGCCAGAGGATCCCCAAGGTGCCCTGGTGCTCCAGAGCTCTGGGTCTCCTTGCTGGAAGGTTCCTCTTGGCCCAGCATTGGCAAAACTGGCTTTGGGGGAATGTTGGAATTTTTCCAGCAGGACTGTGGAATTGTATGTACCAAATTAAATGCTTTGCTGCTTGTCTGCCTTTCCTCAGGGACCTTTCCTGCACTGCCTCAGGAAAACCCCAGGGTTCTCCCAGGGCATCTCAGGTGAGATGGCCACAGCAAAGGGTGTGATGGCACCAGCATCTTCTGAGGGACTTCATGTGATCCTCCTTTGCTCATGTGTTTGGTTTCCCCAAAACAAGTAAATCTCTTAGACAAGAGCAGCTGGCAGTCCTGCAGCACAAAATCACCAAGTTGGAAGAGACCTTCAAGATCATCAAGTCCAACCCAGCCCTAACACCTCAACTGGACCATGGCACCCAGTGCCTCATCCAGTCTCTTTTAAAATACATCCAGAGATGGTTAGCATAGAAAGATATTCTCTAATGGTTTCCTTACACACTTGCTCCAACTTTATATTATCCTCCAAAGAATTCAGAATGTTTGCACTGAATTTTTGTTACTGAATAACCCAGTCTACCCCAAAAGAATTAACTTCAGCATTAGTTATATACTGGATCTCCTGGTGCATAAAGACATTTTAACACCTTTTATTTATTGTGTATTAGACACTGGTTCCTGGCTGCATTATATTATGTGACTCAGTTCAGCAGAGGTAGAAAACAGATTTATCTAAAGATGAGTGTTAAGTATTTGTTATGTGCTATTGTGCCACTCATGAAGAGTGACTCTGGGACAAGAATGGTGATATTCCATCAGTAACTGAAGATCTATTACCCCAAAGTAAAAAGAGTTTATTTTTCCAGGATGAGAGGAAAGCTATTTCATACCCAGAGGGATGGCAATAATTGCAATAAGGTTTCCTGTAGCCATACACAAATAGTTTCAGTTTTTTATGCCAGATTGTGATACGGGATGTAAATAGTGCTTCATAAAACTACTAAAAAGATAACTTAAAAGAAAAAATGTGACCTTAGCAAGAATTGCAGGGCATCTATTCCAGAAGCATCAAAAGTATATTGTAGTACTGTTTGTAATCCTTTAAAGAGATGACTTGATAGTCATAGAGAATCAGTGTTCCTTGCCAGATAGCTAGGAGATGTCTTTATGCTTTTTTTGTGTTACAAACAATGTATTTACTCCTCAGCTGTGAATATTAGTGAAGTTTGTCAGAAAAGCTCTTATTTTATTTTGCCCACACCAGCGTTTGAAACCTTGGAAACTCAAGATTGTGTGCTCAAGATTGGTTTGTTGTTATTAGAGCTGAGAGGGAGCTGATGGATCTCTGTTAGCATGGGTTTGAGACAGTATTTCAGCCACCCTGGGAATATGTGAGAATACAGTAAAATCAAATCTTTTTTACTTACAGCATTACTTCAACACTAGCTCTGTGAGAGAGCAAATTCTACTAGATATGGAAAATTACAGTGAGTACTTGCTCACAAGTAATGATCTGACTCTGGTTTTATGAAATGGAGGAGTCCTGGTTTGATCTTGAAGGCAATGTAACAGAGTTTTCAGTTGCTTTTCCCTATTTACCAGAAGAATTTCATACCCACTGGAAATATTGTCTCTCACCAGCCTTGAATACATGCAAATGTTAAAGTACAGCATCACAAAATAGTTATCTCTTTAGCTGAAAGTCTGAATTTTCAGAGAAGGTTTAATTATTTAGGGAAAGTGAAGATGGAATGAAGACAAGAAAAGCTGCTTGATGGTATTCAATTTGCCTTTCAGAGTGTGTGTTCTATAATAATGTTTTGATTTAATCAAATTCATTATCTGTATTTTATTTTTCCTTAAAAAAAGAACAAAAAATCTAAACAAAAGACAGGCATGAATTATGACACTAATATTATTATGCACTGGGAATTAAAAAGTTTGAGCTAATGCTGTTTAGACCCTTCTTTAAAGAAATAATCAAATACATGAAATTAATTTTTCCATGAATATAATGTGAAATTTTTCTCATCTTCTTATATTAGCAGATCTCAGCAGAAGGAACTAGTTGACTAAATATAGATTCAGCACTTCAGTAATTTAGTAATTCAGTAAATTACTATGGTTCCAGTCAGAAAGAACTCAAAAAAACCCTAATAAAATAATTTGGAATTAAAATGAGTTATAAGTATAATTTTAAGCAGTATGTTGACAGTCATGAAAGTGGAGCTATGTTTCTTAGAGGAGGATAAAGCCACATGATGAACTAAGGCAAATTATATCCTTTTTAAATGCTCCTGAACTGTTCTTTATGGCTTTGCCACTGAAAAAGATCCCCTCCAGTTTACTCCCCTTGTAATGGTCTAGATGTATAATTAATTATTTAACTAATTAAGTCCTCTTTCAGATAATATTTTTAAAATTTTCATTATTCTTTTTTCAGGTTTCCTAGTATGCACATATTTTCCTGAATTTTCCAGAATTATTCTGAATTGGCAATTTTATAACTTAGTTCCTTTATTTAAATTTCCATTATTTATAGTTAACAGTGGGAATATTTTAATATTTTAAATTTGTTAGGTGAGATATCTAGCATGTCTTCGCACACTTGAGGAATATGGAATAACACATTTGGATTTTTTTTTTTTAAACTCATAAATAAATAAAATAATCCTGATTGTACATAGTTTCTCAGAGACAAGCCCCAGCAAGATTGAGTTTGGTTAATTTAAAGCATTGATAGGCCCTTGTTTTTTGAAATCTTTTTTTAAAAGAAGTACCCCTGTGTCTAGAGGGACCAGAATAAATAAAGACCATGAATGTATGGATTTTAAAAATCTGGTTTATCAGGTGTCTAGGCTGAGGTGGTGAGTGATTTTATTTGCTCTCTGTGCAGTGGCTGGTGTTCTGGAGCCTTGAACTCAGATTCCTCTGTTTCGAGCCACTAAAATGCCAATCACCAGTAGTAACATTGCCTTTGTTTTCCTAAAAATTAATGCCTGCATGTGTAGCTTATGCTCCTTCATTTTGAATGCAGCCTTTGCCATAATCGTAGAAAATGAGAAAATTGTGAGCACCGAGTTGGAGAGAGGGTGAAGCTACCACTGCTAAGGAAACCTTAATTGAAGTTCAAGTTAAAAGGCTGAATATTCAGAATTGTATCAGACTGCAACCCCCCTAGAACTTACTGCGTATGCCATTTAAAAATGATTGGGCACTTCAGTTTAATTTGCTTGAAGGTGAAGAGCTTATGAGACATATTTGAACCCAGAAATAATTCTGACAGCTAATTTTTACATGCATGAAAAAGAAGTTTTATAGTGGAAACCTTGACTTTTAGTGCTGTAGAGCTGTCATAAAGGCCCTAATGATTTCTGACTTAATTACGTATCTGAACACTTAGGTTGATCTGCATTCACTACCCTTTAGAGATTCATGTCCAAGTACCAAATAGTGGATGCAGTCTTTGGCTGTGAAACCTGCTTTGCTTTACCTCTCAGCCTGCACAGCTCTGCTGAGATCTAGCAGACAGATTCTGTTCTTGTTAGTAGTTTACATCTCGTTTAAGCCTCCACTCACGCCTCCCTAATTTATAAATAAACTGCATAAGCACATTAGACCTCACTTGCTGCTTGTGTAAAATGCTTTGGGGCAACTGTTAGGAAAAACCCATCTGTATATGTAGCAACACCCTCTGTGTGCCCATCAGTGTGTTGGGTGAGTGGTTCCCAAAATGTTTTTGCAGCCCTAGGGATCCACAGTGGGTGTTTGAGGAGGGAAAGAGGAGTTGGATGTTCAGCAGTGCTGGACTGGAGGGATGCTGCAGCAGCTGAGCTGCCCTCCACGTGCCTCTTCTGGGAAGGGGATGTCCTAGGCTGAGTTAAGAAACAAAAGGAAGTCTGGCCACAGAGGATAGGGCAGGCTCATCTCTCCATGGTTGTGGAAACAAAATGGTGAAGGGGCCATTAGTAGAAAGAGACTTGTTCTTCTTACTTGGTACAAGCCTGTTGGTTTAATAGTTAAGGAGTGTGAAATAAAAAAGGTTCAGCATTCAAGGGCTTCAGGCACGTTTATGAAAGATTGTTACCCTTTGGCTACAGTTAATTCCATTTTAAATATGTTTATTTTCACTTAGAAAGTTCAGCTGGAGTTTGGAATTGCTTCCCTGCTGAAGATAATTTGATTTCAGATTGCAGCAGTTTAGATGTACATAGACAGAAGAAAAATTATTCCATAAAAACTGCACTGTATGTAAATCATCCTGTACAGGCAAAGAGTTTGGTGCTAAGATGCCACTTATGTGTTAAGAGTGAATGATTTATGGGTTTGAGATGATATTTTAGGATTCTGCTGCCCATGCCCATTTTTTAATAGCTCGTGTGTCATCCAGCTGGCACATACTGTGTCTGTGTGTGAAAGTCAATGTTAAAGTTAAAAGAACTTAATGAAACTGAATTTTCAGACAGAAGCATGTCGTAACATTACTATTTTTTGTGTCAGACATGCTAAATCTTACCTCAGTTCTCCTTGGGTTGGCAGAAATGTCAGCCCCAGAGTGCACTGAGCCTGTTTGGGTATGATGCATTATTTGCTGATGCTGTTCTCTTGTTTACACAAGTGGATTTGCATGGCTTGGTGCTCCAAATATTGGACTACTGAAAACCACCTGCATCTGCTGAGGTATTGAGACTAAAGCTCTGGAGGCTGGCCAGGTTTCTGCAGTGCTTTTGCTTACGTGGTTGACAGTAACATCTGGTAACACAGATGTTGAGTTCTGGAGTGCCATAATTATTCTGAGAGCAGGGAGAAGTTGTCACACATAGTTATTATCATGCTACTATCACAGGTATTAGTATCAAAGAGATCATTTTGTTCTTTGCTGACAGCATATGTTTTCTCAGCTTTGGAGATGTGCTAGTTTGATGCCGTGGAATATGCAGAGTAAAAATTATCTTCGGGTTTTTAAGCAGTTTGAAGGTTAAAGAAGACCAAAGAGACTGTAAATCCAAAATATTTTGTTTCTTCAGAACACCAGTTTCCCTGAAACTGTAATCACTGCCAGAATATTTCACAGTTCCACACTGTGCCCTGGAGCTCCTCATAAATAAGTGGGATGAGGGAATAAGTGAAGTGCCTTAGCTCTGAGCATCTCAGGTGTGTTAGGGTTTTGGTTTTACTTTGGTTTGGTTTTGTGTTCTTTTGGGTTATTTGTAAGTTTGTGTTTTAAAACCCCAGACACATTTTCAGGCACAGGATTATTGGAAGGAATAAGACAGCTGAGATGTTGGGAATTTTTGTATTTACAGAGGTATTACAGAACTAATATTTGAATCTCTACTAGGAGAGAGATTTAAACTCTAGTATCAGAATAATTCTTGAAAATTTAATTCAGTTGGTCAGCTTGATATCAGGAATTAATATTTTTTTTTATGACACACCTTTCATTGAAACAGCAAACAATTGTTACTCCTTGAGTTATTGTTTTTACAGTAAATACTGAGTTTTTATCTAAAAGCTCTGTATTTGAACATCTGCACATGTGGAACTGTGCATTTTGTTAAATCCTTCCAGTCAGTTTGATGCACAGTACAAAATTTATGTTTGCAGTACTGACATTTTTAAAAATTACTTAGACAACACAAGGTTCTAATGTGGTTAGAAACAAAAGTTTACCTGAGCCCAATGAAATGTGTTAAAAAATCTCTGCCCTATCTAGGACAAGGGGTTTTTTTATCTTGCATTACATATGAGAGGTGTGAAAAGAATTTGAGTAAGAGGGACCAGATGAGTAGGAGTCCCAGGCTAAGAATGTGAAGAACCATAAAGTTTTCTTAATGTGTTATTCTGAAGACTCTAAATCTGAAATTAGTAGAAGGAATTGTATGGTAATCTGTATCTATTCAGCATTAGAAATGGGTGTGTTTTTCTCTTTAAAACACAACTTCATTCATATTTGACTAAAAATGAGGATTCTTTATTTGAACATCTTTATTTGAACATCTGAAGTTACTTAAAATTGTTCTGATATTTCCCAAATTCATTAGCTCTCCTGTAGTTGTAGCTCTGCAAGTGCCCAGGCAGCCCAGAGCAAAGTGAGATCACGAAGAGGTCATCATGGAGTTGTTTCTCACTTGGCCTTATTGTGCTGCCCAGACTTTGCTCTTTTCACTTTTGTCCTCAGTTCACATTTACATTTGAGACTGTGCTTAACCCTGGAAGAGCACTGGGAGCTGATGACTGTGCTTGACAATCACCAAAATAATGGAAGACTCTTTGTCATCTGGGGTCATACTTACATTTAGGAGGTTTAACCAAGCCCTCTCTGGTTCCTTGCTTTTCCACGGTAGTGCCTGTACACTGCTTTGCTTTCTGCTGGTTTTGTGGTCCTCACACAGCCATTTCCTCCTTCATGTGCCACCATTTCCCAGGGTAAGTAATTTTTGTGGGTTCAAATTGACTTTGGTGGCAGCACTGAGTTATTTTACCCGGTGTTGCATAGGAATGGTTACCCTGAGACACAGATTTTGTAACTCTCAGATACGGTTTGTTGGTGCAACAAGCGTAAGCGATTTAGAGTTGTTTTCTGCCCTCTGGTTTTACTGCTGCTGGATGAAAAGGGCTGTTTGCTTTTATTCTCGTGTTTTATTTGTTAAGCACCATGTCTTTGAACTGTACTCACACAGTGCACTAGGTCAGTGTTTAGTTTCAGATGCTTCTCAGTTTCCCTCGTGTAACTGCATCAGTCCACCCTGGACAAAAACTCGGGTCGTTTTTGCATCTTCCATAGAGTGTTTTTCCCAGGGTTGTGTAACTCTGTGTGACCAAGGGAATTCCCATGCCACCTTGCTAGCTTACACATCAGCACCCTTCTGCCTTGGTCCTTCCAGGCAGTTTTGTACCAGCTTTTTCTCCTGGAAGGTGTGGTGGCCAATTCTCACTCCCTTCCAGAAGAGAACTTGGGATCCCGACTTCCCTGCTGGACATCTCCATGAGGAGCTGTGCTCCTGGGAAAATCTGATTTAGAAAAGAACTGGAGCTCATCAGAGCTTTGTTCTGGCAGGGCACCTAGTGTCTTACTAATGACTTTCAAAGTAAAGTAGGTGATCCCTCTTTGTAAACTTTTCTATGTGTGCCAGAGACCATTTGAGAGCTGTTTTTAAAGAGTGGATTTTGCCGGCCTTGCTGCAGCGGGTCTGCAAATTTATCAGTTAGCTTTCCTCATGGGTATAATTGCCAGATGCTCTCTGATGCTCATTAAACTGGAATCAACATCCCTGTAAAATCCATAAAGATGGACTGCAATGCTGCTACTTCAAACAGGTAAACAAACCCTATTGTCAGCACTAAGAACTGCAGTGGCTGTTGCAGCACAGGAGGCATCTCCATTGCAGTGGGCTTCTGTGGGGGAAAAACCCAAAATAGTGAGGAAAAATTAAGATTTCCAAGCCAACAATATTTTTTCCTGCTTTATATAGTCATATCACTTCATATGTATATCACATTGATGATGCAGAAAATTAAATTCCAGGAAATGTGAATTTATATTTTCAACAGCAGCAATATGTTTGATACAATTGTAAATTCTGCCCAGTGAGCATTAGTCTTGGTATTATGTGTAAGATAAAAAAAAGAGTACTATATATTATTATATATTATACCTGTATTTTCTATTTCAGGTAAGGAAGGTGGGTTCTGAGAGTGTGTGATGGCAGAGCAAGCTCTCTTCAAGTCAAGTTTTCACTTTCCTCATTGAAAAAAATGTTCTGATTTCAGACAAAAATTGGCTAAGAATCTTCAAGCTTAAAATATAATGCAAGGTTAAATTGTGTCAACAGGAAACACCTTTGAAATATTCTACTTTTCACATGAGAAATTAAGAAAATATTGAAATGTGTATTTCATAATTTAACTATGCCTAATTTTATAAAGGGCATGGACTGCAACCCACAACCCTGTTAATTAATTAAAAACAGCAGCAACAGAAAGGCAAGAAGGTAAACAGGAGACCTTTTCAGCATCATCTGAGCTTTCCCAGTTAAGACTTAGCCCTGCTTCTGAAGATCAATAAACTTCACAGATCAGGCATGTAATTGAAACTGCCTCCTGTTCTGTGCCAGTGCCAAATGCAGCAGAGCATTCTCTGGGAACTCACAGTCAATAATTACGGCTCACCTAATGGTTGTATTATGCCTTGAGGTGTTTCTGACTCTTCTGAAAAAAAAAAAAATTGGGTTTTTTTGGTTTTTTTTGTGGTCAGGTAAATGCATATTTTCGTTAAGCACCTAAACACATCATTCCTTCTTAAATGTTTCCTAGCTGCTCTTCACAATGTTTATATTAAAGGAGGGTAGGGAAAAAAAAAAAAAAATTCATCCATGATTTTTGTGATACTTTTGCATAAATGGGAGGTTTAATTGGGTGGAGAGGGCAAAGAGCACAAGTTTCTTGTGGTGGCAGACGTGGCATCTCCTGGGTATGGGGCACCTGCAGTGGCCTTTGCACCATTTGCAGAAGCACTGACCAGGCCACTGGAAGCCTTGGAGATGCTTCCTTCACAGAAAACTTTTGGCCTCATGTCACAAGAAGATTTTGTCCCTTGTAGACTCCAGTATTGTTTTCAGTCACACAAAAAAAAACCTTTTCATGTTTGTTGAATCTTTCAGAGCCAAAGCTGGACTTATCCTGGAAGCTGTTGATCCATGTGGCTCTTGCAGTTATTTCTTTCCAGGACTTAGTTATTTCAGGCTTTATTAATGACAGTGGTGTAGCTATTTCCCTCTGCTTTCGCTTGAATTGCAAATCATGTAGAATCATAATTTAATACAGAAATTTATTTAATGAAACAAACCTTCTTTTATTGCTGACCTGTACTGTGCTATTCCTTTAATAAGCAGCTGTTCCCTTATGAATTTGTAGTGATTGATTTAGTACTGCTTATTTTAAAAAGACAGCAAATATGTCTTCATATTCCATTTAAACTCAGCTTAAATTCAAACAGATTACTTAAAAAGCAGATGAGAAGTTACTGCATATTTAGCTCATGCAATGAGTGCACAAAGTCCAAGAGACTGCTTCTTTTGACAGAAATAACTGTTAGACACTAATTTGAAATTTTTTTAAACTATTTCCTTTTGTCAATGCACATCAGATTTTTGTGGATTTCAGAGGGACTTGATTTTACTTTTCAGTTGATAATGTAATTGCTAAACTACCTTTGGTGATCAATACACCTGAAAATGAGAAATCTTTTCTCTTCTTTTCCTGCCTTTAGCCACACTGATGTTATTAATTTGAAAAAAAAAAAAATCTAACCAAAACAAAAGCACTTAGTTTAATGAATCACCTGTACTCAGGTGAATAACTTGGAAAATTATCAGCAGAACACATGTCTAACAATCAGTTGATGTGCTGTCATTGTAATATGGAAATTTGAATTTAACATGGTGTAGATAAAACCTGGCTGGATTGTTGCATATCATCTGCCAGTTCTAATCCTTTCCTCTTTGTATGGGTGTATATAAGAATATTATTTTCTTCTGGTTTTAGTGTTAATACCACTTTAAATGAGTACACTTATTAAAAACTTTTTAAAAATTTTCTTTTTCCAATATCTAATCAGTGGTATTGAATGTGTCATATTGGCAGCTTTAGAAAATTACAGCCTCTGTGGAAGTTCTCTGAAGACATTTATTCCAGGTAATGTTCTTGCTTTTCTCTGTAAGACCTCTTAGTCACCAGGAGGGTTTTGGTAATTTTTTTCACCCTGCTTCTTGACTGACTTCTGATGATGCTTTTCTGTACTTCATGGGCAACAAAAATAATTTTGTGCTAAATGGAGAGGGCTTTTTGCAACTTTTTGATGACATACTGACATTCCTAAATTCTTACTTCACTCTCTGTTTACTCTGGAGTAATGATTAACATTTTTGGTAGACTTTGTGAATGCAATGTGAGGTTTGAGGTACTTTTTTTTTTTTTTTTTTTTTTTTTTTTTGGGTGTGTTTTTCAGTTTGTGTGCAGGTGATACTGAATTGAAATGAGGAGCTCTGGAACTCACAGCTGTTAAAATGGTAACAGACATTGATTGTTCAGCTCCTCTTGGATCTCCTGGGTTTGGAAGTTGGAGTCTGCATTTAGCTGGAGTGTCAGACAGGAAGACACTAATTGCACCAAGTCCAAGAATAAGGACTCTGTGTGTCAGAGCTTTGATGTGATTGACCTTGATTTCCAAGTGATTCTGGAAGTGAGTGGAAACAATGGTTTTCCATTATTTTTCTGCTTGGGGAAAAGCTGATAGAGATTTTGAAAAATTGCATTTTGGAGGGTAAAAGGGTGGGTAACATCTTTTTAATAATACTCAGTTGTTATTTCCATTTCAGTTCTTGACTGAAATTGAGGCTTTTGCCCACCTTTTGAATCTGTACTGACTGACTTACACATTCTGATTGCATAAAGTTCACTGGGCTCATAATTTGTATTTAGTGGAAAGGTCACAATGGAAATCTTCATATAAAAGGAAGAAAAGTTTTGTTTCTTCTGGCTGCAGAGTCCTTGGCTTGCTCAGCTGCAGTTGTGTGTATCTGTGGTGGCAATGTGCTGTCAGCACAGGTGTCATAAAAAGTGAGGCCAAACCTGTCAGACACACACGTTGAGGATATATCTGCCTTTGAAACTATCAGTCTGGAGGAGGCTGATAAGACAACCAAAAGTAATCTTGACTTGAGAAAAGAGAGAGAGAATAACGGGATTTAAGCTGATAGGGGAGAGGTGAGGTAAACAAGAAAGGAGAGCTTGGGGATGACAGGTTTGTACTTCTGGTGTTAATAAATAACATCCCACCTCACACAGCAACGTCTCTCCCTGGTAATCCCATAGAGGCATCCCAGGAGCCCAGTCTGCTCCTGTGTGGCCTTGTCCCTGTTGGTGGCTTTTTGTTCTGCTGGCAGCCTGCTCTCTGGGAAAGGGGAGCAAGGAGTGGGAATTTGGGTCATCCCTCTTGCTGCCTCACCTTGAGGGTAGGGTCCCTGCCTTTCCAAAGGGTAGAGATGACAGAAGACAGGCTGATCATATCCTGCAAACCAAACTATTGTTGGTGCCATGTCCTGATCTGTCTCTGAGTAGCTTCAGACTGCCCAGCCCTGGAGCTGGGGGGATAGTTTGAGTCACAGCTGTTGGGACAGTGATGTCCCCTGCACCCCAGCACCAAGATCTCCAGACTCCAGGATTTCCTTGGCTGCTTCCTTGCAGATCCTCAACCTCCATAATGGCTTGGATGTGTGATGTTCACTTAAGGTGTGTTTGGGGTTTTGGGCAGGGCATCAGATTGTTTTGTTTTACTAATTGATTTCTATATTTTTTCCTCCCTACTCCTTACTTAATGCTCAGAGTATTTCTCTTAACATTTCCATTTACTGGGTAGTGATGAGTCACTGTCTAGTGCTGTCCTATCACACCTGTTAAAAAATTACCTGTTTCTTGTAGATAAGGCAAGAAACAAATTACTCTGGGGTGCCTTTCTCTGGCACTTCATTTGTCTTCCAGACTGTGCAAGGGTAGTTACCTTCATGCCAAAATTAATTATGGGCATCTCTGGAATTCTTAATCTGTCAGAAGCAACAGGAGAAGAAAACATTTTATTCAGTTCCAAAGACTGGGTAAATAAGAAAGAGATGGGAGTTTTCCAGACATAAATAGGAGTTTTCTCACTCCTATTTTCAGCTGATTCTGAGTTCTCACTGAAGTTGTAATAATTTTTGCTTTCATCAAAATTGCTTTCCTGTGTCTTAAATTAGCAGGAACACACTATAGCAGATGGCTGAAGAGTTAAACTGTTTTCCCTTTTTTCTGCAGTAACTATGCTTACAGCAGAACTGTACACTCCTTCGCTTGCCCTCTGTTTCAAGAAAGAAATGCCTTTTAAAAGAATAAATCTTACATTGGCTGGCTATCATCTCCTAATCTAAAGACTGTAACTGGTAACTACATAAATTACTGTTATATTCTCAGCACAGTTTCAATTGAATGGCTTTATTCCTCATAAAACCACTGCTGTATGGCTTTTCCACCAGGAACGGTGTGCGAGGGACCACTCGCTGTGTCCTCGTGCTGCTGGCCCAAATACTCCCTCCAGTCTCAGTGCAGACAGTAACTTTAAACTGTATTTATTTGTTTGGAATGAGTCAAGAGCCACAGGAAGGGTTGTGGCTTTCCCTGCTCATTCCTCTGTGAGTGCCACATGATGTGCCCTCCATCTGGTGGCAGGAGTACAGTGGGAAAGAGAAGGACTGAGAATGCATTTACAGGGAGAAGTAAAAGCCTTTCACTGACTGTTGATTTAACAAGGTAATATCCCTGCAGTCAGAAATTAAATGGTTAGCCTAGGGGTTTTCCAGAATAGGCTTGTTTAGAATAGTTTTCTTTACATTATAGCAAGCGAGAGAGGTTTATCCATCTCTTATTATATCCTTTTCCTCCCCTCAGTGTAAATCAAAGGAGGGTTTGGCTCAGGGTTTGCAGTGCTACGGACCTCCCTTTGGCTTTCTCCTCTCTTTACAGAAGCATGGCTCCTGTGGTGTGGCATGCAGCAGCTGTCCAGGAAGCTTGAGGTGTAGGGGAATAAAATATTATTCCAAATACTGCTTTTATTTTCAATGAGCTCACATGCCTGGACCTGAGGAGTGCAGCCATTCCTGGCAGCATCCAAAGCCCTGTGTGTATTGAATGTGTTCTTGTGGCACTGTGCTCTGAGCTGCCACCAGGAAAGGGACACCAAAGGCAGCAGAGCTGGCTGGCAGTGAGTGACACTGCTGTTGGGACCCTGCAGTGGTGGCCCCAAAGCTGCTTATCCCTAGCAGTGCAGGCAAGCAGCCAGCCAAACACACACGAGACCATGTCCCTGTGTGACTGTCTCACCACCTTAGTTTTTGTTTTTAATACTGCACAAAGTAATATTGTCAACACCACAAGGCAAAATGATTCATCTGCTTTCTATTGTTACTTGCTCAAGCAGTGAAAGTAATTATATCTAAATAGGAATACTTTTTGTTATCTGACTGCTGAGTGTTCTTGGTTCATTTCTGTTACGGTCTCCCTTGTAATCCTAACAGCTAAAATATTTTTTAATAAAAGCTGAAAATCTGACACCGTCACAGTATTCCAGGAGCTAAGATGTGAGACTAAATGCAAAACAGATTTGCATGGCTGGAAACTTCTTATTTGTTACTGTAGGCACTTCTATAGGAATTTGGGAATAAAGCTGGGGGAAAAGGCTCCACTGTGAACCATGCATGACATTTCAAGTACTATTTGCTTGTCTGAGTAATATCCTATAAAAATCTTGCTGATAGTTGGTCACATTACATGGATATGCCTAAAATGAGAGTTGGTAATACACAATGGGATCTTGGCAGCATGTTGTGCCTTTTGCTTTCTCTCCTCTTCTCCAGCTTCTGTTTCTGAAATTGCTTTAAGCTGTATTTTATATGTTTGAAGCACTGACTGAACTTTTTTTGGGGGGTGTACTAAACTTGTGCTGGGTATTGTAAGGAATAAAAGCTTTGATACAATCAAGGATCCCAAAAACCTTCTGAATGTTTCAGTTACCACTTCTTCCTGAGTGGGGCTGGATTAGGAGATGGAAAAAAAATACAGTGTTAAAATTCTTGGGTTATTGATAGTCTCCCAAAAATAAGAAATTACTCAAAAATGAGAGATTACAGATTGACTGTTTGTGATTATATGTGTGATGCCACGTTAACAATGCATTCATTAGCTGACAACTGCAACCTTTCATTTTATTAATGTTTCTAATGATACAGTTGGCAGGAATTATCTGATAGTGCAACCTGTTATAATATGAAATCCTTGACTGGATATGGGTAATCAGATTAAGTTCACCTATTGGTGTATTTCAAGGCTCTTTAAAGCTTTTTATGTAAGTGGCTTCTATGGTTTTGGGTGTATTATTTTTCTTTTTTCAGTTATGCAGGGAAGATGTCTAAGAATTCAGTAGTTTTCTATTGAGGGAGGCTGCTCAGAAGAAAATATTTTGTACATCAGTAATCCATCTTGTTTTAGAGTGCGGGCAAAATACTGCGTAGGTTGCTTAATAGAATTTTGTACAATAATGGTTTATAAATACATTTTTGGTAGAAACTAGTGTCTCTGAATTGATCACTTCCTGTGAGTACTGCAAAAGAATTACAGTCAGTTTTGCATTTTTGAAGCATATGGCAATAATGCTGTAATTTCTAGAAACATTTGATGGGGTTTTGTACTGTGAATGTCTGTGTCACATTATGCAACTGATGAGTGTGAAGATAGCATGTAAAATGGCTCTGATTAATTTAAACTTTACCCTTTGTGTGGTACCATAACTTTGGGGGCTTCAGTACGGGGGCACAGCTTTGCTCTGTAATTAACCCAGAGAGACAGAGCTTAATGTATGGGAGGTGATCCTGTAATTTTGTCATGTTTGGAGCTTACATTAAGTTTTTGACCTTGTTAGATACTGGATTTTTTTTTTTAATTTGATTTTTTTTTAATTTTTGTTTTTACTGAAAATTCCTCTGTAATCATCTAACAGCAGCTGAAAAGCTCTTGTGGGTCTGTCTGCCAGGCTGTGGTGAATGAGGCTGGAGCAGCCTGGGGTAGCTGAGTCTCCTGGGGTTTGTGCTGCAGCTGGCAGGAGACAAGTGGAGCTGCAGCTACAAGTGTTCAGGGGCAGAGAAAACAGGTTGTGTTGCAAACATCTTGCTGTCATCAAGGGTTGCATTGAAATCTTCTGGTGTTCTGTAGTCTGCTTTAAACAGGAAAATAGCAGCAGCAGATGAAGCAGGTGTCAGGCTCCTTCCAGTCCCAGCAGCTGATGCTGTGTGCACATGCATGTGCATGGGTTACCAGTTATTCCTGGGGGTTTATGTATATTCTACATATCTCCCTGACTTCTGAAATGAGAAAATGCAGTTGTGAAAATTTGTTTTTACAATTATATGTTCATATAAGAGACCTGCACATTTATAGGAAGAAAAGTAGGTATTTTCCTCTTGCAGTCAGTCTGGTTTGGGGGTTTATCCTTAATCTGGCAGCATGTGCAAACCTGTATGTTAAAAGCCATTATGTCATGCATGCATCATTGTTCTGGAATACAAATGGATAGAAACAGGGTACCTTTGACTGCCTTTAAATACAGTTTTTTGCCTTTTCATTTGCCAATGCAGATGAATCCCTGTATTTTAAAAGCAGATCTTGGCTATTGGAAGCTGATTCAATTTTGGGATATCATCTACTTCATTACACACAGACCACTTGGTCTCATTTCGTGTCGTCTCCTGGCTATTTACTGAGTTTTTAACCTGGTTGCTGGAGTCCTGCAGTTTATTTTATCTTATTAATAGCACTGCTTTACAAAGGTCAGGCCCATTCAGCTAGAAGGTTTTGATGTGCTGGTTTCATTTCAGGAAACAGAATAGCCACTGCCTACTGTGGGTGTCCAGAAAAGTCCTGGAAGATGACTCATGTTGGATTACAATTAGTTTTAGGGAGCAGGCTTGCTGCACAAAAATATTTTTCTATCTGGTGAATTAGCTCAATTAACAAATATCTAGTGTTTAAATTGTGTAAATAATCCCCCCAGACTGTTCTGGATGAGGTGGGTTTACTGTTCATCAGCAGAGCTGAACAAACAGGAATTTTCAGATGGAGGCAGAGGGGTGGGGAAGGGCTTGGGACAAGGATCCCTTTAGGGGCAGCTGGAGGTGGGTGGGTTTGCAGTACTGATAAGGCAACAGATACTGGAAGGCAGAGCATTTGGGCTCATGAGACTGAGGGCTGAGACCTGAGTGGGTAGAAGAGCATGAACCATTTGAGGACTGTCTTGTCCTTAGAAAAGCCTGATGCTATGGACTTGCCAGTGTCCCATGGGAAAATGTTCTAACCAAGGAGGAAATAATCTCAACTGTACTTAAGTCTTTATTACAACTCCTACGTAGGTGACCTAATTTTCAGTGCTCATCATTTTTAATTCAAGATTTTATTTATTTATATGTCTAAATATGGATCTGAGATTCTAATGTTAATCATCCATTAAAAAAAGAAAAAAGAAATCTTGGCTGTTGCTAATGTGATTAATTCAGTCTTTCCAGTTGCTGAGAGGTAGACGAAATGCATAGCTAGAGAGGGTAATTTTGTTGATGATTTAAGAAATGCATCCTAGCAATGTAGTGTATAGTAAGCTATAAAGCTGTTGTTGTCTTCATATAAATGTGTAATTAAATCACATTTCCTAGTATTAGTGGCCAAGGTGAACAGAAGATGATACAGAGCAAGATTATTCTCATTTTCTATCTCTCAGCTCTCTAAATGTTCACATCTGCCTTGCATAAAAGAATTATACAAAGTCATATAATGACTCCCCCTCCTCCCCAAAAAAAACCAAAAAAAAAACCAAAAAAACCTCTAACAATCTAAACCTTGAATAAGCTGGTATTTGATCCTCTAAAAGAAAGGTGCTGTATTACACATGAAGACTATGTTAATTAAAATTTTAATTTTGGACCTTATTATTGATGTAGAAAAAGGTTTTACCCAAATTATCAAATTTGTACCTCGTGCTAGCCTAGAGAGCAAACCTGTGGGCACAGACTGCCAAGTCACCTCAAGTGACATCACTTTTATCTAAAACTTTAAAATCTGAATACTGGGTGGGAAAACACTTCCAGCAGCTAGGCTATTCCTCTCCCCACTCACCATCTGGATATTGTGAGTAAATTATTTTTATAAGCCAATGCTTCTGGAGTGTTGCTCTTGTGATATGCAGGATGAAAGGCTGAGGGAGGCATACGTGGTCCAGCTCCCCTGTCAAGTTGAATTCTTTCTTTCTTTCTCCACTCAAGGTGTGTTTGGCTCATCAGTCATTTTTTGAGTCCCAAGGCTCAAATGCATTATGTTATTTGTTTGATGATCCTGTCAGCTTAGCACACAGAGGAGTGTGTTATAAGGGAATAGTGGGCTGGAGCTGACAAGGGACATTTCAGGAGTGAAATGTGGTAATGCAGGAGAGCAGATGTGAAGCCATCAAAGGCTGGGGTAACCAAAGGACAGTTGGCAGTGGGAAGGGGAGGATGGTGAGGAGAAGTGGTAGACAAGTCCCAGGAATGGAAAAAAGTGTGTGTGACATGAAGTGACCCACCTCCATGCCCACATCCCAAAGCAAGTCACAAAACCTCAGAAAGAAGAGGAGGTACAGGCAGAGTTTGACAGTCTTGACATACTAGAGTTCACTGAGAAAGAGGCAGAAGCAAACTTTATCCTAATTCACAGTGACTGGCACGTATTTGGGTGACTGGAGCCTTTCTGTGCTCCCTCTGTGTATACCCAGACTCTGCATTGATACAGCATTTCTTCTGATTGCTAAGGAAATTTGCTGTTTCAAACAGTCTGTAGAAAAGATGATCCCACATGCAATTCCAAAGAGAAGCTTAAGTCTTTTCGCTTTCCTAAATCCTGTCAGTGCTCTGGAAGATATTGCTTACATAAATATCTCAGCTAATATTTTATTTTGTTGACAAAACTATTAACTTGACTGAAAATATGCTTAGCATCTTCCCTTGGTGCTCTCTGTTACCAAAAAAAAAAGTTTCCTAAGGCTTACTCACATGTGATGCTTGTTTTAATTGGAGATCAGATTTAATAAAATCCACTATTTGTTTCATTCAGTATTGCATGCACTTCCAAACTGTATTTTCTTCAGTAGCAAGACTCACAATAATGCAGTTCTCCTCCTTTTTGCCTTCTAACATACCCCAAGTTGCTCAGGGCGTTGTTGCTTGTAGAGCAAAGCTTTAATGCAAAGTAATTTGCAGAGGCATCTAAGCAAAATTCAGAAGTGAATGTTGTCCTAGTTGTCCTTGTGTCTGCTCTGGAAGAAACTGAAGGAGTTGACCTAAATTTAGGCATCTATATTTTGGTTTAAAAGGAGCTTCCTTGCGTATGGTTTTGATTGTGGTTGGGGCAGAGGTTGCAGTTGCTGCAGGGGTGAGGTGTGTCTGCTCTGTGGCAGTGGAATTCTGGACACTGCTTGTGGGAATGTTTGCAGCCAGCAGAAAATGTGCAGAAAGAAAAGCCTGCAATGATTCTTCATTAAACAGAACAACTACTTCAAAATAATATCCATGTCTGGATTTGCACTTGTACAATTCCAGTCAGTTCATTAAAGTAAATGTGTGCAAAATCCTTAACTGGCTGTTGCAGGGTGCTGCTCTCAGGAAGAAATGCACAGGAATTGTTGAGTCTTTTGCAGTCCTGTTTTTCCTCTTTCTAGGAGAATTCTGCCTGCAGTGAAAGTGCCAGTGAATAGGCACAATCTGGGCTGTAAATCTGAGCCACTTTGGGGTGAGTGGAAGGAGAAGTTGAAGAAGGGACACGATATCCATTAGGCTGCAGTGAAACACTCAGTGGGTTCCTGCATTTGCTAAGCAAGGTAGATTTGTTTTCTGAGGGTTTCCAATAAAACACAAAAATTAAATTTATCTTCAGTTTTTCCAAAACACAGACTTTACAGATACCTCTGTTGTAGTGCCTATTGCAGGTATAGCTACAATTTTTAATTTTTTTTTTTTTTTTTCTGTTCATACAGTTTTCATTGTGGCTGCACTGCAAAAGTTCTGGTTTGACGTTTTCTTTGTCCCCTGCTTAAAAAATTTGATGCTTCTCTGATTCAGCTTGATTGAATATATTTAGACTTTGAACCCCTTTACTGTTTTTTTCATTGTGATATTTATCCTTTTTATATGTCAGTGAGTGTGTCATATGTGTTAATGTCACAGACTTTTAAGAAACATGGGGGTGAAATGTTGTGTCTGTATAGTCCACGTAGGTAGTTTGTTACCAAGAATATGAGTAGTCATGTCATGCTAATAACAAATGGACCATCTGCCTCCCACAATTCCTCCAGCTACTTGATAGTTTAATGGATGACTTTGTCTTCATAGCAGATATAAGAAGCAGTGCAGCATGGCCACGAGAATATTTTTTTCTGCAGTGGAGATGACTGTGTTCTGTATATGAGCACCCAGTAGAAACCTGCTCAACTGATGAATCTCTGAATCCTGTGTCCTCATGTCTGTCTGTGACTTCCTTAACCCACCACATCAAGAGCAAACTCAGACTCATATTTGCAAAAAGCGAAAAATGTACATTTTTTCGTTGTTATATAACAATTCTGCTTTTAATTTTTCATTTTTTCCCCCCAAAGATTTAATTGACCTTGCAGCTTTGGACTAGAGCACTTTTACTGTCTAGCAACAGCCACCCCACTCTGGCCTTTGAGTTGAACCATCACAGCACTACAACATCCATTTGTCCTGGCACCGAGCAGCTCAGGTTATTGCACATCAAATCATGCTGAGTTTAGGGGACATTTTTCAGCCTGGATTCCAGGTCCTGAACATCTACATATTGCTGTTGTCTTGGTCTTTTATTTGTGCTCTGTTCACTTAAAATTGGGCTTTGAAATTTTTGTTAGATCATAAGAGAGGCTGAAAGTGACTTAGTTTAAGTATTACTCCCTGAAAACAGCACCTGCTGTTCTGGGGACACTTTGTGGGCTTTATTTTATTTTCAGCTAGAGAAGGGCCAGAAGTCTGAGGGAAGTCATCAATGGTCAAGGATATGGTCAATATAAAGGTCAATGTGGATAAATAGATGGCTTTGGGGGAAGCAAAGGTACTCCTGGACATGCCAGTGTCAACAGGGAATGTTGCATGCAAAATGTGACAGAGGAAGAGGTGGAGAAGGAGCAGTCCGGTCCCTTTCCTATCACTTCTCTAGAAATCTCTGCCCTGTGGCACCTACATTTTGCCATGTACACCCAAGTGTTGGAAGTGTGCCTCTCAGGAATGTGTGGACTTTACTGAGACTGCAGGGAAGAGATGACGTGGGTAGATCAACCTTAGAAGGGACAGAAAGGACCTTTTTGTGTGGACCTGAAGTGGACTGTGCAGATGGTGATTTGCTGTACTGAGGGCAAACCTACTGGATTCTCACTGCAGATGGAGTGATGATTTTGGGATCCAAACCTCTGATCAGCCCCAGACTTGACATCAGTAGAGGCTTAGAACTGACCAAGCAAATACTTTGAATTTTGCCTACTTTAAAAAGTTTCACTGGTGTACAGTGAAATCTGGTGTGGGCAGATAGAACAATTCTGGAAGGCTAGCATTTAAGCTTAGTTATCTTCCTGGGAACTTTTTAGTTTGGGGTGGGGGGCAGGTGAATGCATTTTTAACAGTGGGTTCTCAGCTCTTTGAAAGTCTGACCTGTTTTATACAGTTCATGGAGATGCATTCAGGACCATTCCCTCTTGAAGCAAATGAGTGATGAAATGCTGAGGCCCCTTTGAGGTCAGCACAGCTGAAGGAGTCGATGAACTTACTGCAGCAGTACAGAGTTGAAATCAAAATACAGGACAGCAGAAGGATAATAATTGAATTTTATGGAGGCAGATGATAATTGGATACTAATCCTTCATTTTCAGTGCAAATAGCATATTCAGAATGGCCTTTTGTTGGACTTCTGCTTCAAGAGGACTGGGGACAGGCTGGAAAGGGGCCAGAAGAGGTGAGGGAGGGCAGTTGGAGATTTCAGGAGCAGTAGCTCTTATGAAATGGATGAAAAGACTGAAGAAAATTGATTTTAAGACAAGATCAGTTGAGGGAAGGCCATGAGAGCAATCCTTATGTATGTTAAAAAAACTTGCAGAGAGAAAAAGATTAGTCTGTTCTCAACATGGGTGGGGGAAAGGAGAAAATGCAGTGTGTCTAAATACAGCAAGGTGATAATTTAGGATGGACACGAGGTTTATATCTTTGGAAAAGGGCAGGAAAACAAATGCCTGGAGTGGCAGTGGGGTGAGCTGAGCCTGCCTCAAACCAAATGATCTCCTGTGGCCTCTTCCCAAGCCTGTCTTTATAAGATTTTATGCTCGCTCCTTTGGAGAGAGCTTTTAGTTTATCCACAAGCAGTTGGATTTGTGGTGCAGTGTAAATAACTTCAGGACAGTGTTTTGGTTATCAGAGCTGATTTCCTCAGCTCTATATTAGAACTGAAGGGTCACTTGGAAGCTGTCAGTGTTTTCAGATAAAAACAAATGCATCTGAAGCACAGTTCAGCTGGTGAGATGGAGATTATCAGAACTAAGCCATGTGATATGGCATTTGTGATAACACTTTGCTTACATAAGCATGTGGAGATGGTATTTTACCCTTTCTCTCTTTTTTTTTTTTCCTTTTCCTTTTAATCTGCAGTTTTCATTTTAACCAATACACGCTACGGAACTTTTAAATATTTTTGTAAAACATCCAAGCTGACATATCAGCTAGAAATCTTTGCAGTTCTATTAGAATTGCATTGGTAAATTAACATATGCTGATAAGAAAATGAGGCTGATAACAGGAAGGTTACATGGCATCATCTTGTGGCTGTCTTAGGTTAACTTCTTGAAATTCATGAAAGAAATTAAAGTTTTTTAGATTCTTTTCAAATTCTAAAAATTAAACATTTATTTGGGGATTTTTCGAATTCAAAGTAATCCTCAATCTTTAAATGATAGGGAGCTTTTTTAAGCAGTGCTAAGTTGTTCTGGTTTTGGTTGGGGTTTTTTTTGTTTGTTTGGGTTTTTGTTTGTTTGTGTTTTTGTTTGTTTGTTTTGTGGAGTTTTTTCTTTGTTTTGCGGTTTGGTTTTTTTTTTTTGGGTTAGCATGCCCTCTTTGATTCCTCATTGTCCTTTGAGAACTGGCGTGTTATTTAAAAGTTAAATCATACAGTTCCAATAAAGATGTCCAATGCCATCAGAATGACACATTCAGTGTAATTACTTTAGAGTTCACAGTGTAATCTAATGATTGGCAATTGAAAGGAATAAAATACTGCCAGTTGAGCAGTATTGAAATTTTTTTTTTTTTTTCATCTGCAGATTTCCTGTATAAAAAGCAAGGTTTCAAGGGGTTTTTTTTTGATCAATAGGTTTTCTGTACAGAAGAAGAACCATCCAGTGCTATTCACATCCACACAGAAATGGTCTCTTGCTGGAAGTAAACCTAATTGTCTCCGACAGTAAAAGGAACCACTTGGACTTGATTATGCAGCTGGTCACATTTTATTGAGACACTGACATATTCCCTGTGGTCTGGGAAGAAAAGAAGATTATATGGTTGTGAAGTTTTGCTGGGTCAGTGCTCTGCCAGTGAAAGCAGGGTTATATGCAAACATTTCAAGGTGAGGGATTGTCTTTTCCCCGTCCTCCTTCCGCTGTGGCTCGACATCGCCCTCGGCGCTGTAACCTGCTGGAAAATGCAGGGCACAGCTGTTTGGAGCTGCTGCTTCTCTTGCATTAGGAGAAAATAGAGTAAAACCCTTCATTAAATAATTAGATCTATAAGCTTTGAATAAAATTATCTATTCCCTTTGCTGTATATAAAACAGAGGCTAAAATATCTTTGTATGCCCAAAAGAAAGGTTTAGGTTAAAGCATGCAGATTATTTAAAATGTTTTAGATGAAATTGTACAAAGATACAGTTTGTGATGTTATGCATGCACACAATCTTTTGTACCATAGAAGAAAACCTGTCTCTTGTGACTGAAATTTAGCAACTGTGAAAGTTAATAAGAAAACTGTAGTTATGGGCATGTTACTGATTGGGAAAGAAAATGGCATAGTTTTGAGAGATCATCTTTCAAACAAGAGTTCTTTTAGTAATAATAAAAGTGGTTTCTTGTGTATGTATCTTCATTGTGTACATATTTTGAAAGACCTTTTTTTTTAACCAACAGCTCATCTGTTGAAAGCCATTTATTGTAGTAAATAGAATAAATGTTTGAGGAGTAGATCAGTCCAGTTTGTGGTAAGCATTTGAAGTTTTGTGTTAGGGAGAAGCAAGGTCTCCTTACTTTGCTAAAAGGAAAGTGTGTCATTCTTGTAACCAAAGGGAACAGTGGAACATGTCAGTGACTTCTTTAGAGCTGAAGAACAGAATGTAAAAGTTATTTTCTATCTCTTCTTCCTGTGGAATTTAGTATTAGGATCTTGAAATAGTCCATTTAAGGGACTGGAGGTGTCATTTTCTATGTTAAAGGTTCTGTGGTTAATTTACTATTCTTAAAGTGGATAGTAATAACCATCTGTGGGTTGTTGGTGTTTTTTTGGGGTTTTTTGTGGGTTGGTGTTTTTGTTTGTTTTTGTTTGGTTTTGGTTTTGTTTTTTTCCTTTGATAACTGAAGCCACAAGTGTAAATAGCCAGTCTGGTTTCTGTTCCTATCTCTGTCTCTGCCTACCTGTCTTGAGGATTTGCTTATCTCATATTGGCCCTCTAATGTTCTGGAGTATTTGGAAGATTTGGATGCTGGCTAAATGTCACATAACTGACATCCAGATCTCTTAAAAAGCTTTGGAAAGCTCACCTGTGGCCAATTCATGACTTTGCAATGTTTAGTGTAGGGGAACAAAGAATTGTTTGTTTTCCAATAAACTGTGTAATCGGAGAGGAGAGAATCAGTCATTTTTCAATGCCTTCCACCATCTGCCTTGAATGCAAGTTTGGCTTGCATCATGATATTGGAAAGTGAGATTTGAGCTGCCCCCATGAGTTTTATTTAAAAGGTATAAAAGGCATTTGACTGATGCGATGGGTAGGAGCAATAAACTTGGTAGTCCTTTAGTGAAAAACCATAAATGTACAAAATAGCTAAGCTTGGGAGCCAGCAGGGGCTGAGATCTTAGAGTGTTCTTCAGTCCCATGGCAAAGAACTTCTCAGGAAAATGAGAGGTTTGCCCTGGAGCAGTTCTGCATGAATTTATACTATGATAGGAGAAGATACATATGGTCAGGTACCTGTGAAAGTCTGATACCCAGGTGGACTTAAAAACAGTGCAAAAATGCTATAAAGTTTTGTTAAAAGTAAACTGTTTTCTCTGTTTTCTCATAGTATGACTTTATAAAGAGAGAGCTTATGTCACTTTTATTGGAAATACCTGAAAGCCACAGTACACATAATGTTTTTTAAAAAATAAAAATTACGAAGTGTTTTTTTTTTGCTAGAGAACTGCAAACCAAATCTAGAGCTGGCATTCTGTTTTCTGACATTCCTTATTTTTTATGATTCCATGAATTGAATTTATTCTGTGTCTGTGAGAAGTAAAAGATGCCATAAATCACAGTCTTTTTTGTTAAAAGCATTAACTGTACTTCTTTATGTTAAAGCATGTTAAAATGTATATTGTAAAATATGTGAAATTTGTGGTGCAGCTCTGTAAATATTCCTTTAGATAGCAAAAGCAGTAAGTTCTTACCCAAGAACGAGTAGGGGTTAATTGTTATTATTGTTATTGCTAGAAATATGCCTGGAATATCCAGAATGAAGACTGATGGTAGATGTGACAGAGGACATTTCATAGATCAGCTGTCTGCAGCAGATGCTGGTGACCTTGCAATGTAACCTGAAGAACCTGAGGTGCTTCAGGATCCTGTGTGCACCTCTTGCACCGTGAGCATGTTTCTCTCACCTCCTGATAAATATTTATCTTCTCTTGGACCTGAATTTATTTATTTCTATATTTTGGGAGCAGCAAATTTGTGGCCATCAGTTCAGACCATGGGAAATCCAACCGGGCAGGTTGGAGACAAGCCCAGTGGAGTGCCCTAATTAACAGGAACATGTAATTAAAATTGAAGCAGATGTGGCTTGGGCAGGTGGTATTTCCTTAGTGTTTCCTGTGTGTGCACACTGTGTGTGATAGACACAAATAACTCCTCTTTCTGCAAGTGTGGGAAATGCTGGTGCATCTGCTGAGCAGTTGGTGTATGTGGGTGCCACAGCTCGGCTCTTAATGGACTGAAACGAGCTCTGAAATCCTCAACATATGAAAACATCTTTAAAACTCAGCCTGGACAAAGTTTGAGGTTTAAAAAAAAGATATTTGCATGAGAGGCTATAAATGTAATAACCCCATGTGATGCTTTTCCTGCATTCTTTTGTGATTATCTGCTACTAGTTACTGTTGGGAGCATCGTGTTAGACAAGAGAACACTTTGATCTGATGCAGCTTTACAAAATATGAGCAGTCATTGCAACTCACAGGATCTGAGAGCAGCTACTCAGCTGAAAAATCGATCTGTAAAAATTCCAAAATGGCATTTGTTGTTAGCTCTTAGCTAAAATTGCAGTAGTTGCTTTATGAACATTTTTGATGAACTGGGAGAAAACAGTGGAAATTTACAGTCAAAATATGGGAATAAGGCACTTAAACATGTAACTCTGCAAAACTGGAATTCAGATTATTTTTTCTTAGTAGGCCAGGAAGCGTAGGCCAGTTCCTCATGCTCAGTACAGGTGGTAAATCTGAAAAGAAAAAAACTAACCAAACCAACCACACTTGAAGTTTTACGTATTTGAGGGGAATTTTGGTCCCTGTAGATTTTTCAGATTGAATCTGTAGAATCCTTCTGCAATTCCAAATGTTTTTCATAGGGTTTTATAACAATTTAAGAGGATTATCTGAGAAGTAATTGTGTTATACAGTTAAATTATTTCATCTCTTGGTTGTTAGAGTGACCTGTTGTAATTTTTCAGTATCTGTTGAGTGGTGTTTCAGTGTCCCAGCTGGCTTGTTTGCAATACCTTGTTCTCTCCTTTGGCAAGCTGTGTCAAAAAGTGCTGTTGTAGCAAATGACTTTCCATTAAGACACGGCAGGTCTATGTTCCCCATGGTTACCTAATTGAAAATGAAATTTGTATATTTTTTGTGTGTGTTCATTTATCTTTTATAATCGTCTGGTGAAGAATAGCCTTTTGATGCTGCAGAGGCTGCAGAACCCCTGGCTTTATTGCAGATATATCTTCAACATATTTAAAATTATTCTTCTAGGTTAAGGACTTTGAATCTTCAACAGTGGTGATCTTTTCATCTCATCAAAGTGGGAAATCTCTACCTTATTCAAGTAAAGTTGGGTGAACTTTCTGGGTTTTAAGTGCAGTTTTACCAGTTTTTTTCTAAGTTCGGGAACTGAGCCTTTTGAGATGGAGGAGAATGCTCAGGAACTGCATTTATGTCCTGTTCTGATGTACATTAGTTCCATACTGTTCTGTATTAGAAAGTAAAGGTCAGGAATTTATGGAAATCTCTGAGAGCATCCTGTAAAGGACAGGAGTGTCCAGACTGGCATTTTTACATTTATTAGTGTTGATTCTGACTTGAGACCAGATCTTCAGTCTGTGGTGGCTCCACTTCACTGGATTATGTAAATTCACAGCAACAGAGGTGTGCCCATAAACTTTGTGGTTATTCCCATTGAATGAACCTGAAAAAATGCCTGAATAAAGTATCTTTTTAATGTGTCCAAAGGGAGTCAAAAATTTGGCTGAAGTTATCAGAGGCAGTGCTGTAAATGGAAATTGGCAATTGCATTGGTATTAGTTCCTTCTGAGCATGCAGCTGCTTGGGGAACTGAGAACATCCTCACCCCGAGGGGCTGCTCCTCCCCACTGCTGAAATCCTACTGCTGGGAGTCTCTGAGCCCTGCAAGTTCTAGGAAGTAAATAATTTGAGCATTTGTAAAGAAGGACTGTGAAGTGTTGGTATTCTTCCAGGCTGAACTGCCAAACTTGACAATTTTCTGAATTTGACTGGGTTTAGGAAATACTGGTTTTGCATATTTTACTTGTAATACTATTAGAATGTGAAAAAATAATGAGTTCAACTACCTCTGACTTTAAGTTCATGTAGTCAGCATCAAACGCAAATGCAAGTCAGCTATTGTAATAAATCTGGGGAAAAAAATCTTTCTGGTGTTGTTCATAAGATTTATCAAAGTAGTCTAATATGTGCTGATTTTTTGTAAAATAATGTATGCTCATAATTTACAATTTGATTTTAACATGCTATAAAGACATTATGGAGTAAATAGTGAGTGGAATGATTTCTGTAACTTAATCAGATACGTTGTCACAAATGTTTCAAAGACATGTTGATTTAATTATGAAGTGGAAAGTAACTTCTATTAGTAAGGGAGCAATTTGCTTATTGTATCTTCCTCTTTCAATGCTTAATTCCTTTTATTGTGACTGAATACTTCTGGTTACAATGTGCCATAACCCTATTGGCCTGGGATAAGTTCCTTTAATTATTTATTCTGTTAATGTTTCTATCGCCTGAGGGAAATGCAGATATTCCATTAATGATTGTGTTAATCAAACAACTTTCTGTATTTCTGTACTGCCCAAGTTTATGTCATTACATTAGCAGGCACAGGAGATGAAATTGGAAACTTGTAATATACTGCAGATTGGATTAAGTCATCTGTGTGGCATAGACTGCTTGAAGACTCATTTGAGATAATTTAAAAACATTAAATCTGCAAGACAGTTATGGTTCCTGACAGGATTCCTGAAGTACCACCATAAGGCCAGTGTTGTAAAGATTTTGAACTTTGTGTATGAACAGCCTCACTGGAACAATGCAGCCTGGGATACAACATATTGCTTTGAACAAATATATTTTATAAAAAACACATTTATAGAAAAGTATGTTTGTTCTACAAAAAAGCCTTTTGCATGTTGGAATAATCATTCTGCCCATGTAATGTGATGATGGGCATTAGGCATTTTAATGGTGTATGTAATTTTTGAGTCATTTCTAGGTGTAATGGGTGTTACAATTTTTCTTTCTGCCCTTTTAAGGCCTTGATGTTGTCTAGGCAGTAAATGTTCATTTTTCAAATGTTCAGCCACCAGATGGGTGGAGAAGGGAGCCCTTGTGCTTGACTTGCATCATAAGCTTTGCTTGCTGGGGCTCTCCCTGGGGGCAGTGCAGACCCTTCTGGAAGCAGTGCCAGCACCTTTAGCCAGGAGCTTCCCACCTGCAGCACTGCAGCTGGTTTTGGATATTGCAGGGGTACCTGGAAAGCACCTGCTGGGATTCTCAGATATCTGTTGCTTGCTTAAAAATACTATACAGTATTCAATTGTTTATTTTTGAAGTGTGCAGGACAGCCAGGGTGTTTTTTGAAGTTCTGTTGAGAACCTTAAAGCAGTTAGGTTTAGTGGCCTTTTTGTGAAGAGAAGGTTATGGACAAGACTTTCAGGCAGTGTCAGTATCTCTGGCTTGGAAATAATACATCTGTGATCCTTAATCTTCTTTTCATCCTGAGAGCTTCATAGACACATGAAAAAAACCCCAAAAAAACCCCAACTTCACAGAATTCAGCAAATATTCCATTAGCTTTTTTTGCTGCACATGGGTAGTGCTTTTTATTTGAGTAATAAATTTTATTTCTGTCCTCCTTTGCTTACATGACTGCTTGCCTGCATAAGTAGGGGAAACCTTCAGTTGCTCCTTCAGCAAGCCCATACTCTGAAGTCATCATGGCAATAGTTTCAGCATCTGGAATCCTTTGGCATGTGCTGGGGAGGAGGGTGGTCCTTTGGTGCCTTCATCCTGTGACCCCTGTTCCAGCCAGTGTTAAAAGTTATGCAAGCCCAGACCAACCTGTCTGAGTTCTCATTGACCCATCTGTGGATACTCCCAAAATAATTCCCATGTTTGCCTTTTATGCTGGCCAAGCTGGTGGCTCAGGTAATCCTTCAGTGCAGGTAGGAAATGTGAAGAACCTGCTGACAGTGAGCACATCATTTGGCAGAGCAGTTCCATTCTGCTTAGTAAATATGCTTTCCTTGATGAATTTAAGCCAAACATGTAATTATAGCTATATAATTATAACTAATTTTCAGCATCTTGCCCCCCCAACATCCTTGAGATGTTACTTCAGATTGGCTTCTTCATGTTTAACGATTGGTTAAATTTATGCTCTTTTAGAAATTTGATTAGCAAATGATGTGTGAATTTTGAAACAGTTCCTCTGATAATTTCTGTAGGATTCTTTATTTCATTTGGTTATGTTTCCTATACATACATTTTTTTCTTACTTTTATTTCCCAAAAAGCAGTTGCCTTTGTCTCGTACTTGGTCAGAAAATATTTTCAAAAAATTAAAGTTGTATGGTTTTTTTGCATGTTTGATGATAGGTTTTTAATAAATCCATGCACTGATGCATACTAAGGTACAAGAGTCCTGGTGGGAAATAAGCTAAACCTGTGTTTACTTGTGTGGGCTTTTTTCCAGAGATTTGTTAGAGTTCCCCAGAGAAGATGATGCAGACCTTGCAATGAAAATCCTGGGTCAGTGGCGTTCCCAAGGCTTGGAAGATGTCCGGCTGGTGAATTACTCCGTTCTGCTTGACCTGCCAGGCCCTTCTTCAAACACAGTAACTCTGCAAAACAGCGGGGAATGCTTTTATCCAAGTGGACAACAGTGCAGCAGAGACCCCAGAACACTTCACAGCCAAGACCTTCTGTACTCATACGCAGCTTATTCTGCCAAAGGAACTCTTGAGGTAACGTGGCCATTTGTCTCTGTCACTTGTGGAGAGATAGTTAGGAAACAGCAGCTTTTGCTGAACCTGACTGGAAAATTACACATAGAATCACAGAATTATTTAGGTAGGAAAAGACCTCTAAGATCATCAAATCCAATTGAAAATATGCTTAAATGCCCAGCCTTAAAATAAGCATATTTATGTGAATTACGATTCGGCCAATCATACTTATCTTAATTAACCTTACAACCTTATATATATATAGGAATACTTCATAGGAGATAGATATAGATATACACTCACATATATCTATGTGAACCTAATTACGTAATGTCTATAACTTTTTGTTAAGTATCTGTGTTTATGAATTGGCACATTTTGCTTGTGTGTAAAAATTGGGAAGTTGTGTCTAGAATTTCACTTTATCCTTGCTGATATATGAGTACTACTGGTTTGAGGGATGCTTGTAGGAAGGATAAGATGAGGCTGGTAGGACTGCTGGGCTAATACCTGGAGCCTCTGAATTATGGTTGTGGATCTCACATAGTTTCTTCTGTGACAATTCAGTTGACACATCTGCTCTGTTTCCTCTTGAAAACACCGATTTGTAGTTTTATCTTACTGCAGTTACTCTAGGAAGTTTTGTCAGCAAAAAGATTCTACCTATTTGGATTTGTTTCTTGCCAAGTGAAATAAGATCTTGGATTATCTTGTTTTTTCCTGTGTACTGTCTTCACTGTCTGTTTTTCTTTAGCTTCTGACTAAATATTTTGAGAGTGCACAAAGGGGCCATAATTTCTGTTTACCTTCTTAGCTGAGATAGTGTAAATCTTAAAAAAAATATTTCTGAAATATAAATTTGCAATTTCACTGATGATGGTATTATTGTCATCTTCCTCCTTTTAAAAATATTGTATTATTCCACTGATGCTGGGGGGTTTCTATCGTGGTTTCTGTCTTGTTTAAAAGACATGTTTGTTCATGGCTTAGAACACTTACAGACTATAAAGGAACAATATGAACAGATTGTGAGCATCTTAATATTTAAACATGCCTACTCTTCATGCTGAGTCTTATCAGCCTCGTTCTGGGGCTCTGTCCACTTCAAATTTGTTGCAGGGAAGCAAAATGAAGTAGGCAAGAAGAGGTCCTAGCTTGCATGATACATGCTTTAACTTTTCCATGTACTAATGAATGGGGTTGCCTTCTCATATCACTTAAAAACTCCATATTTAATTTTTTTCTCTCATTGTAACTTAGTAAGAGTAACTGTAATCAGAGAGAGGAATGGTTGTGACCTTTGAGGTTTTATTTCATGAATGTCAGTGCGGTGCTAACAAATTCATCAGATTGAAGGAAATCCAATGTTCCGGGAAAAACCGCTGCTGTTATTCCCAGCAGCACGTGTTCCACTCTCCATTATGTTCCAGGGCAGTTTTCTCTTATGAGTTCAGCAGAAATAAGGACCACACACACCATCCTTATCACAAGGGCTGGACCTTGGCTTTGGCAAAACTCCAACCTTGCACTGGAGCCAAAGAATGACTCTCTGTATAGTTTTACAGTCAGTTCTTTGAGATACCTCAGCACCCTTATGAAACTTGAGATGTGCTCTTCTGTTCTTCAAAAAGTCTACCTGAAATGTCCTTAGATCTAGAGTTTTTGCCTAAAAGGGAAATATTCCTATTTGTTTAGGCTGCAGGTCAGTTGGTACTGATCTAACCTTCCTGACTTTCAATCCTACACACTAATCTCTACTATTTAAACTAATGGAGGTAGAAAAACTTTAAATGAGAAGTAGCAGGTGGTGGCTGTTGCTGGGCTCAGCCATCAGAAAGTGACTTGATTGCTTGCAGTGGAACTACAAGTCGTGTATTTTGGATATCCTGCAGTGGTTTGTGATTGCAAAATCATGAGGGTTTTCCAGTGAACAGGTATTTTTATAGCAGCTACTCATAACCTGAATAATTTTCTTTCAAATGTGGCACATCCTTAGCAGAAAATTCCTATTATGTGTCACTTAATCAGGCTGAATTGCTAATACTTCCTCGATGCTGCTGCTTCATTGTATCTCATTTGTCTGTTTGGTTTGCTAGAAGTTGAAGCAAATAAAACCATTAAGCTATTGCAGTCTGGCTACCAGCAGAGCTACAGCTCCACTTTGATGTTGACAAGGTTATTTGTAGAACAGCAAGACTCATTTTCTTTGACCACCTGTCATGTCCATTCATCATACGGCCATTGTATATGAGCCATCCAATTTGTGCTTTCTGGTAACAGTCTAAACAGCATTTGTGAGTAAAAATGTGAGCATTTGTGATCTGAAATCTACTTCAAAAACCTACTTAGTGCCATTGTGATGGATGGTGCACTTTACTACTTCTCTATATTTCATCGGGCTGTGAAAAGGTGACAGTGTTTACCCATCATGGTGACAGGCAGGGCAGCTTACAGTTCTGGAGAGGGCTCTCGAGTCAGTTTTGAAATAGATATTGCAGCAGTTATGTAAATAATATATTGTAGGCTAGGTCAGCCTAAGGAAAGAATGACATACCTGAAATATATTTTTATTAAAACTTAAATATCACCCACCTTTTATAGAGCTTAAACCTTTTGTCTGCTTGATAAAAACAGGAAAGCTGCTCTGGCCAACAGAGTGCACATATAAATGGAAATTACATTGCTTCAAATTTATGCATTAAAGCAAAATGCATTGTCAGACGGTATCCAGCCAGTCTCCAAGTGAGGGTGGTGTGGTGAATCCCAATGTGCTGCTCCTGCCTCCTGGAGCTTTGGGATCCAGGAGCTGTGGGGGTGTTCTGTCCCTGGGGAGTGGAGGGGGCTGAGATGGGGAACATAAGCTGATGAGAGAGGGTTGTGAACTCCCCAAATCTGGTGTCCCCCTTCAGCTCCACTCTGTTAAATGGTGTCAGTAGCCCATGTGTGACAGGGGTGTGGTGATCCCTGGGGGCACCAAAGGAGAAACAGGGGTATATGTGGGCTTGCAGGAGCCTGGGTGGCACTCAGGGCACTGCACAGTTGGTTTCGATCAGTTCTGCTGAGTGCAGGAGCTTCTGGAACAAACACATGTCCACAATGTTTGTCTGCTCCCTCCACTGTTTCTTTAGCAACTTGGAATAGTCCTAGCAGATGTAATGGTCGGTGTGTGGGAATAATGTTCAAGGACAGGCTAATTAAAGCAAAATGTAAATGGTATTTGCTTTGTATTCATGCATTTTCTGAAATTATGTTTGTGTGACCTGAAGTTTTCCTCACTTCCCTTTCACCTTCAATTTATTCACTCTTTACTTTATGGAAGTGTTAAGAAACTTTTGGTGATCTTAAGTGTGCTTTCATACTTTGAACTGAGGTACTTGGTGTCCTCTGTTACATGGTATTGTCTCATGATTCACTACTCTGCCTCTTTTGGAATAATGCCCCAAAATCCCTTTTGATTCCTTTGCTGCCCCTCCCTTCTGGTTTGGGGTTTGTTTTCACCCTCATGGATGCACTCAGAAAGCCCAGCAAAACATCATGTTTCTTTCCTGGACCTTTCATGTACTGAAAGGACTGTGTTGGTTCAGGAGCCAGGAGATGATGCAAGAGCATGTTCTTGAAATGGAGATGCACATGCAGGCAGGGATTATTTGAGAGTTTATGGACAGAAATAAATTGTGCTCATTTCTCCCAACAGTTCTCAACACCTATGTCTATTTTGTATTTTGGCCACTGCTCTGTCCCTGTCCCCTGACTGCTTTGACTCCTCTGCTGTGTCACCTCACTTCCCTGCCATCGTCCACGTTCCCAGTTTCTCCTGATTTCTCTGTTGCAGCATCTGCTGATCTGAGGCATTTATACTCCCATTCAGCCAGGGGTATCTTTGATGAGTTTTGGAGGGGCTGCAGGGAGCAGACAAGTGGAAATTCTGCCTGCCTGCCTCTACCCACACCATGCAGAAAAGATTCTCTGCATCTGCTGGTCACGTCTCAGTCTGCTCCGGTTCGTTTGTTTTGGTGACATTTTCTCAGCTAAATGAGAACCCACCGCAGAGATTAATGCGACCTGAAGCAATCTGGGATGTACAAGCCCATCTGTTAAGCTCACTCAGTCATCTTCCCACCATTCTTCAATCTTGGCAAGAGGGGAATAAGGGAAGCTGGACTCAGATTTTGCTGTCAGATCCTCTTTCGCAAGGAGGGGAGTTTGCCCACTTCTTATCCAATATCCCATTTTCTTATGGCTGTCTTTAGGTGTCTCCTTTCTCTGTCCATCCCCTTTTTTCCCAGGTTCTTTGCAGGAAGATGGGATTCTTCCTCTCCTCTACTGCCTGTTCTTCTAACCTTTCCTACTCCTGTCAGGAGTGTGTCCTACAGTCCCCTCCCCTCTCTGCTCAGGTTTTCAGCCCTGTTTGCTGCCACTACTGGCAGCTCTCTTGACTTCCAGCTCTGCACTAAAAGGTCTGGAGTTCCTCTGGAGGGGACAGTGCATCAGGAAGTCCTTGACCCCAAAGCTTGCTTTCATTTGATTCAGTTTCATTGTGCTGGAAATATGATTAGTGCACCCTTATTATCTTTTCTCTTCCCTCCAGCTAATCAGTGGTAATTTCCTTAACAATATTTCAGAATTAAGATTGGTGTCAGCGGGTTGGTTTTAGAAAATTTTAAAATCTTCCCAGGTTATTTTTATCCCCAGGCAGAGTTTCTAAATGAGCCTTCTGCAGCGTGCTCACTCGCACATCTTGAATTCCAAAGGCAGAGAGTGCGTTTAATTTAGATTAAATAATCGCAGCATCTCTTCCTAAGTCTTTCAGTCATTTTTGATGGCACATTGGTGCAAAATACCAAGCTAGAGGGAATCTTGATACATGTGTGCATTTAATTCTTTTAGGCATGCCAAATTTAGTTCATTATTATCTTTATTAACGTTTTTAAAGATTTCTTCTCTGAAGAGACATGCACTAGCTAAAATGAATCCCTAGCAACTGAAATCAGTTTTGCAGATGGTTAGGGCTATAGGTTGAATAACACATACACACAAATGAGAAGAATCATGTGATTTTTTGGTAACATTTAGAAGTTTTAGTGCAGCTTTATTTATCTTTTATTTATAGAAGAGTTTCTCCGAAACCTCTTCCACAAATAATCATAATTTAGACTACTGCTCTGCATACCAAGTAGGCACAGCAATTTTTCAAGACAATCTCACTAAGAATATGGATTTTAGAATAGACTTGACCTTTAAGCAGAAAACAACATTCAACATTAACTACAGCATAGCTGCCACTCCATTATAATTACATATAGAAAGCTGTGAAATCCAATGTGAAGGTTATATAATTTAAAATTGCAGGCAAGGGCTCCAAAAGCGATCATTGAAGAGATGTCCTGCAGAACATCCTGTCAGTTTTCTGGCATATATCACATAACCATTAATAAATAAAGTTGTACAGTTCCCTAAAAATAATAGTAGTTCATCGTGCTCAAAGCCCATATTAATATTGCTGGGAGATTTTTGTGTCATTGAAAGCAGGGTTTCAAAGATGCAAATGCTGCTGCTGCAGAGCTTTTTGCTGTTTTATAATTGCAAGTCAATGCTGTCCTGATATTTTACTAATAAAATGTTAGTAATGGCATTTTAGTAATCATACCATTAATAATAAATGAGATTTTTTTAAATGATAGAAAAGCAAAAGGTGAGGCATCTTGGTATCTCGAGACATAACAGATCACTGAGCACTTCCATGCCATTGCACAGAATCAGCTGAAGGCATTTCTTGTAAAGCCTCTGTACAGTATTAGAGAGGGAGCAATGTTGAAGCATAACAATTATTTATATTCCAACTACATGGTAAAAACTAAAAGATGCAAACCCTGAGGGCTTGGGAAGAGTATTTGGTGCCTGTTTTAGGTTTTAGTGCAAGCAGAATTCCTATTGAAATAAATGAGAATCACATCATTTCTAAGCAGAGTTAATTTTGTCTGTTAGCAGTCAGTGTGAGAGAATAGCAGTGAAATTTGTGCAATTGCATGGGTCTCCAAGGAATTTTTTTCTCTTTAATCTTTATGTCATAATCAGACCCACTGAGTTGCCATTACCTCTGCAGTTCAGTGGATACCTGCTTGGTGCCCACCCAGTCAGGCTTTTTCCACCCCCACTCTTTATTAATTTTGTTTGGTTCAAACCTTAATACAAATGTACTCAGGTCAAGTGGAAACCTTTCTGCCAAATTCCAAGTCATGTTTTTCTTAGGTAGTGCCATCTTCTCTCTCTCTGTAGCATCTTCTTCACCTTCTTAGTAGATGTGAACCTACCAATAACATACCTGTGCTTTCTTCTCTGTTTAAGTTTGTAAAGGCAATATTCTACTCAGAGGAGGAATTTTCAAGTAAAAAGGTTCTTGTGCTGTGAGCTCTTGGGATTGGGTTTTAGTGATCTTTTTCTTCTAAATTTCTCCAGTATTCTGGAGGTTTAAAACTGCCTCAAAGGAACCCTGCTTATGCTGAAAAAAGCAAAAATTTCCTTCAACAGAGGGACTATTAAGTAAATACCAACTTTTAAAAAATTGCTAATATGAGAAAAGCATCATAAGAAACAACTACAATTGATATGAGAACAATAACAAAATATATTTGTATTTATATAATACTCAATCCTTGTCCCTAAAACTACTTACATAACATCATTGTTTAAAAAAATGTAGTTTCATGCATGAACAATAAAGAACTACTTAAAATGCTGCTCAGTTCTCTGGTAGTTATGAGTGACTGTAAAATACAATATTGATTAAACTATTGCTGCTTCTCATTTTTTTAAGTTTGTTTTTCAGGAAGAGAAGTAAGTCCTAAAATCTTTTCAGGAGCATTAGTAATAGAAAAGCATCTGTAGTTGAAGGCAGATTCCATTTTACTGAGCATAAACATTGTGTGTCTGGGAGCATGGGCACAGGGCTCTGACCCTGGCAGACTCTGGCATTAGGCATCCATGAGGATATGGGTTACCATTTCTGTAATAAAATAGTTTTTTCAAAAGCCAAAAAATCACTCTTCACTTGATTATTTTTTAAATTGGAGAAAAAAATCGAAATAATGGTGGTGTCTTGTCTGTCATTAGAGCTGGCAGCTGAAAATAATCAGCAGCAGTTATTTTAATTTTCAATTCATTGTGATAAATCTTACCAGTTAAAGCCTCAGCAGTGTTTTGTTAGGAGTTCTCTCTACCTACCAGTACAATTACTACAGTCAGCATTGGACAACATTTTGTCAAAATCTTAGAACTTACTTTCTTCTAATGTAGTGATATGAGTTTATTGGATGCTTCTCTGTGGTAGCCTCTGTCTCAGTGTTAAAATATTTTTTAATATTTTGAAATGAAAGTAGCACTGAAAATCCAAAACAAGTCTGAAGATTTCTTATCTCTGTGTGAGGATGTGGTGATATAAAGTCCAAATATCTTCTAAGATGAGCACATGAAAGAGTGGAAATAAGTTCTTAACTAAAAAAACCCCAAAACATAAGGATACTTGAGATGTTTTAAATGTAACCTAAACTAAGGATAAAGCTGTCATTATAAGAATAATTTGGTGAGAACTGTGGTGTGTCTGACTTCTTTGTTAAGAAACTTTGGTATTAAAGAGCAAATGATGTACCTCTCTAGAGAGTGCTTTGAGGAATGCTCTAAATCTAGACACAGCTTTGGTAGTAGGAAAGACCAAAAAAAGAAGAAGACCACTCTCAAAGAAAGCCCTTTGAAGCAAATAACTTTTGAAACCATTCAGAGCAGGATGAAAAAAAAAAAAAAAAGTGCTGCTCTGGTACAGGTGGTTGAAAAATATATGTAAGAACTGAATTCTTAAACATGTGGAGAAGAATAAAAAGCTAAAAAAAAAGACCCAGGCAGTAGCCATTGGCAAGTGTAAGTTTGGTATCCAGGTGCTGTTGGCAGAAGTGCATTGACTGTGTATGGAAACTGTCAAAATGCCAGAACCTCTTCACTGGCTGGACTAAAATGTCCTGAGATAAAGCTTTTGTTCAGAAATTCCCTTTTAAATCTGTTTGGAAATACAGCATTTAAGCCTCCACCTACGAACTGCAATCCCAGTAGAGAAGTATCTCTTTTAAAATAAATAAGTAAAAAATACTGCAAAGTAAATAAAGCTGAAAATAAATTGGTCTTCTCTCTTAGACATCCTTAGGTTTTTATTCTGTCTGATGTGCTGTCTCTCCCACTAAATATAAATAAATCTCATGTCTAACCTCATGACATGAATATTAGTTACAGTGTTTATCTCATTAATTAAGAGGGCCTTCATGTGAATTAATTCTGAGCTATATCAGTTTTATTCTCACAATTATTTCTGGTGTTCCTGAGCCCTGCAGTTCAAAGGGAAGGTTGCCTCATCAATCACGGGGTTGTGACTGGCCCAAGAGCAGGTGTGCGTGAGAAAGAAGGTGCTTCAAGGAATTTATCTTCCTTCCCCTGAATTATGTTACCATGTAGAGTTAGTCCTGTCTGCTGCAAGATTCACTGCCTCCCTCTGGTGCCTCGAAGGGGCAGAAGGGTGAATAAGGATGGAAGAGGCCTGGCAGTGGCTACACTTACGGGAGAGCAAAGCTGCTAAATATGCAAGAAAGCTCCTGCTGCCTTCTCATCCAAGAGGGATGTATCTCCTGCTGCAGGTCAGTGCTTGCCAGGCACGATCTTCACCTGGGGAATGTTTTAGGGAATGAATTTAGTAGGAAAATTCTAGAAATTTTACATTGCTGGAAAAAGAATTAACGCATCAGTTTCCTAGCAAAACATTTTATTCAAGAAAGTTTTGTCCATGTTGCTCTTTTACTGCTTCATCTCCTATGTCTTAAGGCTAAAGTAGAACATGATAATCATGTAAAGTGACAAACTGAAATCTAGGATGAGAAATTGTATCAGTATGGACAGTGTTGGGCTCAGGGTTTTCAGGATAATACCAGCTCTTTGAATTGTGATCTTTCCTTGGTGATCTTACTGCTGCTGTAGGGTTTCTCAGCTTGAAGTAAACTGTCACAACTGTTCCATTTTCTCTGGAGACTGTGTAGACAAATTGATGACAATGTTCATGGAGTAGGTACCAAAAATGTAGAGGCAATTGAAGAAATATGGAGGGAACCCCCCCAGCAGAAGTTAAATCTAGTGGATATTGCTAATGGTGACTGTTGTGTGCTCTTTGTCTTGTATATTGAATTGAGTCTCTTGTGTTTATTAAAGTTTAGGAAAGGCACCAGTGAATGCAGGCAGATGGATCATTAGGGAAATCTGTGCTTGAATCAGAATTATGAGAGCACACACTGAGCTCCCTGTTTCTAGTTTCTTTTTGTTGATTGTTCAGGATCCGGGACAGGAAGGATCAGAAGAGGTGAAAAGAGGGAATTGAGCACAGATTTCTGTGGTAACTGATAGTTCTCTAACAACGTCCCTGACTGCTTTTATTGGGAATTGAACCATCAAATGGCATTACTGCAATAATACTGAGTACTTCTGTACTGCAGTGAGAGAGGCTGACCTGAATTCCAGGCTGTGTGGAAGATGAGGGAAGCTCTGTCCAGCTCCAGAGCTCTGGGTGGGCTGCACTGAAGGCAAAGCTTTTGCTTTAAGCAATAAAATCGATTGCATGATGTCAGGGTAGGTTGCTCTTTCCTCCCATCAAGCTGTCCAGATTCCAGAGTCTCCTCAGACTTTCCCATATGTTTTAGTTGATGTAAACATTTTTCCATCTTTTCTTTTGAGGTGCCACTGTACAACATGAGTGGTTTACTGGGAACCACTCTAAAAAAAATGGAGTTCTGTCCTTTGCATGGGATTTTCTCTTTTTCTCCAGGTTTTTTCATTCCTGCTGTGAGAGCACATGAACCAAGTTCATAAATCTCTTTGGGGTTTCTGCCCACACTTAAGAGATGAATGCTCAAAATATCTGTGTGAAATTTGGCACAATTCAGGAGAACCTTCACCCCAGTCTTTGGAAATACATGGGATAAAGGTGAACTACCAGTTTTGCTACAGCCAAAAATTTCAAAATGAAGGTTAGCTCTTTCTAAAAGAAAAGCCAAATGGTGCTGCCATGTAAAACCTTTACATTACTGGGCAATGTAGGATGCACATCAACTCTAAAATCTTGAGTGTACTTTTAAAAGCAAAATATGAAAGCCTGAAACAGAACTTTTTCTTTCCTGTACAATTTTATTGTCTGTGAGACATGAGTGACAGACTACATGTTTCTTGTGAAATAAGTCTGCTTCTAAAATGTTAGGTGGTTGAAAACCAGAAAAATATTCTTGTTTAATCACAGAGGTGAGCTGTTCTCGGGAGCAGCTATATTTCTATATCTAGATACTTGTCCTGGTCAATCACTTGGGCCACTTGAATTTGATATTACTCAGGCACATTCCCTGTGATTATTGGAGTCCTTTTCTTGTCATCTAAGTATATTTTTAGAACTTATTTTTCCCCAGTCCTTTTTCTACAGATGTAATTTAGAGACCTATAAATCTGTGCAATGACTCAAAACAACAGAATTCACAGGAGATGGGAAAGATGTCATTTTCCTTTTCATAACTGCATATTTGCTTCTGAAAATCGTTTGCTCAAATGCTGCTTTAACACTCAGATTTGTGTTTGCATCATTACATGGTTGGCCATCTCCCTGATTATGTTGAAGTGGATGATGTTTGGCCAAGAAAGGGCTGTAAGTAGTTTGTGAAAGATCCTTTATTGTAATCTAGAAAATAAGAGTTCTCCCCAACATTTTTGAAAGTTCAAGTGTTCTATCGATGCAGTAGATGACTTCCTCTTGTACATATGAATGATTATTTTCCTCTTTGAGATAGATGTCTGTTTTATTATATATAGGTCTGGAATGTCACTTTGGGTCCCCTGTCCTGGCTGTGTCACCTCCCAGGCACTCCCAGCTTACTTGGAGTAGGGAAAGCAGAAAAGGCCTTGGCTCTGTGCAAGCCCTGCTCAGTAATAAAAAAAATCTCCAGTATCACCCCTGTATTCAGCACAAATCCAAAACACAGCCCCATAACAGCTCTGTGAAGAGAGTTAATTCTACCCCAGCAAAACCAGCACAGTTCTGAATCATGAATTCCAGGTTGGAAGACTGAAAATGGTAGGCTGTTTTCTGGACATTTTGTTTTGATGCAGCCAAACTGACTCAATTGGAGAAAGCTGAAGCACCTGTCTCTTAGGAATTAAAATATCAAATGCATTCTAAGTTATAAAATGAAATATTTTGATTTTACTTTGATTCTAAAGCACATGTAGTGTTTCAGTCTGGTTGAGCCTCATTCTGTCTGTGGTGGTGTTTCCATTCACAGGATGTTCTTATGAGCTGATATTTCAGACAGGAGATGATTTTCCTTCTCTGAGTGTGTGGGTACAGCTCATATAGCTCACCTGAGCCTCTGAGCAGGTGGAGGGAGCTCCCCCAGCTCAGTTTGGTCCCTCTCCTGCCCAGCTGAGCTGGATCCATCCCTGCCAGAGCTGTCCTGCAGAGCCTGAGTGTGGATAAAGTGCTTTTAGACACTTCTGTGAGCTCCAAGCTTCTTCTCTAAAGGCTTAATGCTTGTAGATACTCTAGGAGGGAATGCCTGGTTTCAATTCAGTGTGATAGAAATGGCTGAGAGAGGACATTCTGCAGCCTCTGGATGTCTTGTTCATTCCCTGTGCTTCCCAGAAGCCAAGGAAACTTTTAGCCAGCCTTGAGAATTTGTTGAGTTCTGACACAATGGGAATGGATTCTGACATAAATCCCTTTCACTGAAAATTTTAAGGCCAAGTTTAAATCAGACCATTATAATTTCTTGTGTACATATGTAGCTTATGATTTATTTTTTTAAGATACCACATCACAGCTGAGTAATTATGTTTTGTTTAGTTTATCCTCAGTCTATGTAATTCGTAAATGTATATTTGCATGAATAATTACCCCTGAATAAGCTAAACCAAGCAGGCTGGCAAATACAGATTACTCTTTTTTCTTAGGAGTATGAGCAATGTGACTTTATGCTTTAGGGACTAATGCTACTAAATGGCCATGCAGTTAACTCTTAAAAAGGGGGGGATAGAAATAATATTAAACACATACAAGAAAGAATAATTAGGATTTAAAATTTTGTCACTAGTAAAATGACAGTCAGCACTGCTTAATTAAAATTTGAAATAATGTTTCTGATAGTATTTTAGGCATTTAATGATTTCATGTTCTTCAATTTTTTATAACAAAAGGCGTTGTTCTTAAGAGATTCTAAAACAAGTAAATGTCAGTTTAATGTGTCTGAAAATAACGAAGTTTTATGTCAAAAACTTGAAAAGCAAGATTTGTATGTATTATGTAAAATAAAGTAAGAAAGTTAGAAAGAAAATATAGTCAGAAAATACAAAAAAAACCCCTACCCTAATATGTTGTTTGGATCTTACTGGACATCATGAGTTAAGAAATAATATTTAAGTGCTAGTTTTGCCTTTTGGGAAACACAGAGTGTGATTTGGAACAGAGCTGGGGGTTATGAAAATTAAAATAATAAAAAAGGAAGTGAAAAACAAAAAGAAGAGAACTGAGTTGTGTCAGTTCAGATTTATTGGGGGCTCTGTAACCATAAAATACAGAAGAGCTCTTTTCTGTAAGCTATAAAAAGGCTTCGATCTTGGTTCCATCTCCCCCAGAGTTGGTAGGAAAAAAGTCTTGCAATAAACTGTAAGAAGCAGGGAAGCAAACAAGTTTAACCTCAGTGTCTTTCCAAAAATGGTCCTGCAAGAGCAAAAGGAACCTGTGGGAGCAGCTGCAGGAGAGCCCTGTCTGACAGGGCTGTGAGCTGGACATGTGGGACCAGGGGGAAGGCTGAACATGAAATGTGTCTGTGACTGAGCTCTGTCTGCAAGGCCAAACTCCATCCACCTGAGGTTAAGGGACATCTTTTTTTCTCTTGTTTTAGTATAAATTGCAGCTTTAGCTGTCACTGTAATGCAGTGTGCAATTTTATGTAATAAAACCTAGGCACAAGAACCCTTTCTGTAAGCTGGCACTGTGAGTCATATTGTATTGAAATGCTCAAGAATTCTATTGTAGGAGCAGGAATATTGAAGCAAAGAAATGAAAGCCTCTGTAAAGTGCTAGCAACCATGAAGAAAAGATGTCATGAATCTGTTTGAGGAGCAGGGCTTGTAGGTAAAACACATAGCAATACAGAAGTTATCTGATTTAAATCTTCTCTGACATTGTTGGTCAGAAGCACCTCTTAGTCTTGTAACAGAGAAAAATCATCTTCAGATAATCCAGATATATAATTATTTACTGTTTGGGTTCAGACAGTCTCTGCCACTTTTCTTGCCTGGAGCCAAGGCAAGAAAACTCTGCCACTTTTCTTGCCTGGAACCAATGAAGGAAAAAGGTTGAAAGGCAACTTTGGATATTAACATTTCTGTAGAAATACAGTCAGTATATGAAAGATAGTTATGGATGGGTATTTTGTCTCTGGTGTGCTCGACAGGACCCTGGTGGTGGCAATCACAGCTGTGGCTCCCTGATTATTGAAGGATGCTTTTGGCTGGAATGGGAACAGCTCTGGTCAGAAAGCGTAACAGAGTTTACACCAACAAAGGATTTGGCACAGCTCCCTTATCTCCCCTTCTCTTTCTTCCTTTTCTCTAATTTTAAAGATCAGCTAGTTTTATATTTGCAGCTTTCTTCACATTTGTTGAGGTCCAGCTTTGATCTACAACCAGCTTGAGTTTACTTTTATGCTCTGCTGAATGCTGCCTTCAGCCTCAATTTCAGAGCTGTGCAAATAAATTATAGCGATGTGTTTAATTAAAGTTCGTCTCATGTCCTGATTGCAGACTGTTGCCTTCTCAGATACAATTTGCAAATATATTTTGGAGTTTTATTTTAGGCAGGATGACTAGTTGAAGGTTATTTAATTGTGATTGATTGTGCATGGGATGTTTCTGCTGCCTTTATTTTGTGAACAACCTGAAAATAGTAGCTGAATGTTGAAGGACAAATGAAGGGCATTGGCCTGGATGGAAGGAGGGCATGTAGTGAGTCTGAACAGTTACAGAATGAGGGTTGATGCTTCTAGAATTACATGTGTGCTTTGGAGAAATTGTCCTAATTCTAAGGAATGAACAATATTTATTAACATTAAATATTTAGTTTTATTCAATACTTGGAGTTTCTGAAACCCGGGTAGGCAGGAGTTGTGAATATGACAGTATGAGGAATATGACTGTCATTTTCATACCTGCAGCTTCCACAGGCCTGAGATTTCCCCATAGTTTGTGCAAAATCCATTCATTAATATGGGTCAGGAGCTTGATATTTGATAAAATATATTCATCATTTCAGATTACTGAACTATGGCACTACCAGCAGGTAGCATGAAGAGAAGACTTTTCACCACAGCCATTCTGTGGTGAAAATTTCATTTAATTTCATTTCATTTCACCACAGCCATGCTGTTTTGGGTTTGTTTTTGCCAAGCTTTTAAGAGCTCTGTTTAAGAGCTGCTTTCTTATCTGCACTGACTGCATCCTCATTTTGGTAGTTAGAAACGTCTCTTCCTGGGTGTACCACCTTTGAGTTTTGTGTTGGGTTTTTTGGCTTTTTTCCCCTCATTGGTTTCTTCCCTGAGTCTTTTTTGCTGCCTTCTGTGTCCCTGGCAGATCACCCACAATCTGCCTCTCAGGAAGTGTGTTAGATACAGATGTATAATGCTGTTATTAAATCCTTCTCCTCAGTCAAGTGGACTCAGATGAGAATGTGATAAGACAAACATATTTCTGTTATTCTTTTCCACCTATTTATCTTATTCTTTTTAATTGCCTCAGAATTTGCAAGAAAGCAAGGTTTAAAAATAGTATCCAGCATCTTCAAGACCCCAGCTACTACCTGCTACCTGCTTCATATAGTTATTCATATTTTTCCTTTGCAAGACCTATTTTCCTCTGTGTCATCCATGACTGGATGAAGTATACTCTTTTATTCTGTTTCATTCTGGAGAAAAGTAGAAGAAATTAGGATAAAAATCCCTGACTCTCTTGATTGTGGCATTTTCAGAGTATTTGTCTTTTCTGTTTTGGGGGAGATTGTTAGAATTTTTAAGACAGAATGTTTACAACTCACTGAGCATCATCTTGGGACTTAGAAACTAATAAGTTGCCTAACATAAAATAATTACTTTTCTTAAAAATGTTTGTTTTATTACCTATCCCTACTTCATTTCATGCATGGGGGAATACTACTGAACTCCACAATGCACATTACAATTTGCTCCTAAAGAGTCATATCTTTCAAACAGCATAGCTTGAAATGATTCGAGGAGTAAGTACCTAATTCAGATGGATAAAACAACTCATTCTTTAGCAGTTTCCCAGTTTTAGGGTAAGAGGATTTACTGTGGCATAGCTAAACCAAGTAGACAAGTGCTCTTTTTCGGCACCTGATAAAAGGATGAGTCCTCTTTTGTTTTTGAGCAGAATTATCCTACCACAGGAAAGCAGTTTATCAAATATGGGTAGTTGGGGGTGGGATGTTTTACTTTTCAAAAAGCTGGTATGTGTAAAATGAGGATTATGTCATGTTGTAAGCATTTCTAAAAACAGAAATGAGAAATAATAGGAAATTTAATCTTTATTCATTTTTGGAGTTATTAGAGATGTTGTGACTAAAACAGGCCTTCATGCATCATAAATGGTCTGTCAGCTCTGAATGGATTATTAGGAAGGTAGAATGTATGGATTCAATAGGATTCTTCACCATTATTTTGAGCTTGTATTTTTTCATTTGCTTTTATATTAGAAGTTATGGTCCCAATTAGTTGAGTCCCAGTCCACTAAATAAAACCAAAACTGACTACTCTGAGCTAGTATTGCTGTACTGTATTTGATAAGATTTTATTAATACTGCAAATTATTTTGCTTTTTATTACAAATTTTACTTAAGTGTACAGGTGCAGAATAGAGGAAGGGGTAAGAATAATTTGCATAACTATTTTCATAATTTATTGTGTACCTAATACTCTCTGATTTGTATTGCATAAATGTTACGACTTTGTTCTAAACTCTTCCAGAGAATTATTGACTTCATTTGGCCAAAGATGAGCCATATGTAGTTTTACTTAAGAGAAGATTTAATTCAGTTTTTGTCTGTCATTTTAGCTGGAGTTTGAAGTGATATAAGCTGTGCAGACCTCTGGGTGCTAGACTATACATGCTGTTTCCAGAATGTGATAACCTCTGAGCTTTAACATATCTGTATTTCATGTAGAAGATGTGTGATGGAAGCGTATGAAACTCTGTTCTATTACACCCAGCTGTTCCTTCATTTAGCAATTTCTTACGTGTACTCTCAATGTATGAATGTACTTAATAGCTTTGGCACTGGGGCTAACTTTTAAAATTTGAAGCAAAGCACATGGTTTGCAGAGTATTTGGGGCATCAGGGAGTCAACTTCTGTTTTCCACATAATTAAAAAAAGAGCTGTGCTTTTGCAGAGCCTCCTGTTCTCCCTCTCTGTTGTTGAGCACGTATTTCCTGGGAAAGACCAGTGAGCCTCTCTTGAAGATGCAGTTTGCATCCATAAATTAACTAAGAGCATCCAAGGGCAGTTGCTAAACACATTAATAATTGTGCAAACGTGTAGTTTTGTTGTTTTCAGAGCAGTGGATAGCACCCTGGAGAAGCAGTGAGCCAAAGGGATGTGCAGAGCAGCAGCACATGAATGTAGATGGGCAGGGAGCTCATTTCCACAAAGGCATCCTGGAGAAGCAAATGGCCTGATACTTCATTATCTTACATATTTGGGTATTGATTTTGCCTCAGGAAAAGTCAGTGTGCTTTCTCTCATACAAGTAATGACAGCCCTGATTTTTGCTTTGGAGAATAGGTGAGGAAGGCATTGGGTCCAAAGGAATTAGATAGAGGAATCCCTAGAAACCAATCTAGATATAACCTCTCATAACCTCTCAAGCCATAAGACTTCTGAGACACTAATAACCATTGTATCTATTGACATATGTGTAGGTACAAATTAAAATAGAGATAAGAGCTACAGAAAGAGGTAAAAATTTTATGAAGTTAAGCACCCTGGTAAATACCCTTTCCGTATCTGAGGTTAATTCTTTAAAGCTGGAGGCATGAGATTAGGTAAAACATACAATACCTTTCCCTACTATGAAATCTTCACTTGAATTTATCCCACTTTTCAAATACTGTGGCCATACAGGGAAAAAAAAATTATATTGGCTGAATAGTTTTCTAGTTCTTTAGATATCAAAATCCCCATCTATTTCAGAAGAAACAGTGAAGCGCGAGCTTTCCTGCTCTACATTTAATTTTTTTGGTGTTAAATCTGATGTTTGCCTGTTCAGAAGTGTCTTATAACTTTAGCTGGCCTTTCCACATACTTGGTTTGTACAGCACTGATGACATACTGCAGACTTGGAAACTTTTCTGAAGAATTCAGAAGAATTTAATAAGACAGGAATCTTGGCAAAGTTTTTGTATGGTTTCAACTTGAATGTTGAGATGGAAACTCACACAGATACCGTTTTTAAGGGTAAATACTTTCTTAAAATACCCATGTTCAGGAATCTACTAAAATTTCACACATCCTACACATCCAGAACAACTGTTGCTAGAATTTAAACAGTTTGTGGAGGGATACCCAAAATCAGAACTGTTGCCTTTGGCAATGAATCCATACTTAAGTTACAAAACTGAACTGAAAGAGAAAACTTTTCCATCTTGTACTGCTCCTCTTATTTTAATTTTTAAACACTTATGTAATATTCTTGTGTCTTCTTGTACTTGTGTTTTATGTGAGCACTGGGTACAGATTTCGAGGTTCCAGAATGTCCTCAATGATGTCCTGAGAGCTTCATAACATTTTAAAATAGTTATGTACAAGACTGATTATCCCCTTACTTCGTTTTCACCAGAATTTATTGCTATGAATGAGTGAGAAAAATGCCCTTGGTCATTCTTAAATTATACATTTTAAAAAAATACTTGAAAACTCATCTTGAAATATTTTTCTATTACTGCCAGTGTTTGACATTTAATAATAACTTAAAACTTGTTCTATATTTTCTTGCAGAGTCCTAATGGAAGAGCTGAAAATGTTCTAAACATTTTTAGATCAAATTGACTCTAAATAATTTGAAAAATAAGCATTAATATAAAAGTATACACATCAGAGCATAGCCTGTTATCACTGTAGTTATCTGAGTATAAAGCTTGGATAACTGATGGTTTAAAGGAAAATACTTCAGTAGTTAGGTAAGATTGCTCAGTATTCACAAAATAAAACTCTGTATTGGTGGAGTTTGTGTTACCTGTGTATTTTCAGAAGTGACCAGTAAAATCACTCATACCCTGAAATACTTTACAAGACTGATTCTCTGATTGTTTTTAAGAAAATGAACAGAAGTGAATTAGTATCCTTTACACAGTTTTAAATAAATTCCTGTAGCTAATGAGGGGAATGTCTTATCAGAATCAGCATCTCTTATAACCACTGGGAAAAAAGTGTGTGTGTGGGGGTTAGTTTATCATAGCTTATGAATTGTGAATTTAAACCACAAAAAACTTTTCTGTCAGATTGAACTTTCAAGATGTTTGATATTACAGATATTGCTGGTTAGAAGTTGGGGTAAGGCAATTGCAGGACTCTGCTCAGATGCTTGTGTTTGTGCAAACAACTTTGTTTTCATGCAAGGAGCACCCTCAGTGATGTGTGGCTGTAACTGTAGCCTGAATTTTGTCTCCTCTTTGCAGGCAGAGCTTGTTGATGTCCAGTATGGGACCATGGAAGACCTGATCCGGATTCAAGCCATCACAAACGTGACCAAAAAAATTGCACTTTTGAAGCTTGGACAATCACCTTTGCTTTATAAGGTTAGTTACACATCAGCTGAATTACTCATTTGGTGGGTTGTTTCTTTTTTTGTTTGTTTGTTTGTTTGTTTTTTTCCATTTCAAAATACAAAACCAAAGAGTTTCCCATTTTTCCCAATAAGTCACGACTTATTGACATTCAAATTCTTCCTCAGTACTCACCACTGTCACCCTGCAGTGTTTTTTATGTGTTAGAGTTGTTTATTTTGCTGCATATCTTGCAGTGCCCCAGTACTCTGCTGTATTTTCTCTGGGTGTTCTAGAAGCCTTTTGACAAACAAAGAAATCACTGAAAGAACTGATGAAGCAGAAGGGATTGTGTGTGGAAAGGGTGTACATGGGTGCATGTGTATCCATCCTCTCCAGCCCCAGCTCTGGCAGAGAGCACAGAGCAGGAGCTCACTAATCCACTTTTGCACTAAACATAATAAACCACTCAACATATAAACCACATTTAAACTCTAAACATCCAGTAACTGCCTTCTGTTGCAAATATCTTATAAACAAAATTGCTGGTTTGACTTTCAGAAAATACAGAAAGTATAGTAGCTCAGTAAATGCTTAAACAATTCATTCCCAATTCACAAAAGCAATTATAAAAGAGCAGCCACTCCAGATCTTGCAGTTAAGTAAATCGGGACCTGCTCTGTTGGCCATAGAAAGCACAGCCAGGACTTCAATACAGATTCAAAAAATAACCACTTAATGTTTTTTTCTATAGGAATAAGATTTGTCTCAATAAAAATGCCATTTTCAACTGAGTAGCTTTAGCTGTTTATTTAAATTATTTAGATGCAATTTAATTACGCCTGCGAAAGGTCAGTTGTCATTGCTGGGACTCGGTTGTTGCCCATCATTTCCAGCAATAGATCTGATCCTGCATTTCACTGCTGACAAAGCCAATGAAACAGCAATCAGGGCTCATAAAGCAGGGATTTGATAAAGATGTAAAGTTTGCTGTAACAGCACTGTCTGTGAGATAGACTTTTTACCAATTTGTGTTCCTGTGAACACTCACTGTGTCTGAATTACCAAGCACCCTGAAGGAGAAGAGAAAACCAGGAGGTGCTGAGAACAAGGGACATCTCAGGAGCTCTTTGTGTGGGTTGGCTGTAGCCTGGTCCCAAATACGTGCTGTTTAATGGCTGAGGTGCATTAGCTACATTTCTGATGCTCCAAAAGAATCAGTTTTGCACATTCAGAGTCTGTTATGTAGCACAAACCAAAGTGTGGTGTGATCAGGAGACTGACTAGAATGTGTGCTCAGGGTCTGAGGTAAAATTACAACCACACAAACCTACTTTTAATGGTCTCCTCACATAAAGTTTGCCCTTTTTCTTGAGGCTGTAAATTACCCTTTTTTAGAATATAATTTGTGTCTTTTTGGCAGTGAAATAATTGTAAGCTTTACTTTGCTCGTAACTATCAGTAAAGGTGTAGAAAGATTATCAGAAGTAGATTCTCCTTTCCTAAGGCATATTTGATGTGAAATATTGCCTTAAACTGCAAGTCCTGTTGGTTTAAATGAGCCCAGTATCTCTCTGCTGAATCCACTCTTTGTATCTTTTTTTTGCCCCTAATGTTTATGTTTCTGTACTTACTGAGTCTCAAATTTCTGTTTCAGCTGATACTTCCCTCTCCCTATATTTTCCTTATCTCTGCCTTCCATGTGCTTGGTTTTACATCACATTAAAACAGAGCAGTAGTTCATAAGAGAGCTGTGGCTATATAAACATATATACTTAGTGGGTTTCTTTCCACTTTTTGTATTTAACTTGTATTTTTCATGTGTTAATTTCCTTTAATTTGTTCATTATTATTACTTTATATTATGCAAGTGTCTCACTCTGGATTTGAGTCTTATTATTATAGACCCTGCACTGAGGCTCCATCTTCATAACAGTTTCTAATTATGTCTCTATTTTTCAGTTGTATCTCCCTTGCACAGTTATGCTTTTTGTCTTTCTCTCTTTACTGCTGTTTTTCGTGTGTTTTATTTTTTTTTTTTCTATTTTCCCCTTTTGTGTATTTAATTTGCCTTTTAAAGAAATTTTTGACTGTTCTTTCTCTCTATACTGAGTCCTTTGGAAAAAAACCTGAAAGAAATAATAAACTACTGCTGGCAGAAAAAAAACACCATAAAACTGAACAACATTTCTTTTGTCTTTACATCATATTAACAGAAAGGATGTGCTGGTAGAAAAGAGCTTCATGTTCAAGGGGCTAATTTACAGAAATAAGTCCAAGGATGAACATTTGAATATTTGGAAAAATAGTTGTATAAATGACAGTACTTTTGCAGTGTAGATTTAGTTTATAGAGATTGGATAAGGTACAAAATTGGGGGAGGATTAAGGTTGAAAATAATTTGGAGCTTCTACTTTCAGTCTTTCAGACTGTGCCCATCTCTCATATCTTTAGACACTGAAAACAACAGAGTTCAGAGCTTGGAGTAATTTGAAATTGGAATGTACAGGGAATTTGGAGTAGGCAGAAAAGCCTGAAGTTAATGTGCTGTTAAAATATGCAGTTTAGTCTTAAACATGAGTAATTCTGATTAAATTTCGTAAGGTTCATAAATTTAAGCTGCTTTGTGAGAGCAAGATTTGCAGAAATTTGACCTGGAGTTATTTTTGTAATTGGATATGATTTTCAGATTTCACTGGGAGTGTTGTATTTGTGTTCCACTGGATCAGAAGGTGGTCAGGGGGAGTGAGAGGGGCAGCAGCCATGGCAGTGGCACCTGTCCAGAGCCACAGAGACACATCCTGATCCCTTAAGCTGCACCTTTTCAAACAAAGAATGTGTTACCTCAGACACATCATAAATTACAGCTATAAAGAGAAAGAAAATGGATCCTACCTTTATAGCTGGGTATTTGCTATTGCAGCATTGGCTCTGGGCGGGAAGTGGGGGGGGGAAATACCCAAAATAAAATAAAAAACCAAGTAGTTTACATTACTGTGATTTTTAAAAAAAAAGATTAAAAAGTGCTGTGTGTTTTATGTAACTATATATATAAATATCAGAGTGGAATTTGAGAAGGGGGTTTCACCATTGTTCAGGCACTAAGATCAGTTAGTGAGCAAGACTCTGTTATAAGATGAATATAAAAAGTGTGGGAAAAGGAATGGTAGAAATGCTTCAAGGTGCAAGTAAGAGTATTGCAAAGGCAGAATCCTTTTCAAATGCAGCTGAAAGGTTCAGGAATTTACTACACCCAGCACCTGGAGTGGCAATTCCCTATAGCAAGACAGACTGAGGCAGTGGGCTGAGCTGTGGGGCACCTGGGCAGCACTCATGTGACAGGGAACTTGGCATAACCAAGTCTTTTTGGTCTCATTAGCCAGAATAATTCACAGTGCTGGAAAACTGACAGAAGGAAAAAATTCCAACTGTTTTAACAATTCCTGAAGGGATCTTGTGACTAGTTTGGGACACTTGTAAGATCTGGATTGCTGCTGAATAAAGAGGGGGCTGGATTAAGAAAGAAGAAAAGTTTTCTTAAGCAGGGAGCTGAAATGAGACAAATGTAGAAGAGAAGTGAGGCACATCTTCTGGAGGGAACTGCCGTAAAAAGAACACATTTTCTCACACCTTGAGATTGAAGGTGACTGTCTCCTGGTGTCCTGGCTAGAAGGAAAATTTGTGTTTTGGTGGAACTCTGGTTATTGGGGTCACTGGTGAGGTTGAGTAGCCAGTCACAGGGAGGTCAGAGCAGCCTCCTGAGGTCCTTGATCCAGGAGGATCTATAAATGTGGCTGGTGAAAGATGGTGAAGTTTATTACCAGTGATTAAGCAAATCACTCATGTGGTGTAGAGCACCTTCTTGAGAAAGAGCACCTTGAGTTGCCCACTGTGTTTGTAGACAACATATTCTAATAGTGCAAAATGTGTGGTGGCAGAGAGACTGGCAAAAGCACCTTGATAGCACCAGCTTCTGTGCCCTAGAGCACATCTGAGTGTGTGCCACTGCTCTGAGCACGTTAAGGAAGCCAGAGGAGGCTTTTTTAGGGAGAACTGCACAGTGGTTTCAATATCCAGCCTCTGGAAATGTCATTAACACATTCATTTTTTGAAAAATGTTGTGTGTCTTGATCATGATTTAATCTTTAGGGGTTGCAATTCGTGAAAAAGCCATAATTTTTGTCCTAAATTAACTTTTAATAGAGTAACAAAAGCCCTGAAGGCCAAACCACTTCATCTTTAAAATGTTCACATATTAACATTTTTTCCACATCCATTAAATGAAGATGTTGTTCTACTGTGTAAATATCTGTATTTATTTTAATAATTTACTGCCTTCATAAATATTCATAGAACTGCTTTTTAACTGTCATAAAGTTTAGGAATGTGGAGGCTTGGATGTTTAGGCATTGGTTATTGGCAGGCCCTTATAGATAAGGGTTCTCTAAATAGAAAATTATTAAAGATTCCCAGAATAAAGGTAACTTGCAAAAAGGCTTCAGTGTAATAACTGTGTTAATTTTAAATAAGTTTACTTTGGAAAAAGTAATTTCACTTTTCTACAATGTCTACATTGTTTATTTCCTTCCCTCTGGTACTTTTTATGGCTAGCACATAGAGTTGTGAAGATGATAGTTTACATTGTAACTCTCCATTTAACGAGGACCCTCCCTTTCCTTCCATCCCTTCCTCCCTCCCTAGAGATGCACAAATATATGTGTGTGTGTTTATATACATATATACAGCGTGTGCATATAAATATACAAATAAAAAACATGGTAAAAAAATCAAACATTTTTAAGGGAACATAAACACTTGGTATGCATTTCATTGTTAAGGACACTGGAGTTTTGGTTGGGGTGTTTTGTGGCCTTTTTTTGGATGGTAGAATTTTTTCCAAGGCTCTTAAAGTCTTTATATACACACATTTCCCCATATGAGCACTATGGGACTTTTAATGATATTATATCCCTTCCTAAAGCCCTTCTCAAAAAGTCAAGCCACAGATATAGGTAGTATAAATAAAAATTATAGAACCATGTGAAACTATACCTGGGGATCTGGATCTGAAGGGATTATCTAGTAACATCCACTGGATCTCATAGCATCCTGTTTTTCAGGTTTTCTCTAATTTACCATTCTCTTAAAATCTCATCTCAATTCCCAAAATCTTGAGTTTCTTTTGATAGTCCCAACTGAATTTAGGTTGATTCATTCAAATTGTTGGTGCAGAGTTTGCTAAGTAGCCAATTTATATTTGTACAGGGTATGCTAGTTCTTATTTTGTCTTGAAGGAAGCACTAGTGGCTTTGTGATCCTTTTTCCTTAGCCTTTGTCTCACCTGAATTTATCAGAGGTTCTCTCCTTTGAGTTAGTTGCTTTTATTCTTTATCCTTTTTCTCTTCCCCCAAAGACTAGATTTAGTGTACTCATGTTCTTAACCTTCCCTTTCTCAAACAACCTCTTTAATCTGTGAAATATCCCACAGTCTAAGTAATGGTCCCTTTGCATTTCTTCTCTACTACCTACGTAAGCAAATTCTACCTAGGCCTTCAAAAAAACTGCACAATAATAATAATAATCTATACCAAAAAAGGCATTTATGTAATTGAGGTTTCACACTTATCAGTCCTGTGTTTTGAATGATTCTTTCTGAATCTCTTCCTGATTTTTGATTCATGGAATCCTGCAGAAGCTATTTGGCTCTTTGGTGAATACTGAAAAATTTTATGTTTGTTTCGAAGAAAGACCATTGGCCTACCTTCATCAGAAAGTGAGACACTTGAGAGATTGGTAGCCACAGTTCTCAGATATATTCCTCTTGCTCTGACTGATAGCAATGCTTTCATGTTCGTTTTGAACAGAAGGAACAAGCCATAATAGTTAGAGAAGCCTGGAGACACCCTGCCTCCATATCATAAATCTGATCTGGTCTGGGTGGACTAAGGGATACACCCCAGTCCACTGAAGAAATGTACCAGAGTTAAAAAAATCAAGTCTCTCTGCACATATTTGTGACCTAATGCTTCATCTTGAAGTCATATTTTAATTCTTTATTGGTAAACTTAGTTTGATCATAGCTGGGTAAAAAACAAATTGAAAGTACCAATTGTGGTACATTTTCCCCTCAGTGTGAGGTACTGTGGGAAAAAAAATCAGGAAGTCCTGCTGACCTGAGAAATCTGTACTTGATGACTAAAAAAGCAGTCAAATAGAAAGTCACAAGCAGTGTTTTTGTATTCCTGATTGGTACCAAGTCACACTGAGCTCCTGGGTTAAGTTCCTAGAAGGCTGTTAGTATCCACAGTAATTTTTAGCTGAGCATGTCAATTTTCCTCCAGCTTCATCCAGCATTTGAAGGATGATGTACTGTGACCTGTGCCACCTAAAAGTGAAACAGAGCTAGTGCAGTTATAAATCCAATCTGTATCTGTCCACATGAGTATGAAATAGTTGACAAAAATTTGCTCTCTTATCCCCTTAGTTAAGTACACTGCAGTAAATTAAAGAGGGAATTCTTACTCCACTTTTTACAGTAGAAATGGGAAAAAATAACTTGCCCTTGTAGGCAGTAAGAAGAATATAAGGGGTAGGGTAGGAGGAAAGCAATTAATGTCTGGAAGTAAGCATAATTACAGCACAACTTGTCAATATTCTCGAGTAATTAACATTTTGGTTGCATCAGTAAAAGGACTTCTGGTTATTAATCATTTCCTTTTTGCTTACAAACCCCTGGATTTGATTGCATGGAAGGAGAGATGTGCTATTAGCAGAGTAAACAAGGGGAAATGTAAGTTAAAATGACCAAAAGTCGGTATTGATTATTCTGCATTTCTGATGCCACACAGTTTTCCCTGAATGTTTTGAGAAGGCACTGCTGGTCTGCAGACTTGTGTTCCCAGCTGTAGTTCCTATTCTCTCTTTCTCTTCTATGTCAATACAGAGATTTCTGAAGTCCTGATGGTGAGTCAAACACTGAATTGTTCCTGATTTGGCTTGGTGCATAGTCCTGTTCTCTTCAGTAACCCTAAACGCTTATGTTTCTCTTGGGGAAGTGATTCTAAATATTCATATACTCAATTGGCTGTTTAATTGCACATTTGCTGCATGTATTGAATGTATCCTTTGAAAAATTAGTCCAGCTCCCATAATGGATTGCTCTTTCCAGAGGGGAAAGGCTGATCAGTTTTATAGAAGAGCTCCTCCTTTTAGTGCAATAAACCTGAGTGAGACACTAAGTGGCTTCCATTCAAACATGGACAATGGCTGACTCATAAAGAATTCATGGTGGGGTCTTCTGAAGCCCTTGTCTGATTTTAGAGGTGTGAAACTCAAGCATAATTTTCTATTTTATCAAGCCCTTAAAAAGTGAGTAGTAAATGCAATCATCCAATTTACCGTGTGAGTGCTATGTCCTGATAAATGGTGCAAAGTCCAGTGAAATGGATTTGCTGTGAGGCCACTGCTCTGAAGCAGAGCTGAGTAAAGATATCCATTGCCTCAACTTGTCCCCTGAATCCACACATGAACAGCTACTTGTGTGCAGGGCAATGGGAAACACCACCTTTTCTTTCCTTCAGAAAATCCAAATTTGCTTTTTAATTTGCTCTTCCTGCAGGTGGATTGGTCATACTTCTGCTTGTGGTCTTGGCCCTTCTTTTGTGTAGGGAATTATTTTTCCCTACCCAAGCTGCAAATTGAGCTACTCTTTTGCATTAGTTGAGCTTGGGTTTCACAAAAGGGCCATTGACAGACAAATTATCTGGGCTTTTTCCCAGCTCATGTGTTTCCAGCACGTTTCATCAACAGCTGAGAAAGGAGGAAAATAAAATTGAAGATCCATGAGCTTTGAGTAGGGATGAGGGGTGAATATATAAAATCTCATCCTGCCAGAACAGATCTACTTGACTTTTGGTTCTTTTCAAAGTGTCAGCCACTAAACTCGGTGAAGCAATGCCAGAAATCTTCAGAAATTCCCCCTCCAACAGCTCTGCAGAGGAGAGACAGAGACTAGCATGGTACATCCTGCTTATATTTGATATTTTCTGGAATAGTGATCAGAGGAAAAGGTCATCTTTTTCAGGCAACAAGTGTTATATAAGTACTGCCCTCATTCTATAGTGGGTTTGTATGGCATGTTCTATAGTAGCTGCTGGTTTCTTATTTCGTTGTGGAGAAGGTATGATTCTTCTCTGACATTTTGTGCTCTTTTAAGTCTTCTCTCACCATTTCAGAATGCTTAATAGTAATCAGTTTATTTACCTATCTGTGAACTGAGAAACTGGGTTGAAAGGTATCAGAAGTCACTATTCTTGAATAAAGTATTTATGTAAAACATGATTTAGGAGATCATAGAAGTAAACAGTTCTATTCCTAGAATCAGTGTTTTATTTGATAAACCAGGATGTCACAGATTACTCAGCTGAAGAATGATTTTCATGCTTTGTGGCTCTTCAGGATATCCAGACCTTGGTTTGATTTTTGCATTGGTTCTGTGTGGCTTTAGAGACTCAACTCTGAGAATTGGTTCACAAAATCAACACTTGTGATTTCTGTATGAAAATCTGAATTCTACCTTTTCAACTACACCTGTAATTTGCCACATGATCAGAGCTTTGAGTAGAAACATGGACTCGCTGGATGCTGAGATGCAACCTTTTCATTTGCATCCATGGAACCAGGGGATATATATTTATATTTTACATTCTATAGTAACCAGCCTATGGAAAATTTTTATTATTTTCCCTGGGATTACTTGAATTTCTTCTTCCAGATTGTCTGTAGCTGGATTTTGTGGAGCATAGATGGTTAAAATATGTAACTGCATGTCCTCCATGGGAGAGGGAAGAGGTGGCTTTAAGCATTATATTTTTTTAATTTTCTCTTTGACTGCATAATGCCATGGAACACCAAAGTCAAAATTTCACTCTTAGCCAGTTGAGCCTCTTGATGCCTGTGCATGAATTTGAAAAGAAAAACACCAAGTCCATCATTACAAAAATAATTGGCACCCTCTTTGCAAGTACAGCAATAACCACTTGGAATATTTTGTTTCGATTGCCAAAACATTAAACTAACCTTCTGTGCAGAAGGCAATTCTACCACAGTGAACATATTTTCACTTAACAGGAGGAGATTGTGAATTATTCACTGGGACCTAAAGAGGAAATTAAATGTCTGAGTTCTCATATTGAAATGCACAAACACCATGCACAACAAAGTTAGACTTACGTTGTTTTCTCTTGATCAAGGCCTAATAAAATGGCAGCTTCCTTTATATGTTATCCTGCTACATTTTTAAGTGAGCTTGGTTTTTCTATTTGGCTTCTGGGGTTTTTCTTTGTGCTTTTTTGTTTATTTTTATTATTGAACATAGTCTTCTGAGAGCAGTTCTCCACATCTGGAGTTGTGCTCATTCAAGGTCATTGATTGTTTTGTTGGTTTTTGATTGGGATGTTTTTTGATACATAGAGTCAATCAGGGTTGTTGCAAATAAAAAGATTGTTGAACTTCCTTATGGTCATTGGGAAAGAAAACAAAAATCACATGATCACAGTCACTGGAACCTTAAGGAAAAAAATGTTGGGGGCTGCTTTCCTTGATTGACTTAAGGTACAATTTTTCATTGTTTGTTTCAAATAACTAGTGCAATTTTTCATTATTTGTTTAAAATTTCACATCACTTGTACACTTCAGATTTCTCCAAAAATCAGTCTCTTCATCAGATAAAACACCCTTAACCAAACAAACCCAAACTCTTAAAAAGCTGCCCAAGAAAGCCTTGTAATTGTGAATAACCACAGAACGTGCATGGGCTGAGATCTGTCAGGGCAGCTAGTTATGTGCAGATACAGGTAATATTTTAGATGGAGGACAGAGTGTTTGCATTTTGTGAAGGCTGGAGGAGTGCCTGCATTGACAGTTGAACCTGTTATTTATGTTTTCCCACTGTCAGTTATTATGGAGACACAAAAATTCTTAGCACACAGCCTCAGAGGTGACCTTGAGGTGACCTAGAGGGACCTCCCTTTCAATAAGATGGAAGCATATATTTCACTTCTGAGTCAATCTTGGTTTTCCCTGGAGTGGGAATTTACTATATTGCCTCTTATATCAGTATTCAGTTATATATGATGGGTTTATGTTATAAAATGTCCACTGGGGAACTGACCTGGCAACTCATTTCAGTCAGGCCTCCACTGTAATCTCAGAGGAAAAATGATAACATTTAATCCACTTAACCACCTGGGCATGTCCCGTTCCTGTTTCTCATGTTAGGGAGTATAAGGAAAAAAGGCAAGCCCAAATCTGCTAGTTCAGGCCATTCTTGGATTACAGGCTGAAGAAATCTTGATGAAATATTAGAGTTTAATTAGTCTGGAGCATCTGTGTAGAAATTAATGTCCCTTACCATGGTAAGGATCTGCAACGTTCCTTAAAAAGGAGATAGGAGGAAGGCTTTTGGAATGTATTAGGAGAGCTGGGATCTGGCCTCCTCTTCCTGCCTAAAAACAGTCCCATTTAATTTCAAGAAAACCTAAGTTTTCATATCCAAATTAGCTTGATTGTTAATACAACAGATCTTCGTTCTCAGTAAAGAGATCAGCTTGATGCAGCGAGATTTCAAAAAAAATATAGAAAAACACTACTTTCTGATAAAGCACATTAAAACTCTCTTTATTTAATATAAAAACCATACTTAAATGTGTTGCACGGTACATTTTACTGCACAATTCCCCTTCAGCAAAAGTAGCCATGGGTGATGTTTGATCAGGTAAAACTCTCACATGACAACAAGGTCATGGCCATCACATGCCACCTTTATTTTTGAGATCCTGTCACCATGAACTGTCATGTTGAAGTGTACACACAGACTCTCATCCAGATTGATCAGCTGCTTAGTCTTCTGTCAGGAAGTTCTTATTGACCAGAAAAATCTCTGCTCCTTTCTTTCACTGTGAGAACATCATGTAAGAAATGCCCTCTGTCAGCCTGATATCTTTCCTTGGCACAGCTTGTGCTTAAGGCAAGAGGATGGGTTGCAAAGCAAGTAGGAAATAATATTTTTTCCCTGGTATTCCTTTTCTAGAAATGGCAGTCATAGGTGTCTTGACTCCCTGAAGTGGAGGATATGTCTGGAGCAATTTAATTATAATCATGACTGTTCTGTGAAATGGGGTATTTCAGTTCTGAGTCTGTTTATCTCCGCAATAGCTTTTGGTGATGAGGTCCTCTATGGAGGTACTTAAACATTTCTTGATATAGAATTGGACATTGGAAAGCAGGTATATAAAACTCTGCTAATGCTTTGCCATTTATTATGAGGTGGGGAAAAAAAGAAAGATGCACAGAATATTCCAATTTCAATCTAAATCTGAACAGCCCGGAGTAACTGATGTAATTCTGAAGGTACCACCTGCATGCTAAACATTAGTCTTCACCCTTTAAATGTATTAGAAAGATTTTTTTTTTTTTTTTCTTGGTCTCAAGATTAATAGACAGTGTGATGAATTCTTAACAAATCTGTGCTCTTTGAAAACACCCAAACAAATTTTAAGCTTTATTCTTTTCCTGAATTAAGCTAGTCGGTGTCTCATGATCAAGGTGTGTTACACAATGATTTGTTTAGCCTCTGAAGATGTTTGTAAATTATGGGGAAAAAAGATGTCTTTAACATTACTATAATCCTGTTCTCTAATTAAACTTGAAGAGGAAAAAAACCCCAACCCAACAGAAAACAATGCCCCTCAAGAGTGTTTCTAGAAAATTTCTGTTATGTTGTTGCAGAAAAGATCTTAAATGGTGAATCTGGAACTTAACCTCAATGACTGTGAGATGAAATTAATATAACTATTTCTAAGACAGCCTTCAAAGTGTTAAGTTGTTTTCTAATAATCAAAGATTATCATACTGGGAGCAAAGAGTTGATCAGGGTTTTACTGTCAGAGCTGCCTCTTTAGCTCAGTATCTTCATGGAATGGCATGTGAACAAATCATTCTCCTCAGAAATCTTGTGTGAAAGGACAGTTTAGTAGATGCTGGCAAAAACTCAAAAAAGTAAATTTGATTTAAAAACCCCTGTCGTCCTGCTCTAAGTATCTTAACTGTGTAGGCCCTTGTTGGAAAGATGAGTATTAATTAGTTTCTCTGTTTAAATCGTGTCTATCTCTACAATTAACTATCATTGTGTACTTTGTCTGTTTTAGGATTAATCTTTAGTATTTGCTATCAAAAAAAAAATCCTAGAGATTATGTGTATGTTGTTTTTCCTTCCCCTGAGAGAATTAGGTTCATACACAGTGAATCACAGAATCATTTAGGTGGGAAAAGACCTTTCAGATCCTCAAGTTCCCTCCCCAAAACCACCACTAAACCATGTCCCCTAGTGCCACATCCACATGTCTTATAAATCCCTCCAGAGATGGTGACTCCACCACTTCTGGGCAGCCTTTCCCAATGCTTGATAACCCTTTTGGTGAAGAATTTTCCCTAATATCTAATTGAAACTTGCCTGATGCAATTTGAGGCACTTTCCTCTCATCCAGTCACTTATTACTTGAGAGAGGAGACCAACAAATAAAGGTCAGAAAACCTGACTTTGAGTTTCTTACCAGTTAAGGGTTATTGACATTGAGAGTGTTACTTTGGTGTAAAGCTGATGCAGTTAAATGCCGGCTTAGGCACGAGGATTTCAGTAACTAGCAATTTTCTAAACAGAATGGATAGAGATGCATTTTCCATTAGTGAGTGATGCAAAAGTAAGCTTGCTCTGTAACCCTGAACAGGCTTCCTTTTCACCTTTTTAGTTAGACTCCATAGTAAGTACAAAATTAGTCACCACTGTCAGTCGACAAAGAGAAGAAATTAATGGCTGAGAACAGAAATTTCTGTTTGTGGTTTTGTTTTTTTTTTCCCTCTGTCTCTTTTGCAATCTTATTGCAAGAGAAAATGCTTGTTCTGAACTTGGAAATATTCCCTGATTTTCTATAGATTTCTGTCCTGGGCTAAACACCAGGGCCTGTGATTGTGGTTATCATTCTCTGTCAGATCATTCATGCATTACATGATCCTGTAGTGTAACTTGGTGTTGAGATGCAGCTTTTATTAGTTTTTTTTGGTTGGAGGCTTTTGGCTTGGCATTTGTTTGGTTTTGTGTTGCTTTTCAGCTTGTTTTTTTTTCTTTTCCCCCAGAGTGAAGTTGTGTATTCTTTAAAGACTTTTTCTGCAAGTTCTGTCTTAGGAGTTGCAGTGGTGTAACAGATGTTGATTGATCATGAGTTTTATTGTATTTCTTTTTCATTCATCTTATAACTGCAGTATTCTGTTTGTCATTTAGAAAGTTTAGTGGAGTTCTAGGAGCTGTAAGTGGTGCTAAATCTTTTCTGTAGGCCCATCAGAGGGAACTATGTTTTTAATGTTCAAGGTTTCATAAGATATTTTCTTTTGGTCTCTCCTTCTCCAAAAAATTGTCAGAGAAAGACAAAAATAATGTGCTGTCAATGACCTAGTTGAGAAGAGTGACAGAGCAAGGGTTTTACTACCACATCTTTCTTAACCACCCTTGTATGACCTTGTTTTGTTATTGGGGTCTTCCTTTCCTAATCACTGCAAGGAAAAAAATGTGACAGCAGTTGGACCTATTTTTCACATTTTATATTTTCCACTTTATTTTTTAAGACAGGGGAAGGACATAATTTTGGATTGATGTTTTGGAACTAATTGTGGACTGGTGTTACTGAAGAGGAGCTGGGTGTTGTTGGTTTTGCTTTTTTTTTTTTTTTTCCTTCCCCCTAACTGCTGGTGAATGAATGACTTTGTACTGCTTTGTGACTGCCAAACTAATCCAGCTGCCTTCCCTGTTCTCATCAAGTGCTTCAACCTTGGACCTCCTTCATGTAGCTCTTTCTACTATTTCATTTTGGTGAAATGGGCTGTTTAGTAGGTCACAGGAGGAGGCAGAACTCTGTTTTACTGATGTGCTGAGTGGAAAGCAGTGAAAAAGAAAGGACCTAGGAAGACACAAAAGCTGCACATGTTGGCTTTTTTCAGCTGTTGTATCTTTTGTGTAGATTGCCCGCAGTTGTGCTGTACCAGAGTCATATATTAAGTGGTGCTTCAGTTTATTACATATTCCACTTAAAACCTTGATGTTCAGTAGGAAAGATGCATTCATGATATGTCCTGTGTAGCACAGTTCATGAATAAGTTCTTGTGAAAGAAAATTCTAGTTTTTGAAATGTCAGTGAGGAAACACAATCAAGACTAGCCTAATTTTTAATTTTGGAATTTCTAGGAAAGCTTAGGAGCAGAAATCAGTACTGATAATTCATAAAGAACTTTTATTGCTAAGGTTTATAATAACTTCTTTAATATTTATAGTTCTTGAAATGACTTTGTGCACTGGGGCACATTCTTTACGATCATTTCTTTTATCACTCCTAGTTTGTGACTGTTTTTCTAATAAGGAAGATAAATAAGTTCATTCTGAGTATTGATTTACTTAAAGGCATGCTAACCAAGTAGTTAAACACTGCTCTTTCTCATAAATGAAGCTAAAATATTCATTAACCAATTAATAATATTCAGTTTTCTTAGTTGATATATAGAGATGCCTGAGGCTTACATATAGCACACTCTATATCTTTATATGTTCTACTTGGAAACATAAAATTAAATAAAATGTAAATTTAAAAATACATAACAATGTTATGCAGTCTCAAAAGAGACTCTAATATTACATCCAAGGCATTATTTTAAAAACATGAAACCTGGATGCAATGTAATAGACCAGGAAAGAGTTGAGCAGGGAGTATGTTTTGTACTTAACAAAAAAACAAAGCAAAAGGCCAAAATTTTCCAATACTAGTAATTGGATAAGAATTGTGAGAATAATAAAATAAATGAATAGGTATTGGTTTTTCACATGCCCAGTGAAGGCAGCTATGTTTTAACAATCTAACAGTTGTGCTAATATGAAATTACTTGGGACAACAAATGTGCCTTAATTGCAAATCTCTGACTGATTGCTGTGTGCGTTCTGAGAGCATCTGCTGATGCCTTGGTGGATCCCACACAACAGCTACACCCTTGGAGCTAGAAAAGTCAGAACCCTGCTTTTATCTTTGAGATAGAAGCATGGCTTGGGCTGTTTTCATTTCAGCACTGCTAACTTCCAGTGTTGGTACTGGAAAATACATATTCTGGGTACCCCAAGGATATTTACATTTTAGTTGAGAAAAGACCATAGAGAAAATCAAAGGTTATGAGTTTACACTGCGTATGAGACACAGTGAGGGGTGTTTATACAAATTGGGTATTTCCCTTGCTCTGTGCTCCCTTATTCTTATCTTCTCCCTTATTCTTGCTGATATTTCAAGGGGTGTTGGAATGAGATGAGCTTTAAGGTCCCTCCCAAGCCAAACCATTCTGTGATCCCATGACTGGGGTATCTCCAGACTGGGAGCCTGCTGCTGGAGCCCAGAATGAGAAGAAAAATATTGCAGAGAGTTGAGAGCCCCCTGAGGTTGGGAGCAGGTGCCCCAAATGTTTGTGGTGAGCAGAGTGGCTGCAGGCACAGTGGAACTGTAGCCACCTCCCCAGGGGGATACTGCTTTTTGTAGGGTTTGTGCCCTGCACAAGGTGCAGAAGGGTGAGGGGATCCTGAAATTGCAGCTTTCTGGGGGGGGGGGAAGTGCCCTGTGCTGTGAACAGTGTTTGAAAATCAGATCTGCTGATCTTAATTTTCCTGGTGGTAATAAATAAGAAAAAACTAAAAAAAAATAGTTAGGGGACATTGTCAGATTTGACTTTGGCCTGTGACTCTGTTACCAGTTCAGTGGATTTTGGATTAAAAGTTGGGTAGAATGCATAAAATCCAACAAAGGGTCTGATCAGTTTATTCTTGATGATTTAGCAAGATTATAATTATATCTTTGTGTAATTGTTTTTTGTATGATGGATCTTCAGCTTTATTCTCTCTGTAATAGAGTCTAAACATAGACTGGAATAACCATAAACATAATCAGAAACAACAGTTTCAGTGTGAACAGGGAAATGCTATTGGCTTTCTGGAGGTTGCTCATCTGGACATTCATACAGCCTGTTTCTTTTTAATGTTTACTGAATATTTAATGATACTTGTTATGCACACAGTGTTCCTCTACATGCTTATTTAGAAGTGAGTAGTATTTCCTGAAGATGTAGGATTGCAATAGCAATATGAAAGACTTTGTATTATATACTCATCAAATAATGGAGCCTTTTTTTTTTCTGGACTGTAAGCAATTCAATTATTTTGTTTCTGAAATAAATTAAGTAAAGCTTATTGAGTCCAATCAGCCCTTGTTTCTAGGGAATTGTAGTTCAATTTCATTTTTAATTAGATTGAACATTGTGAATTTCTTAGCACTGGTAAGCAAGATCTGGCAATAAAATATGCACTCAATTTGTATTAAAAGTTGCTAAAATCTAGTACAGGGAACTGGCAGTATATCTGGCTTATGTTTAATTGTCCAAATATCCTATTGTGAAAAATTCCATTTTTAAAAACTGCTGATGCGTAACAAATTACTTTTCTTTGATAAAACTGTATAGAAGATGAGCAGGCAGCAAACAGGAAAAAGTATGGGACAGAACATTCAGTTCTTGATAAGCTTAATACCACATGTAGGAACAGGATGTTAAAAATTTTTCTGTGCAAGGATTGCAGAATTAAACCAAGATGATTTTTGGTTTGGAGGGGAAGTCTCCAAAGGTTTTCCCTCAACTGCCAGATCTGTCCAGAGGTCAGTGTGTGGATTTCCAGTCAAACCAGCACACAACAAGCTTGTTACCAGTGTTCATTGAGAAGTCTACTGCCCTTGGATAGCCCTTACCTGACAGAGTAATGTACTTAAAAATAGAATGGATGGTAAACTGATGTAGAAAGTAGCTCTTACTCATCACTGCCATACAGCCCCATCACTCAAAGGCAGATTTTTGTGATTAACATTGTAAAGTTTCTTACCATTCCCTTCTGCTTTTTTTCCCCACAATCTGTAGGACATCCAAGAAATACAAAAGGAGACTATCTCTTCCCTAGAAATAATTTTCTAGATATTAAAAAAAGAACAAAATTCTGAAAATTGAGAATTGTGAAAGCCAATTTTAGTTTGAAAAGTGATTACAGAAAATGTCTTAAAAAATCTTAGATATGCTTGTCAGATTCTTTCACAAATAAATGCACTTCATGTTATCATTTCTCTGGTAGTAATTACATCAGAGTCTTAAGGGTTGCCATGATACAGAACAACTCTTTGATTTTGTATTGTTCCAATATCTGTCACTGTATGGCAGGAATAGTTTGATAAATTCCATTGCAATATGTTTTCCCCCTTCTAAGACCTTTATGGCAAGAGCCTGTCATTTATGAGACCACTGTGTATGCATTTATAGCTGTTGGAAGTTTTATGCAGCTTAATCCCTTTCCCAGCCCTGTTTGTTCAATGTAACAATGATGCCATTCCTCAGGCAAGGACAGTGTTTGAGCTGGAAAGGAAAGATGTGTTTCTTTTTATGGTCCCCATTAAACTGGCTGCATCCTCCATCCCTTTTACAGCCCTAGCACAGCACCTTGAGGGTTGATCAGCAAGAGCCAAAACCTCTTCAGACAGAGTTTTTCCTCCAAATTCCTTTGAACATCCCTCAATGGTTGTGATGGGGAATCCTGGAGCATGATAAATCATCAGGTGCAACATTAAAAATACAAGGTGAAACCAAACCTTAATTTGTTAAAAACTTGTGATTTGGAAGAGTGGTATATAGATGAAGATATGTGTATTTAAGTAAGTTTTTTCCACCTTGAGTTTTGTTTGTGTTACCAAGCCCCTTCCAAATGCTCTGTATTACTGTAGGAGATAGGTAGTAGAAGATAGCAGCATCTGATTATACCCACAGCATCTAAATCTTACTTCTCCACCCAGTCTGCTACAGAAATAAAAAGTTGTTGTGTCAGTGAGATCTTTCAACTGTTTAAACATACCTTTGCTCTTGCTTCATATTTTTACATACTGCCAATTAGTCAAATGAGATGGGAGATCCTTTCAGAGCATCATGATTTTAATTGTGACTTCAGTAGAAAAGAGTAATTAATAACTGTTAACCTGTCCAGCAAAGCTGTGTCTCAGAGTAATGAACCGTGTCTTTTGCACATTGCACTGTGAATTGAAAAATGCAGCAGTTAAAAACTGATTACTGTTATTTGTCTATTAATCCTGATCATTGTACTGAAGTATAATGACAAGAGGAGATTTTTAAAACATTAATATATTTGATTCTACTCCAAATACATATGTATTAGGTACAAACATGTATTTTTCATGTATTTTTGACATACAATTTTTTTTACTCATTAGTTTTTCTTTAGTTTTCTTTCCATGCTCCATATGTATTATGGCTTTGAATATAAAATTCTGCATGCATTTTGATGAGGTTTACCTGGAAGGGCAGAGAAAAAGGATCACAATTATGCAGAGACAACATGTAAACAGGATATTGTTTCTTATTTTATGAATGTGTTATGTCCATGGTTTGTTTTGTTAGCACTGATTGTAATAAATAGCAAGATTGTGAATCTGCCTTTAGGAAGAGGAAGAGTTTTGGCCTGAAGTTACATGGAGGAGGTTGTAAGAGTAACAACATGATCCCAAATTAACTTTGCTGTCAGTAGCTGACACTTAAAGGCCTTTGTTGTCTAATGAATTGTGATGTCATTAACACTTAGGCAGTCATTGTATAAAATGCAATCTTTGCAATTTTGTGTACAGATTTAAAGAGATTTAAGTAGTATAAACTGACATTTTAAGTGTTAAAAAAAAATCTTAAGACTCTGTAAGTGCTTGTAGCTGAAACATGTTTTATCTCTTTATTTAGGGTTCTGTTACTTTGCCAGACACAGACATATTTTTGATATAGAAAAACCTTCAAAAATCTCTGAGAAGTTTCAGTGAGCAGCCTATTATTATCTATTAGTGTGATTATCTGTGTACAGGAGCGAGGATACACTTTCAATAGTGTGAAATCCATTCACATAAATGACTTCTGAAGATGAGAACTACATTTGTAGGCACTTTTGACTTCAGACATCAAGGTGTGCTTAAAGGGCTTTTTGAAATGTCGACTTTTGAAATATGCTAGCATAGTACATGATACATACTGAGATAGAAGAGAACTCTTAAATACTGTTGTGCAGCTAATTTATATTGTTTCATTTACTATTATGTAAGGATTGAAAGAGTTGAAAGCAGAATTAGATAAGAAAATGCCACTGGGTTTGTATTGACCCTAATAACAGTAGGAACTCTATAGTAAAATTAAGAGATCTGGATAATTTCTTTTCCTAGCGCTAAAATTTGATTTGAAAAATCTCTCTGCAAGTGGTGGAATGTGTTTGGAAGTTACTGTATTTTAAATCAAATTTGCCAGACACACTGTTAGTGCTACTTGTTTTGAGTAAGATGGAACCTTCCAAAGCAAAGTCACTTGCTATATAGAATTGTAAGCCAATGTATCTTGCACTGAGCTGCTTTATCTTAAATAATATATCAGCCAATAAGAGAACAGGTTGTTCTATGGATTAGTGAACCAGTTTTTCACAGCTCTGTTTCTTGAGGCTGGATTTTGTGGTGTCTAATCTGTGGACAAGTTTCTGTATTCCTTTACATCTGCCACTCTATCTCTTGATTTCTTCCATGTTTTTTTCCCTCTTGCATTAAGGAGTAAGCTCTTCAGTTTTTATTAATGCCTTCTCAGTCATGTATTAACAGCATCTGCCTCTTGTCTGCTCAATAGCCCATTTTCATTAAACTTGCAGGGAATATACTGAGATACTTCCTCCTGTGAAATAAGTTTTCTGTGCCAACTAATCAGTGGCTCAGTCATTTCTGTGGATCAGGGCACATAAATGGACAAGCTTAGAAAGTGGACTTAGGCAATATTTGTCCCTAATAGGGCTGGTGTTGTACCTCATAAAGCACAAACTGCGCTGTTGATACTGTAAACACCATGAGGGGGAGAATTGTTTGTACAGTGGGTTCTCAGGAGGCTTGTCCATGTTTTGGAATCACTTGCATATATGGTGAGAAGAATTGCTAATAATGAGAAGCTGACAATGAGAAGCTATTTGAATATGGAAGCTATTTGAATTTGAATATGGAAGTAGGTTGATACAACCCACAGTTATTTGCATCATCTTTTTTTCTTTTTTCCTGGTGCATTCATAAGCATTGTTAACCATCACTGTTAGGAATTATGCATTGCTACTTTCTAAATTATTTGTAGCAGAACCATTGCTGATAATAAACAATTGGGAGGGAAAAAATGCCATGCTTATTTAATTATCTTTAAACATTGGGGTCTTGCTGGATCAGAGGTTCTAGAAATAGGATCTAAGCTGTTGAGATGCAGTGAGAGAATAGTGTAGGAAACCCTCTGCACTCATAGTTGCTGTAATCCAGGTGAGACCAAAGTGTGATGTGATTTTCTGCTCTCTGCCCATGAAATGACAGCTTAAACTGAACCCCAGATGTGGCTCCAATGCACAGAACATCAGAGTACTGCTGCTTCAGTCATGCTTTATTTTCAGTGGAAAGAGAGGGTACTGCTGGAACAGCTCCATGCCTCAGCATGCATGTTTTTAATTTTCTGAGGCTCTGGGGTTAGAGGGTAACCAGTCCAGTGTAGCCCCTGGAAAATAATGAAGGCTGATCACCTGATTTGTTTTGTGCTGTGTGGTGCTTGCAAGGTGCAAGGATGGTCTCAGCTGGGAAGAAGAGAGCAGGGGAAAAGATCTTCAGAGAGACAGACTTTGCTCTCAGGTGGAAGGTAACAAATACAGCTTGAGGCCAGTACCTGCTGCATTGCTTCCCTGCTTATCACCAGTCATTGATGGGCAGCTCATATGCATTATGCTGGAGATTCACAGAGGCTGCAGTCTGTTCTCTTTGGTAGGTTTCTTCTGTGTTCAGATCATTAATATAACCCCTAGTTTAGTGCTCATTCAGGTGCACACTGGCCTCAGGTGAGTTAAAACACATTAAAGCCACCTGTGAAAGGCAGTGGCCCATTTCTTGTTGCTTCTTTTGTTTTTCCTAAAAAAACCAGTCATACTCAGCTTGCTTATTTTGTACCCAATACCTGCCAGTAGGTTTGTGGCCAAAGTCCCACAGTAGAGCTTGTCTGAAATGTGGAGCAGAGACCTGGGCTCTGTTACCTGTGTGGCAGTGCAGAAGGAAGTGTTTCCTCTGCCACACTGCAGAGATGGTGCAGTTCAAATGGAGAAGCAGCTTTGAGTTTTCCCCTTAGAGCCAAACTGAGTTCTATAGACTGTTGCAATCTGTCTCTTCACTGCTTCAGCCATATCATCTTTAAAAGGCAGTTTAATGGTGCCTGGTGGTGTGTAGAGTTTACAAGGCTAAACTGTCCCCAGGTTCATGACAGGGCCTTTGATAAAGCAGCAGGTGTCTCATATTAGATTAAATAGAGTTCAGAATTTTTTATGGGGTGATTTAATATACTGAATTGAAACAGTCACATTTTTTAAGGTAACTCTAAAAACTGAGGACTTAAGCAGCCATAAATAACTAAAGGGTTAACAGTGGGCACCAGCATCTTTTTTCAAGGGTTCTGCTGTTTCCAGTTTGTTCTGAGATGTTTTTGGCTTTGGGAAAGGGACAATGCATACATCCAAAATCATAAGCAGCAGATTTTGCCTGTTGGAAGGTTTTGCAATCTAAAATAATCCATTTGTTTGAATAGATATGCACTGATTTACCTGAAGGAATTAATCTTCTACAGTCTTCTGCCTTGTAAAAAAATATGCAGAACCTTCTTTGGTTTCTTTGTGCTTGGACAATTTATGGCTGGTAAAGTGTTGACGTATTTAGGACGAAAATGGAATCAACAATGCACATTTATTGTTGATATAGTTGTGCTGTCACTGTTGTAAAGTTAAAAAAGCAGCAATTATAGCTGAAATCTGAAAGCTGTTTTGTAATTTCACATGTGTGACACAACTCCTTACTAGAGATTGTAGCCATGGCAGCAGTGGTTGCTGCACTTTGTGAATAGCAGACATGTAGTTACTTTTTCTAAGTAAAACTGAGGAATTTAATAGTGGTTTGTTTTTTTGTTGTTTTTCTTTTAAGTGCAAAGTTTTAAAACTCTCTTTAAAAAAATTCTGTGTTTCCTGTTTTGTGTGCTGCTAAATAAACCAGGGATTAATAAAAAGATACTGGATATGGAGGCAGGAAAAGGCAATAGTTATTTTAAATCCTGCCTGTTACATCATTTAGCTATGATGTGTCCCTACTTCTCCCACCCTACTTTTTGTGCAATCAAATCCTGTCTGAATATCTGAATATGAACATTAATTGAAAACAGAACAAAACAATAATAAATGAACCTACCATTTGGGAAGTCCCTATTCCTGCATTTAAGGTCTGTAATATATTTTTAAGCATCTGAGCTAATCACCTTCTCTCATTCACCTACTCACCTGACTAGAGTTCTCTCAAAGAATCCCTTTTCATCTGTGGATTGCTTGTTTGTCTAAGATAGGTAGGATTAAGTGACTCACAGGTTCAACTTACATCTGCTTATCTGAATTCAGATGAGTGGCAAGGTCTTAGCAAAGCACAATATTAGATATATTTACTTAGAGAAATGGCAAATAGTACTTCGCTATTTTTAGAATATTGCAAATAGTAGGCTGCTATTTTTACATTTTTTTGTGTCTTAGCTGTTGAGTAAAACAGAACTGAACACCAAGTGCTTATGAGGCTCAAGCTGAATGCCATATATTCATGTAATTTACATACTTGTAAAGCCACAAAGAACGGTGCATAAACATTCCTTAATACCAGCAGCTAGGAGATAAATGAAAATTATATACATACACAAGAAGAAAAAGAAGGTTCTAAAATATAGAAGGAGGAGGACAATTGAACTGAGAAACAGAGGTGTAGTAAAAAGTCCTCAGGTTCCTGTGAAATCAGAGTTGTGTAGAAACATCATATACCTGCAGTCATACCTTAGACCATTTAGCAACATTTGGAAAGTCATCAGCAGAGCAGCCCAGTGAATAGTAAGATAATTCTTAAATACCTGAATTGCTTCTGTCTTAAAAATTAATGCAGCTTTGTATCAGTGAGTAGTCTTCAGTCAATTCCAAATATGCAAAGCATTACACAGAAAGGTCATCTCATTTCATGGGAGTATTTGCCACATTACAGTTTGATTTTTTCGCTGTTTCAGAATGAAATCCTCTTATTTTTCAGTTCTCTATGAAAGAAAAAAACTGAGGTTTTCCAGTCAAAAAATCTGCTGCAGGTTATGGTACTTGGATGCTTTTGTCCTTGACTTTGGGGAAGTTTGCCTGATATTCCAGCCCAGGTCTGTGGATATTTGGAACTCTAATTGCCAGTTCCAACTCAAGCTTTGATGTTCTAATGAGACAAAATAAAAGCTATTTGTCTGACAGGAGGTAGATCCAAACATTTGGGTAAGATAGACTGGAGTTTTTAATTTCATTTCATTTTTTAAAATATTCTGTGAATGCCTGTTTTCTCTCTTAACTGAAGTGTAACTGTGTCCAGAAATCCTGATGCCAGAGTAGGCAAACATTCAGTTTGTGCTGTGGCCTTGAAGAGGTAAACTAAGCAAGAACATCTTACAGATAATAACATGGAAAACAGGGAAGGTCAACTCAAGGTGTTTTAGTGACATTATTTTCAAAATGGAGTCACTTTGAGGGTTGTGTTGGTATCATAATTAAACCTGTTAAGGAGCTACAAGCACTTTGGCAGTACAGCTTGGTACAGAGCAACCTGTGGTGAGACCGTGGTGCATGGGAAAGCCTCTATCCCAGCTGTAATTAAATAACAACTATGATGATGTGTTCTGACACTGTTGTTGTTAATGGCCACCTGTGTTGCTTTGTTCCCTCAGCTTTCTCTGCTGGAAGATGCAGGGTTTGGTGGTGTTCTCGTTTACCCTGATCCTTGTGACTTGCCAAAGACTGCAGACCTTGCTGATAAAGCTTTTATGGTCTCCTTGAACAGCGGGGGAGATCCATCCACGCCTGGTTATGCCAGTATTGGTAAGTACTGCTCAGGGCTTAGTCACTTAATGTGCATTTTAATTCTCTGCAGATTGTAAGAATGGGGGTTAAAACACTAAACCAAATCTTGCTGGAAAGAGAGGCTGTGAGTAAGGAACCACTGTGTAATGCAGCATGGCTTAAAGGATGGAATCCAGTCTCAAAAGTGCTTTAAATTCTTGGCACAAAGTCTGCACTCTCAATAGTTTATTGTGTTTTGTATTTGAGTATTCACACACTGAACCATTATTATTACCTGCCTCTTCTTATCCCATGAACAAAAGCCAAGACTGAGGTACTGATCCAGTGCTTTTGGAGCATTTTCCACAGGATCTGTCCCCACTGAAAGAATTACTCCCTTCATTCTGTCCTCCTCTTTTATAGTATCAGAAATGAAAACTTTTGATCAGCAGATACAAGTGAAATGTAATTAGATATTTATATTTTTAAAGTATTAAGAAAAAATTATGTTTATAGTATCTATATGCTACTATCACTTGAATAAGATGTGTTCATTTAGCCTTGCCCAGATAGACTTGGTTATTAATTATGCTTCTCTAAATACATGTATTTTTGAAAGATGGGAAATACAGAATTGATTTCAGGGAACAACATAGTTTCAATGAACAACATCATCTTATATAATTTTACGTGGGGTGTTTTTGAATAAATAGAAGCAGCAGCTATTTGACTTGTATGTGCTGCTTAAATCTCCATTCTGGCTGTTTGGTGAGTGTGTGTTCTGTTCCTCTGCAGCTTTTTCAGCCTTACAGCCCTTTTTACTACCTAACTATTTGGAAATGTATTAAGCAGCAGACTATGAGTTTGTGACAAGGCTTCATCAAGAATATTTTGTCCGGTTACTGGCTCAGACATCTAAAGTTTGACTTGAATTGGCACTAAATCAACTGAGGCAACATGGAGATACGTCATGCCTGGAGTGGCAGAAAATAGAAATATTTGCCTGGTTGTCAAAGAAGGGTGTTAGCTATTCACAGCATGAATGCCTTGACAGCTCAGTGGGAAAGAAATTGCACATTTTCTCAGTGTCTCAGTGTACCTGACCCAGTGTTCTTAAAAGTGCCCTGGGAGCTACAGAGGTAAATATAACACTCTTCAAGCTTTATTCTTGCTCATTTCATGGAGCTATTTGAAAAACAGTTTGTGGTGTCTCTGTCTGGCTGACTCCTTAATGTTTTATTTACCCTACATGAAAAGTAAAGCTAATTAAAACAGATACACCAACATGAAGATGCCACTTCAGTGTTTAAACCTTATGTGTTAGTTTTCTGTCAGTAAATGATCTCATCTGCACTGTGCATTCCAATCTCCAGTTTAAGAAAGAGAAGCTTAATTGTATGGACAATGGTGTTACAAGTGCATTGATGGTTTCTGGTAGAAGCCTTAGTGTGGCTTGTCTGTGGTTTTAAATCTCTAAGCAACATTCACAGGCAGGAGGAGCAGGTTATCATGCTTAAGATCATTTATATTTTGATCACTGAATGCCATGATGAGCTGGAAAGAGCTCGAAGGAATACTTAAGAAATCCCTTTATTTTATGGTTTTGTCACTGGAAGGTAGATCAGATGGAAGTAATTCCTGTGTTTCTGATGATGATTTTGCTTCTCTGGGGACTGTGAATTCACTTGCTGAGAGGTAGCTCATGCCTGGGACAGACAAAAAAGCATCTGGAGTGCAGGCTTTTCCCTGGGGGATGCACTTGGATGTACAGTAGTTAAACTGCCTAGTGTGGAATAAAAGAGCCACAGAGCCCAGGCTGCCCCTTTCACTTTGATTCACAGAGTGTAATAAGCACTACAAGAGATTTTATTGGAAGCTCCTGCTTAAGTTATTGGCATATCTTTGACACCATCTGCACTTCACACTTTGCCAGAAGAACTGTTACTATCACAGTCTCGAGGCTGCTCCTACCAGCATTCTCCCTTTTACTGGGAAATTCCTGGTAGGATGAGTGATCCAAAGCCAGTCTTGTACTTGGTGAATAAAAGGTAGGAAACTTGATTTTCGTGCTGCTACCTTTGTTTCTCCTGTTCCTTTAGTCTGAAAACAAATTTCTCGGTGGTATCAGAGTACTGGAATGCTTCAGTATTTTCCTAGAAAAAAAGTCTTTAGGAAATGGTATAATTTACAGATCTTTTCTCAAAGTTGACAACATTTTAAAATGGGATTTATGTAATAGTTCAGAGAGAATTTTGGAGTTCTCATGAGGTTTCAGCTCACATTTTCTGTTTCATGAAGATTAAATGCTGCAGTTCTGCATATGAATCATCTCGAATGTATAGAAATAGCTTGGGGATGGGTTTGAGATGCCAACTACCTACGAGCAGAATGATTTTATTGATCTCTGTTTAACAAAGGGGAAAAAGTAATGATGAGAAGGGGAAGTGAACAGCACTTATGTGAAAGTTTCTGCAGATCTGTTTCATAATTTAATTCTTCTGTTCTTAAGACTCTTCCAATCCTAAGTCATATCAGTCCTGAAACAATCATAGGAGCCTTTGTGAGCATCATTTCTCTCTTTGTGATTCTGACTGCCAAAGACTAGTGTCCTTCATTTTTAAAAATCTTTCTTCTATGTTCCTGATTTTGAAATGAAATAGATCCAGGGGGTGGAACTCAGGAAAGTAATCATACAGGATTAAGAAGCTTGATGAGGAAATGAGAGAATTGCATAGCAAAAATTGTCTTGAAAATAAAGTTTAGAAGAATAGTGTAAAACTTGAGTGCCTTTTCCATCTACTTTTCTTTTACCATTTTGACTTTTTGACTGCTGCACTTCCTTTCACCCACCTTCATATGGCAGACACATATTAGATTTCTCCATTGCTAGACTTCAGAGCTGTTTCAAATCAAATTTTTTTCCATACAGGAAATGGTTCAGTAAACAAAAATATGGATAGAATCTATTTGTCAATCCTACTATGTAAATAGAAAAGTGGCATTGTGATAAGCACTAAGAACCCTGCCCATGAGATAAGGTGCCTCATAATAGAATCATATTCCCCTATCTGTGCAGAAGGGGAATAGAAATTATTTCATGAAGAGTTCAGATGGCATCATAGAAAATACTGTGAGCTTTAAAATGCTGAAATATAACAGCTGTAAAATACAATCTTATGGTATCAGCTGGAGTTTGGAGTGTTATGTTGTTTTAGGGAATTGTTATGCAGAGGTTATAACAGTAAGACAAAGGGGTGTGTTTGGAAGTCATGTGTGGTTCAGGTTATGGTTAACAGCTTGTCATGTGAGCCATATCACAGGAATTTGGGTGAAAAAATCAGTGACATGGGAAATGCATGGTGTCCCTGGAATTATGAACAGCGAGCATTATTCAGACAGAAGAATTGACATGAGCATTCCTCAAACATTGCTAATAGGATTTGATGTCAGAGGCAGGAACAAGGAAGGGAAGGAATTGTTAAGGATTTGATCCACTGCAGGCCACAGCTGAGGCCATCAACAAAGCCAGTGATGCCTCTGAAAGTGTATTTAAGAAGGGACAAGGTTGCTGGCCAGGCAGGGGAGTGAAACTGAGCCTGGAAAAGGGCAGGGTGACAGTGCTGTTCTAATCTCTTTGGGTTTGTTTCTCACTGTCCAAATCTATTTTAGCTGACAGTTGCTGGCACTGTTGAGCCCATGGTGGTAATTGATAAGTGATCTCTCTGCCTTTACCCTGATCAGTGATCTTTCCATCTTACTTTCCTCTTACCCTGTGGAATTAGGGATAATGAGAGTGTGGCTGGGTAGGGTCTGGAAGCTGGCCAAGGTTTACCCACCACACTCAGTTCAACAAAATTTAAACACCCAATATGCATCATAAAAACCCCCGTGACATTTACCTCTTTAGAAATTTAACTCTTTAGAAATGTGCCATTCTTTAATTAAGCTTAGCCAGTTCTTCTACAGCAACCACAGGAAACTGCTGCCACTGCTTGGAGTGTGGGTAAGTGGGTGCTTGCTGGGATGGAAGCCTGTTTATTTTTTGTCAGCCCTGTGATTCTGTAGGTTTATGTGTGCCCTTCTTAGTACCTGAGTTTGTCCTTTCTGTCCTTCACTTCATGATGTTTTACTCCTCTGAAGCCAGCAGCTGAGCAGAATTTAGCTGGAAATTAGAACATTCTGTAATGGTTTTAACCATGCATATGCAACATATGTTCTAAAATGGTTTGTTATAAATCATCATGACTTTTTACAAGATGTCCTCAGCCCTGGTTTGTCTGTTCTTTTTGAAAACAGAACACAGTCACAATAATATATTTTCTGTGCTTGCCTCTGCGGCTGTGAAAATGATTCTGGGGCTATTTTTTTTTTTCTTTTTCAAAATTTGTGTTTGCATTTTGCTAATAACATTGAATAAATTAAATACAAAGATAATTTGTTGTAACGTGACTGTCTACAGGCAGTTCTGTGCACTGTGCTTTGATTTCCCTTAAGGACAGACTGAAGCTGAGGAGAAAGAAAAGCTAAAGTTTGATATTAGAATTTAAGCTTGTGTATATATGTTTACCTATGTTTACTCTTGAGCATTTTATTTTGGGCTTATGACATCATTTCAGTGGTTGCCATAAAAAATGCAGAGTTTATCAGACCAACTACACTGCTCCATCTGAATTACTGTGTTATTTTCTGTATGAACAAAAATCAGTGCTAATGCAATAGAGGGGTAAGTCTTTGGAAAATACTGGCCTTTGAATAGTGAATGCAGCAGGTAATAATTTCAGCAGATTTCCAATAATATCTGTATCACTAATGGTTTAAGAGGTGTCTAAATCCATTATCTGTCTCTTGAGATTTTTCAGGATATAATAAAGTAAGTAAGCTTCTGTGTAAGTATCAAATTACATGCTCTAAGATTTTTGGATTTGTGGGTTTTAGTTTTTAGTTTTTCCTCCTGTCTGGATTTCAGTTAGGTTTGCATGTATTTAAAACTGAGAGAATTAGATGGACATCACGATATTTTAGGCTCACAGAGTGTCTGGACCTCTGTATTGCATATCAGATATCACTTTATCTTCTACTAAGCTGCCCATATATTTTTTTTCTTGGAAGCAAATTTGAATTGAAAACATTGTGATTTTATTAATTAGAGTATTAGAAGAAGAGAGGAGAAATCACTGGCAATGATACTGGAATAGCTTGCTAGCACCGTTTTTATCATTTGACTTTTGCAAATGCCATCATGAAACATATGGTCAAAACTCCCTTCAGTTTCAAGCAGAAAGTTATTAAAAATTTTGAATTTATAAGAGAAATGGAATGTACAAGTGATGAAGACCAGATTATTTGAAAACAACAAATCAGCACTTCCTATGCTGCAAAATTAGCTCAGTGGAAAACATGACTGAATTCTTCCTGATGCCTTTTAAGTTGCAGAGGACTTCTCAATGTTTTCAACATTTCAGACTGTTTCAAACTACTACTAAACAGCTGTGACTCACTACAGAATGTTTTCCAGTGAAGCTGCTTTTTCTCTCATCCAGCAAAAATAACATTTTAAATGGAGTCCAGATTAGACTTTTGAAGCTACCCAACTCATAAGTGAATTTAGAATATTTGAGCCTTTTGTGTAGTCATGATTGCAATGAATCCTGCCATAGCTTTACTGACATACTTGAGCCCAGCATAATTTGTGCAAGGGAGCTGATTTATTATGTGCTCACAAAACAGCAAACATCACTGCATGGCAGCAAACCCAGCTGGTGTCTTGGAATCTGCTCCTGCAGAGTCTGGTTAAAATCAGCTTGTTTTGCACAAATTTAGGATGGGAGGCTCCTTTTTCTGGACCACTTCTGTGGCCACTTCTTTGCTAGTTGACACCCTTTTCTGGCATTACTGTGTTTTTTCTTGGTTTTGTAGGCTCCAAAACTCTGATTGTAGTATTATAGTAGAATAACCTCAGTGTGCTATGCCTATCTTTCCTGTGTTTCTAATAGTTGAGTCTAATTATCACCTTCCATTGCAGGTGATATACTATACATTCTAAAAAAATTATACTTGTCAGAATTTAAGATTCTCTACAGATAAGACTTAAGACAGTCTAGATTTAAAACTGGCTGTTAATTTTTCAATGAAAGGTTAAGTTCACTTAAAAGAAATGCTGGGTGGCAAAATGTTTTTGTGAATTTAAGCTGCATAAAGTGGCTTATTTAGTGTTAATCTAGTTTTGTACACAGAAGGGAGATTTTGAAAAGATTTAATTTCTTCTTAATTTTTTTTAAAAAAATGAAATTTTCAAATTTCATATGTCAAAGTTGATAAAATATAGGGAAGAGGTAAAAGTTATGTGGTTGAACAATTTGACCATTTTGGACCCAAGTCACTGTAAGTTGTGCCTTTTCTAATTTTGTATGTACAAAGCAAGTTTTTGAAGAAGACTGTGTTTTATTCAAGCATGCTGCTAAGGTGACATGTCAGAGAAAAAGACAGGCATTTCTGGTAGGTTATTATCTATACATAATTATTAATGGTGCTCTAATTGTCAGAAACAAGACTGTCTCAAAGTACAAACTCTGGTCAGATTCAACCATAATTCTGTCCAAAAGGGAAAAATGTCAGAACCAGAACAGATACCCCTCACAGGAAGATAAAGCAGATTTTATATATATTTATATATATATATATATGTGGAATTGTGTTTCCTTATAAAGCTCTTCTGTCTTTCTCATACATTTGTACATGTCTGTATTACCATGGTATTTTATCCTCCCTCCTTGCTGAAGTTGGGATACCTCAATGTAGCTCTTACATGTTGCAGCCAGCACCTGCAAGTACACCTGCACAGTAGCAGGAGAGCCATAAAGTCAGCTGGCTGATTGTTTAAGCAATTAAAGATATAATTACTTTTATAATTGAATTTTTTTTCCTAGTGCTGTTCGAACACTGAAAGCCAGACTAAACCAAACCATCTTTAACATGACTTGATCTCTGTTCCAGCCCACTGCTTTACCATATCCAGCAGCTGCATAAAAAAGATAATAGCACCTCTTCCTACTTTCAGACAGGTAGGAACTCCCCCAAAAGAAAACCTAATCATCTTGAAAAGGAGATGTGGAAAATATTTTGTCGTTGCATAAACGAGTACTATTATATTACATAGTATTCATCTGCAGAGCTCTGAAAGACATGAGTAATTCACTGCAGTTTGGGTTTGGCCAATTTTCCAAACCATTTTGCTTGTATTTTTTAATATGGTTTTGTTGGGGGTTTTTTGGGTTTTTTTTTTTTTTTTTTTTTTTTTTTTTTTTTTTTTTCTTTTAGACTTGCACTGTTTTCCTTTTAGTGTCAGAAACATGCTCTGCCCAGGGGAACTGGGAAGAGGTGGTGCAGGTGGGGAAGAGGAAGGGGTTGATTTTAGTGTGTGAAATCCAGGGTGGGGTGGATCATGGAGTGCCTGGGATGTCCCTGATCCTGGTGTCAGTAAAGGGGTTACAGGAGAAAAGAATTGTACAATACTTGAGCTTGACAAGGGAGCTGAGGAGATTGCTGAAGGACCAGCCACCTGCTCAAAGCAGAGTCACTTAGACCAAATTTCTTGGGTCATTTTCTAGTTGGGTTTTGGGTATCTCCAAGCACATGTACAACCTCTTTGAGTCCTTGATTACTGTCACCATAAAGTAGTTTAGGGTTTTTTTCTGTTAAGGGGAATTTCCTGTATTTCAGTTTGTGCCTATTGCCCCTCCTCCATTCCCTGAACACCTCTGAAGAACAAACTGGCTCCAGTCTTCCACATCCCCATCAATTATTTACACACTTTGATGAGATTCCCCACAAGTTTTCTTTTCTTCATGAGTAAACAATTCTGTGTCTCTCAAATTCTCTTTATAATCAAATGCACCATTCCATTAGTCAGCTTCATACCACTCCCAGTGATCTTCTTGTCCTTCACATTTTTTGGAAATTGTTTCCAAGATTGTTTGTTCTGTCACCCTCACAGTGACTGATCCCAGATCCACCTTCTCAAAGGTGATAGAAGTGATACTTGCTTTCTGCAAGTCCTCATGAATCTCTTCCCATCACCATGAACTTTCTAAGATCTTTTTGACCTCTGTGTGACATCCATGAGCTCCCTCATCACTCAGGGTTCCCAGGCCAGCAGGGCTGTTAAATGAATTTTATATTTTCCTCCAGCTAGTGTTCTCTTAAGCTCTTTGTTCAACCTGTTGGCTGCTCAGTATCACAACCTACCCTTGCTGCAGTTTGGGTGCGAAGGTTCCTTAGGTATGGCAGAATGGAGCCTTGGAAAATCCATTTGGATGGGGAAGAAGTGAGGAATCATGTCCAGTGGTGATCCATGGATGAGTGAAGCTTCTGCCTGCATGGTCTTCAGGTGTGATGTTAGGAGCCAGTGTAGACAGTTGCCTAAATTCACTCAGCATAACTGGAGGTGTGGGGACTTCACACTTAAGGGGCTTTAGGTGAATTTACAAAGTACAAGGCTCCTTGCTGTAAGAGACTGCATCAGGTTTGATCCAAATGTGTTCTTTCCTTTCCTCTACAGAAACAATTTAAAATCTTCTGGTGTTTGCTCTGTGAAAACATGGAGCTTTGTTGTGGGAAGGGGATAGTGATGGAAAAAACCACAAGGGTCAGCTGCAAGACCAGAGAATGTCATACAAGTGAGAGAGTGTCTGACAAGGAGGCAGTCACAGCTCACCACGCTGGTTTTTTCAGTGCTCTTGGATTATCCTGTGTGCAGAGGTGACAGTCAGTATTGGCAGTGTGATGGGTACAATGCCAGAGTGAGAAACTGTTGGTAGAGGCTTTTGTTTTTCTGATATGTTTTTGAAGTGCAGAACCAGGTAATGAGAATGATTTTGATAAACCTGTGAAACTTGAAGAACTGTTTCAGTTTCAGTTCAGAAAAGAATTTGCACAAAGTGTGTGTAACTTCTAATACTTCTTCTGTAGTAATTTTACATAGCTGACAGGTGGGTCTATTGAGTTAATGAAACAAAAGAGTGAAGCCCCTTGGGTTATTTAAAACCTCGTTGATGTCACAGATCTTTTAGAATAATAATATAAAGATTTGCATATTTATTTAAAAATATTGTGCTGTAGGGACCACCCTTTGCAAAATACATAATGAACAAATTAGGCAGCTTTAGTGCTGCCTAACTTGGAGGGAATTTTTTTTTCTTCCAGCAGATGTCAACTAAAGCTGACACGTGGTGACAGTCTATTCCTTTCTGGTACAATTCTCATAACAAAGAGACTAAATTTAGAGCAGCTGGCTTACTCATGTTTTAAAATGCCTAGGTTTGTTGGGGTTTTTTTCTTGATTTCCAAGCATCAGTGGTCTTTCAGCTAGTTCACAGAGTGATTTCTGCCAAGCCTAGTTTAATCCATGACTGCAAGGGATTTTCAGCAGTATTTTGCATACTCTGGAAGAACTGAACCACACATTGCCAAACCTTTTGCAGTTACAACGTGGGCAGCATAATTTTTGTATGGTATAAAATCCATTTTCCTTACTGTAGTAGTAAATTAGGTGTAAAGGTGAGGTAAAATTAAGTATTAATTCCCTTTTAGGTTACTCTGCTGCCTTCTAAAACTGCTGCAATAGATATGTCTTTGAATTTTGCTGGTAAGAGGCAAAATATTTCTCTGGGCCTGTAGTGGAACGTGCTGCTCACTGAAAAATGAGATACAACACCTGGCATGGACTTTCTTGAGGAATGTTTCTAAAGTTCTCCTGGAAGGGAATACAGACTTGGCAAAGATAGCATGAGTGGAAAATGTTTTGAGTTAACATCAGGTGACTTGTGTAAGGAGAGCTGTATAAATGTTATCTGGGTAATTTCATTGAAGTATTTTTAGTTTCTGTTTTGTTTTTTTTTTTTTTTTTTTTAAAGGGGTGGGGTGGATGGCATTAAATTCAGTAGTACCAAAAAATGTAGGTACTAAATAACTATCACTGTGTTTGATTAATTTTACTTTGGAGTCATCTTTGGAGTCATCTTAGGTCTTACCTCTTTTGTATATTAGTATTCTGGTATTGAAGTGAAAGCATTACTTTCTGAGCATCAAGATACTGGAGGAAGTGTCCTGCCTCAAAGAGCAGCTTGGCTGGTGTCTAATATATAAATTTAAAAAATACATGAATTCTAAAACAAAACACAAATGAGGAAGACATGCGTGGTTTTAAATAGGTGTCATAACTGCTGGACATCACTCATGCTTTTTATGTAAATTTTGGTTTTTAATACAACACACCAAAGCCTGCTAAAGAGCTATGCTGAAAGGACTTAGGCAGGAGCACTAGTCTGTTCAACAATGTTTTCCAGAAGTTACAGCTTCAGTTTTATTTTTTGAGTTTCTGGCAATTTCATCTTAAACAAAATGCATCTGTGTTTCTAGAGTCTGGGTTTATCCTCTGATTTACCCAAAGGACCTATAATTGTGAACTCTGAAGCCCTAATTTAGGAATCAGTGCTTTAAGATAAGATTTAGGTACATCTCTCATTTGCTTTGTAAGATGTAAAGTTGAATTGCAAATCCTGTAATAGATTTACAAATCCTAAAGCATATGTAGAAATACTGCAAGAGGCTTACAAATTGTAACATAAATCTTGATAAAGTAATTTTTAGCTACACAAATCTATACTCATTTCTAAGTTAAAATCTCTGTGATCCTGGCAGAGATCATTCTTGAATTTTAATGTCTTTCCTGTTTTGGGGTCAGGTTCTTTCTGCTTTGTTTCTACAGGACTTATGTTTATTAAAATACTTTGTCTCAATTGCTCCTTCAACTTCATGGAATAAAAAAAATTTAGACAAGAGTTTCCATTCATAGAAGCTGCTGCAAAAACTGTTCCCTGATGGTTCTTTTACAGCAGAAAAGGACAACTGAAACTTGTAGGAAAGTGCTGTGATTTTGTAAGATGTTCCTCTCCTGCCATGCACACCTCACCATGGGTCAGCTTGTAAACAGACATCTTAATGTCTTCTCTTGCCTTAAGATGAAAAAAAATCCCGTCTTTCATTTTTCATTGTTCTTTTCTTGTTGAATATTTGAGTACTATGAACACCAGATTTGCTGGGTGGGCAGACCCTGGAGCAGATTGCACAGACAGTTTCTTTCCCAGAGAAGATACCCAAAAAGCTGCTCTTGAGCTGCTTCATCTGACGCTGCTTTGAGCAGGTTGGGCTGGGTGCTCTCCAGAGGTCCTCTCCAACCTGAACTGTGATTCTGTATCAAGGAACACAAACTTTGAAAAAAATCAGCCTGACAGCTGTTTTTTTACCTGACACAGGTATTAAGATGAAGTAACAGTGTAAGTGAGCTCTGGCAGGATGGCCTAGAAGAACCTGGGAGCTGTGACATGAAGCCAGAAAGGCCCAGAGCTGTCACACCTTAAAATGTTCTCTCTTATAGCCCAGATGGGAAATGCAGACTGTGTGCAACACTTGTGGAAAAGGTGTCTGTGGGATTGGAAGGGAAACAAATTACTGGACTAAATTTAAGAAGCATGGCCTGAACTGCACAGTTTTTTCCACAGTTAAATTTTGACCCAAAACATTAATCAACAGAATGAGATGTTCATTTTAACTAAAACTCAGCTTCTTTTTTTTTTTTTCCTTTTCTTTTGAATCAACTATTATATTGTATTATTTGAATCAACTGTTATTATCAGCTATGCTGTATGATTAATTTCCTGATTTTCACTCTTGATCCATAGTTTCAGGACTTCAGTCTTTGTGAGGACAAAGAAGGAGGTGCTTTATGTGTTGGTGTTATGCAGCCATTTAAATTAAAATAGGGGAGAACTTCTGTGACACCTGTTGTAATTGGCAGTGGAAGAAGTGACTGATTCACCTGATTTAACATGTCCATCTAATGCAATTACAACAATGGCAAGTATTCATTTGTGTCCCAATCTAAAGGATAAAAATAGCAGCAATGGTCTGAATGTGAAGAAGCACTGAATGTTTTGTGTGCTTTAACTTTAAAGAGAGAATTGGATGGATGAAATGTGGGTACTTAGGTTGTTACAGCCTGTACATTGCAGGCATTAAAGAAGATTTTTCACACAGTGCTGTGCAATGAAGAAGATGACAGGATCAAATCTAATTTTAGGGTTTTCATTAAGTGGTTCCTGACATGTGAGAAATACATTAGTCAGTTCTCTGACATACTCTGCAATTCTTAATGATATTGGTTTTTTCCCTTACTTTAAGGAGTAGTCTTGAGAGTTCATAAGCAGTTTTTGAGAGTGCTGAAAGAGGCACAGCATCATCTAGTCAGATTCATCACTTGGGTTTTCTGAAATATAGAATTGCTTGTGTATCAATATGTGTCAGTTGTGTATGTCAGGATCTGCAGATACACAAATGTTTACAGCTGCTTTGCTTAAACTGGGTCTGATAGTTCAGCAAAGCTGAACTATTATAGCTGAGCTAATGCACTGATATCCCAGTAAGTGGGTGTGATAAGAAGGCAAGAACCTTCATATTAATTGGTTTTTACTTGCTAAACATGACTTTGCAATATCCAAATTCCCTGTCTTCCAGCAGGACTCCAGTCACCTACTGCTTGTTCACTGAAGAATTAAATTGTTGGAATTATTGTTTCTTAGTCTCTTAAAAAAAGTTCTAAAGGCTAATGGATAACCTGTGTAGAAAATTGATGTGCATTTTATACACAGTTTATCTAGGAAGCTTTGCAAGTAAAGAAAAAAATCCTCTTTTGGACATTTATTGACTTTTTCATGTCATTTTTCTGACAAGTTTAATGCTTAATTATTGGTTGTCGCATGTTTAAAGAACAAATGTTGAGATTTAGAATTCCTGAACAGAAGAGATATTACTGCTCCTGTTTTCTGAGTTGGGCAGAGAAATGCACAGAGCTAAAATCCCAGCTGCAAAGTTAGGTGAAAAGACACACACTGAATTCTGGGTTCATTCATTTTGCCCACTGGAATATTCTGCTCTTCTTTTGCACTACCTTTAGTTTATTTGCTGTATAAATGTAAAGACATGAGTACATTTTAGTGTAAATTACAATAATAATGTTTTGTGTGATTAATTAAAACAAATTTTTTTAAAAATATCTTAAAATACAGATTTTCCAAAGCTGTTTAGACACAATCCTAAGTAATGTGCTCTGGGGAGACCCTGCTTGAGCAGGGAGGTTGAACTAGATGACCTCAGGTGGATCCTTTCCAACCTCGCCATTTCTGTCATTCTTTGAAAATTAATGAGTGGTAAGAGATGTCCTCATGACACAGATATCATTGAAAATGTATTAGTTTTGGCTTACTAAAAATATTTATAGAGGAGAGAGGTTTAATATTTTAGTAATTATTGTAATGGAAATTGCTTCAAATTCAAACATGTGTTGTATCTGTCATTTGTGACGCTGAATTTAAACTCTTTTTGAAAGTCTTATCCTGCCAGAGAGAAAAAAAAAATGAATAAAGCAGAGGGAGTAAAAGAAATGAATGTTTGAATAAATCCCCATAAAGCATCAAGATACAGACCTGAGGCACTCATGTGTCCTGGACTAGATTTTGATATGAGCATATTTCTGTTCCAAATATGAAAACATGGATTTCCCTTTAGCTAAAAGCTGATGGATTTTTTTCATATATCCAGTCTTAAATAAGGTAGAAGAAAGTCTTTGGCCTTAAATTTCAGTGATGAAAAGGATGGTTTATTTTTAGCTTCGACTGAACTGCATTAGTAGAATTTACCAAGCAATATTTGGTATGATTTAAGCCTTGAAGAAGCCCTTTTGCAGCTGAATTACCTTCTCGTTCTAACTGTAATTGTGCTTATACATTGCATTTCTGACTGGGTGTGTGTGCTAATTTGAGTACTCAGTGCCTGTGGTGATTTGGGTGTGAGACCAATTAGAAGCACAAATGGGTAATTAGTGCTTCAGTATGTTTAGGCAGTGCATAGCAATGTCACCTACTTCTGTTTCAGGTTCTCCCTTCCTTGGTGCTGTCCATTGTCTCAAATGTTGAAGTCACTTCTGGAGGGAGTGTATTGGAGGAAATACATGTTGCAGCTTCTAATATTGCCTTCCCAATACTGGTAGATAATGGTGCTCCAGTTGTTGTGGAGTGCTTCCTAAAAAATGCTGATGGCTCTTCAGTCCATTGATCTGATTGAGGCTGGTGGCTGTGCAACATCTTGAATGTGCAATTTGCAAAACCTAAACTTTATTCAGTAAATTGTCCTCAACGAGAGACTGTGAATGTTCTAATTGCAGAGACTGACATGCTCATCCAGAAAAGAAGTTCAGTTCACAGGGCATCTCTAAACTTACTTGAACTAAAGAGAGGAAGGAAATGCCTGACTCCTGTGGAAGGAAAACTTCAGTTATTTGAGAAATGTCAGGGCTGAGAATATCAGGCCAGTGACTTCCATGTCCCATTGATGGCGTGCTTTTCTCGTGCTTCCATCAGTCATTTTCTTTGAATTATCTGGTGTCTTTTATTTTTGTGTTGATAAAGAAAACAATAATGTTCCCACTGTTAAATACTTGCTATAGATTACATCCTCCCTACCTTGTTTCAGTTTCTTTGTTACATTTTACCCATCTGCTGGAATTTTTAGTCTGGGGGCTTGCAGTTGGAACAATAGTCCAGCTGAGACTTTGTGTGCTTGAATAACTGAGCTGTGAATGTACCTCATGTAGGGTATTCACACTGCTTATTTGGGATGAAAACTTACTTATGTGTATGTGAGGGTACAGCAGCCAATTTTGCTTAGAAAACAGGTATTATATTATTGGATATTTCTTTTATTGTCATTACTACTATTTAAAAGAAGCCCTTCAAAAACTTGTCCACATATTTTTGGGTTTGCTTAGATTTAATAAAAGAGTAGATTTAGTGGGTGTACTAGTTGTAGAGGATATTATTAATACTGAAAATCCTAGATAATTTCTGGAAAACTTGATAATTAATGAATGCTTTTAAATGGATTTACAGTTCAGTCATGACAATGGTGCATGTTACAGCATGTCAAGGACATGTGTTTTTCATACATTTGTACCAACATAGTATTGACAACTCGAGTTCTTTTCTTCCTCACTATAATCTTTGCTGCCCTTTACTACTTCGCTTGAAAGACAACAAATTGGCTCCTTCAAATCTCTGCACATTCTATCCAGGAAGCTAAATCAAAAGTGTATTAATTTTATAATTTTATTGCCTTCTGTTAAACTGTTTTTTTTAAAGCAGAAATTCCCACTTTAGAAGCGCTGAGGTGTTTACCAGAAGTCCTTTTAGTTGGTCTGATATGTTCAAGCCCTTATGTACTCACTGGAAAACTGGGCTGCATTTTATAAAAGCCCAAATACTAAAGAGTGAGGTCTTATGCTCTAAATTGACATGAGATTAAATGTTCCTTCTTCCAAATCATGGCTGAAAAAACAACTGTGTTACATATAAAAAGTGTTTGCAAAGGTTGTTATCGTATTTAATGAAAAATGAAAAGGAGTAACTTCTTAGTCAACAAAGATTAATTTATGGAGTAAAAATTTTAGGAAGCACCTGCCATTTCCTTTTTAGGATAAATATAATGGAGAGGTTCCTAGAACTGGAGGTACAGTCTAAAGTTCTGAGCATTTTAAAGTTTTTAGGCTTTTGCTGTTGACTTGAGAGTCAGAATTTTGTTGGAATTTTCCACCTCTGAATTGCTGGAAGGTCAAGTTAATAGAGATAAAAAATGTCACATCTGTGTAGCTGGTGCAACAGCATTTCAGAAAATGATTTGAAGTTGGGTGTTTGGGAATTAATTCAATTTGCCGATGCATGTCCACACATCCTTCTCCACTGTCATTACCTCTGCTTATATTATTTCCTCTATTATCATACAGGGCCTGTCTTCCCTTTGGATTAGATGCTATTTTCTGTGAAGATGTAGTAAAATCCCACTAAAATACATTGGCAGCTCATTATTTTCCCTTGAAAGAAGTTGTTGATATATACACTGCTATATTGTTAGGGTTTGACTAATATTATTATTGGTCTAGTGAGTTATCACTAATTATTAAGTTGAGGTAATTAGAGTAATTTCATCAATCTGTGATTTGACAAGAGACTTCTCAGTTTAATGCCAAGTCCTTGTCCCAGAAGAGGCTTTACTTTTCACAAAGCCAAACTGTGACTTAGCTATTTCACATAATACTGTGTATTATCCATAATTTAAAAAAATAATAAATTAAAACCACGTTTTTTAAGAATTGCCAGGGCAGTTTGAAGAAGGCCAATGCCACAATAACTAGTCCATAGTACCTGTAGTTTAATTTCTTCTTGCCATTTCAAGATACATGTACACGGTTTAACAGAAATATTTCTGTGAAATTTTAGGGCAGAATTATCCAATCAATTGTAATTGCAAGATTGACTTTGTACATAATCCAAGCCAAATAATTGTGCCACCCAGCTCATAATTAATTTTAGAGTATGTACTGGAAATTCATTGGGTCTTGATTATCATTGGTGCTTCTGAATGAATTTTTCTAGTGTTTTGCATTTTGAAAAAATACCTCCAGGTTATTAATTGTGGGTGTGTTCCATATAGATTGGCTTCATGTGCCAACCTGTGCAATCCTCTGGTGTAGCTTTCCCTGTTCTTTTTAAATTTATACAGACAGGAAGCACCACAGCTGGAAGTATCCTTGGTGTAGAACTTCATGGAGCAACACTTGAGCTAATGAGGGGTTTGTATTTATAGAAGTTGCTCTAAAGAGGCACTCAGAGTTTCAGAAATTAGTCTTAATTATTTCAGTCTCTTGATTATTCAATGGACTATGTGCTTTTCTGATCTGAGGAAATTTCCAGCTGCCTGGTGGCAGCTCTGATTCAGTTAGTTGGCTGTTAAAAGTGTCAAATTATCTGACCATAATAAAAATATATAATGTATAATAATAAAAATAGAAATAGCTTCTGTGGCAGGGAACAGAGAGGTTTCTGGCAGGTTGTGCAAAAGGTGCCATCTGTGTATCTCAGTGTGTTTATGGCTAAGAAATGGGTTAGGGAGGATGCACTATAGAATTTCTTACCTTGCAGGAATTCTTCAACATCAGTTATGTCCTTCAGGAGCTGCCCTGAGTATGGAGTTAAATAACAGTTTCATTTTCTCCTTTGTCTCAATGAATTCCCTTTGGAAATACTTCAGCAGAACCTTTGTATGCTGAGGTTCCTGATGCAAATTCCATGCACACTAGAGGTGGCCAATACTTGTCAAAAAACGCCCACAAATTTATTCCAAAACCTCTGAGGAACATTGTGAGAGATGATTTTAAGAAGCTTTTGATCTAAATGGAATGACTTTATAATTAATCAACCCTTGGCATGAGATGTGTATCCTTCATAGAACACATTTTTAGTTACAGCTTGAAAAATGTGATTCCACGCAGAGCCTAAAGAGCTCATCAATATAAAGGACTTCTAGTTAAGGATTGAAAAAAACTCACAACAATAATTGAGTTATATTGGTGGTTACTTATAGAGATTTGTGTCATGTTGACTTTCTAGGAACAGAAAAAAGTTGTTTCATTTTATAATTCAGTAGCCAGAATACAGGGAACCAACACTTATTAGCACGTTTCCAAGCAGTGGTAGAAAAACACTACCTTTCTTAGAGGAAACACACTTAAGCTAGAGGTTAACTAGCAAAATTTGAAATATTTACGTACTTAGAGTAGGAGACAGGAAAGTATTGAATGAATTTAAAAGAAAGCATAATTAAACCAATAAATCTAAGGTAATACCTTATTCTGCTCAATAAGCTCTGATGGGAAAATTATTAATTAAACAAATTTGCATATGTAGAAAAAAAATCTAATTTTGTCATTAAATTATATAGGTTCATAGATACATGAAGTTTCATCAATACAGGTCTAATACTATCTAATTATATGTACAACAACATTCTGTAAGGAAGATAAATAATAGCCTGTAGCGAATTCATATTAATATATTAAATAATTTGGGTGATTGATTGTTTCAGCTTTCCTTTTTCTGTGTTTTCTCTGAGCCCATTAACACTTTCCAGGAGTCAGTGCCACTTTTTCAACTCCTACTCATAAGTAGGATTGGATTGTTTTGAGAAATGAATCAAGTAAGAGGCTGGCGTTTTTAAAGTACTTTCCTTCATTTCTGTGTTTTCTATCAAATCAGTGCAAGCATCAGTCCTTTATACATGTATGTGTCCATTTATTTAAATGTATTTATCATCTTCTCAGCAGCTGGCTTCATTCAGCACTGGTGACTGTGACTGTCACGAAAGTAATGGAATATATTTCAGTATTCCTCAATATTCCCTCTCTGTGCTTCATTCTGAGCTACAATTTCAGTTCATTTTTAGAGACAATCAGGCCTCTGAATTGCTTAACCAGATTAAACTGAAATTGAGAAAATTTAATTTAAATTAAAACAGAGTTGTAGCAAAGCAATAGCTCACACTTTTTCATGTAGTAAATTTTTGGTTGTTTCACAGCATTAAATTCCTTTGCCACATAATTATTGCATTGCTCTCTGTGCAGAAGTCACAAATGAAGTAAAAACACAGTAGAAAATATCAACTCTACTTACAGCCTAAAATAGTATTTTTGCCCTCTGGTCTGTTATTACTTAAATATCAGACTTGTTTACTGCAGTTGAACTGGTAGCCTGATATTGTGTAAAGGGGTACTTGAATTTTTGCCTCACAATGAGCAGTGATGGACAACTCGACTGCAAAGCCACTTCTGAAGTGCACTTATGCACCAGGTTTGAGAATGAAGTGTTGACTGCATGGGAAAATAATCTTTGATCTTTGAGTGGCTTTAAATATTTGTTTCTGAGCAGAAAACAGATACTTGAGGGCAAATTTCAACTTTCTTACAGCACTATTGACAGGAAATAGTTTATTATAAAACTGCAAATGCTAGTTTGCAGTCTTGCATGAAATACAGTACCTGTGACAATAAAGAATGGTGCTACATGGTGTAGAGGCAATCACAACATGAATCATCTGTCACTTCAGCAAAACAGTGCCAATTGAATTTACAAATGTGGCATCTATTTATTTCTACCAGCACTGAGAAGGAGATGAAATGAAATGGAAGTGATGATTACTTGTGACACATTCCTTTTATGAAAATAACTTCTTTAACTCATGTTGTTGCAACAGACCATGTGTTCTTTTTATTTGTGTTTCTTTCAGTGAACCGTATTTCTGTATATTTCTTAAGGCTTTTACCTATCAATATGATGGAGTTGTGAGCATCTACTACCTGCAGTAGAGCTGTGGTGGTGGCTCACTAGCTTTGTGTGAGGCAAAAAGAGCCATGGAACTGAATTGTGACAGTAAATAGAACACTGAGGCTAAATTATCAGATGTGTTTTGACACAAGTGCTGAATGAACTTTCCAATAATGATTAAGTGATGTAGGAGAGTGATGCTGTGCCTTTCTCATTTCAAAAAAATCTTGTTGAGGTTGTTGTTAATACAACAGCCCATCAGAGCTGTGCTGACAGGTGAGATTGAAGTGCCCAGCCTGTGCTCTCCAGAAACACATCACTAGCAGCTGAGGGTTCTCTGGTTCATGTGACGTGGGGTTGGGGGGTGTGTGAGCACACCCGTGTGTTTGCAGGCCATAATAGTCTGTGTAGGCTCTGTGCCATCACTCTGCCCTAGTTCACAGTCACAGGACCAGTTAGGCTTGAAGAGACCTCCAGGATCATGGAGTCCAACCTTTGACCACCCACCATGAGCATTCAACCACCTTGTCAACTAAACCTGGGTACTGAATGCCACATTCAGTCAATTCTTGGACACCTCCAGGGATGGTGACCCCAGCATCCCCATGGGCAGCCCCTTCCAGTGTCTGACCACCCTTTCAGTGAGGAAATTCCTCCTGATGACCAGCTAATTACTGAACCAGAAGCCTGTATGAGATGATTTTACCATAACATCCAGAAACACACACAAGGTATGAATCCCAAATACTTTGACAATTCAGGTCTGTGTCTGTACATCCAACTTCAGACATGTCAAGTCTTCTTGATAGATGTGGATGCTGTGGATCTTTGAAACCTTGAGATCCCATTCTTCAGAGACACATGTAGTCCTTGGGGATGTCAGAGGAGAATAAATTTTAATAGTAAGCTGGTGAAAGGGAGGATGTTTAGTAGAGCTGTCCACATGTATGAAGTTGTCAAGATACCACCACTGCAAATATCTGTAACTTTGATGAATAAATGAGACAAGGAATGTTGTGCTTGATACTAACTTTTAGAATAAGCTATTCCTCTTCTTGGTGGAGTATTTTGCACATAGTTTGATTTATGTATCTTCCATGGACCTGCATGTTTTTAAAGAAGAGACAGGTTCTCTGCAGTTTCAGCTTATGAAAACAATTTACTTGCTGCAAGTTCTTTGCTAGTACTTATTGTGTTTCAGTAGCACACCTTCTATAACAACCAAGAAAATGAGAGGGGAGTTGTGTTCAGTGATTTGGCTAAGGTGCAGTTGTTATGAAGGGCAAGATTTGCATAGGCATTTCTGTTCTTGTAAATTTTTTGTTGTTCTAGATATCATTTAAATTTCATTAAACTTTAGGGTAACAGTCAAAATGAAACCATTGATTTCTTCTCCACTGCTCTTTTAGGATTATTCTGACCTATGCTCTCTGTAGAAATAGGAAAAAAATAGGGGAATGGATTTCCTGCTGTGGCTGTGACCTGAGTGAGCTCTGCACGTTTAACACTGTGGGAAGGAACAAAGGATGGTTCCGTGTCCTTCGGATCCTGTGGCAAGACCTGAGCTGGGAAGGGAATGTTCTTTGGGGGAGCTGTAGAGAGTCTGGCCTTTTTATTCCTCTTAAAAGGAGAAGGGGCTTCAGATGAGTCAGATAACACATTTGTGTTCATTATAAACATTGCTTTGGGCCTGCCTAGAGAATGGGGAAAATCTGTGGAACTTCCCTGCTAATATTTTGCTTCTGAAATGTGATATTTATGCACAGTAACATATGTAGAAGCAGAAAAATGTAGAACATGATGCCTATTTTTCAATATTCTGGTTTTGGTCCATAAAGTTCCTGTTGTTTTCCATGTTCATTTCTCATGTTAGAGCACTATATTTTCTTCTTTGTCTTTCCATGTTCTTTACTCTGTTATAGCAGTTGGTCTTTTGCAGATTATTCTTTGTTTAAAAACCTGAGATCCCAAACACCACTAGCAGGTTCATCCTGCATTATTTTATATATGAATATAAGCTATCAAAACCATTTATTTCCTCCCAGAAAAAAAAAAACAAACTTGGTGACACTTTTAAAATTAGTTTTGAGTAACAATTCAAATTACAATATACTTATTTTCTGCTGAATTTTACTAGCTATAATTTGCAATAATCTCCACGGTGTTTGTGTGGAAATGTTGTTTTTATATTTAATTTGAGAAATAATCCTAAATAGCATTTTTTTAAATATGTGTAGGAATATATGTTTATCACTGACTCATAATTGAAAACATGGCCTGAAATGGAATATTCTGAAATGATGCTGCTGCTCTACCCTTCTTCAACAAGGAATTATTTCTTTCAAGCGTTACCTTATTTTCTGTTTTCTTACAAATTTTCTTTGCTTCTGATCTTCCTGACTCAAATTGTCCTTGAATTTCAGGGAGCTTAACCTAAACATTAACCAGCTCCTCAAGTCTGTTATTTGAACAAAATGATTAATTTTTCATGCTCATCTCAGGTTACACAAACTCGTTTGAGGATGCAAAGCTCCTTACCAGGGACGGTTCAGAAATCGTTTAGGGCCAAGGGCTCCGTTTGGAGTTTGGAATGAATATTCTCAGAAAATGTGCTGTTGTGCACAAAATAAAATCCAGTTCTCCTGGGTGTTTGTAATCGCCTTCTGAAGCTGAATCCAGCAGTAGCATGAGTCAGCATGAACATAATAAAACATTGCAAATACATGAGCAAGTTATTAAGTAAATTAAATACCAGTGTTTATATCTCTGAGGAGCACTGCAAATAGATTATGGTTTGTTTGTCTCTGTTCTGTAATCCAAGAAATAAACCAAGATGTGTTACAAGGGTGTCCACAGATTCAGAATTTTAGGAATTTCTGAGCATAGCTCTTTCTCCTCTCTATACTATCAACAGGATTAATAGGGGTCTTGAGAACACCTGTATCTTCATTTCAGGAAACTGTCATTTGAGATTGATTTACCAGGATATTTCTTTTTCTTCAGTAATTTTAATCAAATTATTACTGGTACATGACCACATATATCTACTTTATCTGATCTTGAGTGTTGAAAGATTAATAAAGATTAACTGAGGACTTGGAACACTTCCATTGCAATCTGGCTTTTTAAAACCACTGATTCTTCTCTGTATTTCTTTTGATTGGGTGAAAGCCCTTTAGAAGAAAATAAAAGCAGATAGAGAGTATTTTTTTTTAACTTCTTGTATGCCTTTGATACATATAGTCAGAATTTAATGTGAAAATTAGCATCACTGCAGTTCCAATTGCATGCTTCACCAAAACAAAGCTAAATGATATAAACATATTTAACATTGCTAGACATGCATTATTAGTAGATTTATCTTCTTTTACAAATTTTTTGACATTAATATCATGCAAGTAAAATTAACACTGCAACTTCTTTAAACTGCTAAAACAGCAGATGCATATTAATTATTTATCATTTTCAGCCAGAATATTAGAGGCTTTCTTTTATTAAATGGTTTTCTTGAAGTATGCTATAATTCTTTAAAAAAAACTAGAGAAAAATAATAATATAAAAAAATTTTCAATTACTTTTTAAAAAAAATCTGTAAAAAGCTTTTGAATTGATGTACATATCTAAGTGTCATTCTGTGTCTGGCAATGACTTTGGGTCCTAGAGGACACAGGTATCCCCTGGAATTGTGGCTTGGGAATAAAAGGCTTTGGGTTGAATTGGAGGAATTCCTGCCATGCCTTCCATATCCTTGTGCTAGCTAACCTCTCACTCTGCTCATTTATCTAAGAGCACTGATTTTTGAAGTGTGCTGGTCTGGTTCACAATATGGCTCCTGAAACAACTGTGTTTGCACAATTAAACTGTGGTGAAGTCAAAATGTGGCTTTCAGTGCTTACAGACAAATCTGGAAGCATGCATCAGAGATGTTTATTACTTTAAGAAAAGCATCCTGTAGCACAGATAACATATGCAATTTTATTTCATGTTGTCCTCCAAATATGTACAGACAGCATGTGATTGTGAGTCATTGCAATGTTCACCACATGCTATAAAGAAAATAATTTTAATTCTAAACCTGTCACTTTCTGTGTTTTCTTGCAGATTTTCTATCTCCCATTCCATTCCTTGCAGAGTGCTATAGAGCTTTTATTATTTTTAATAACAATAAATCTCATTAATGTGAGTAAATAGGAATCTGTGAATGTTCATAATCAGAATAAGGATGGTATATGTTGCCTGATGTGTGTTCTAGCAGCTGAAAACCTATTTTGCATAAAGCAAGACCCTTATTTTACTGTATTTAGTCTCCATCATCAGTGGGGGAAAGGAAATCTGTATCAATGTCTCATTTCCATGTTTGTTGTTTATTCCATCTGTGGTGGCCATCACGAAGGTTTAGTTTGTGAGGGAACAAGCTCCAAGACCAGCCTGTTAATGTGCCAGAAGTTTTTTATTTCCTGAAGTGGTTAATAGAAAACATCATTCATGCAGGAGGTGCTGTGTGCCCTCTTTGCTGCTGTGACTCCATGGTTCCACTCTGTTGCAGGATACTCCTGCTTGGCTGCCTGGATCAGGAGAGAGAATTTTATTTCTTTTCTCAATGGAACTGATAAAAAATTCCATAATGTGCTTTGCACTTGTATTGAATATATTCTATAATATATGAGTTTTAAAATCCACCTGTGCCAAGCTTAGTTCATCCATTTGGTTTGTGATCCCTCCTGCAGACACACACCCACATGAGCTTCCCTCCAGATTTCTGTTCAAGAAGATCCTATAGCTAATTTTCTGGGAGCAACAAACAGGTACATTTCACACATAGGTTTGCAGGTATGGGATTCTTGAAGTAGTTTTCCCTAAGATAAAGATTAAAAAAAGAAAGTCCAAATGTGTGTGTGGTACTTAATAATTTGGACTGTGCAGTTATTCTGAACATGAGAGCAATAGCTTCAAGTAGTTACACTGAACTCCATTGGATTAATGCCTCTGCATATTCTAAGAAAGTAAAAAATATCAAATTATCCAAATTAGTATTTGGATTTAATGATTACAGCAGTTTGTGGTCAGCTTTTTGCATGCCTGATGGTTCTGAGTGTTTCCAATTTTTCAGCATTGATTATTTCCAGACACCCCCCTTACAGTGGGTTGTACTATGAATTTATATCTTGAATTTAATGGCAGTAGAAGGTTCTAAGCAGATGTTCTGCTATCAAGAACAGAATCCAAAATTATATACTAAAGTATTGAATATGCTGGTTTGAATTCACTATGATGGCAAACAATAAGTTGTGCAGAAACCTAAAGATATGATTATTGGATTTTTTAAAATAAGCTTATTTTAAAGCATCAAGAGATACTTATTTTTTGTCTTGTAACCCATAAGACTTCTGTCAACCCTTTTAAATATCCACCACCACTGTTAAAATGTTGGGCAGTGTTTTTTGGGGTTTTTTTGTCTCATGGCCAAGCCTCCTGTCTGTTGGTGGAAAGTTTCTTTCAGTTCAGTTGTGAGACAGGCATTTGCTAACACAGGAAAACCTGAGAATTGTCTTGTCCTTTCTCTCCTGTTACATTCCATTGTTAGCAGAACATAAAAACATGTTTTAGCTATTTATAATATGTGGAAGAAATGCTCTTTCCTTTTTACGACTTAGTGGTTACACAATTGTGGGATACTTAAAAAGGAAAAATTTTACTTCATGTCAATTGGTGTGGAAATGTTACATAATGTTGCTCTATTTTGGCCACTTCTATGTCATTTTAATTATCAGCCACTACAACGAGCTAAGTGGAAAGGGGGATTCAAAATGGTGAGAGTACTGGGAAAAGTTGTTTGGTTTTCTTTTTATTCTTGCCATTTTATTAAATATTCTCAGAAAGAAGCAGGGAAATTAATGAGATGGTTTTGCATCAGTGTGTCAAAGCAGGTTTGCTTTTACACAATACATGCGTTGCTTTTTATTCTGTGTATTTTAAAAAGAAACAAGAGTGACAGTATTTTTAAAATACATTAAGTAGGCATTAAGAAGAGTGATTTGCAGTGAGAGAGGGAGGAGTGATTTTTTTTTTTTTTTTGTCTTTCATGGTAGTTAAGCACATTTTCTTGTGAGGGAGGGAAAAAGATGACAGCAAGTTCTGGAGGGTTTGGGGTTTTTCTATATTAACTATAGAATATTTAGGTTTATTGTTAAGGACAGCAGAAATCTGTTTAAAGAGACAGTCTTGAGTAATACATACACAGATTTGCATCCATTCTGTTGACAAAATGTTATGTAAACAGAATCCAGTGAATATATCTGTAAAGCAAACCATTATTTCTATAGGGTTTTGGTTTTCACTGTGTATCAGTGGCTGTATTATTATTATTATTATTATTATTTGGGGAGTTTATCACAGGTGGCATGATATCTTCAATTTTTTTTTAAACCTTTTGTTAACTCAATGTCATGAGAATGTGATTTTTTTTAAAAAAAGTGGTTTTAGTGAATTCTTTTTAACTATCAGCAATGCTAAGACCAAATTGAAAAATGTTTTTTAGATCCTTTGAGAACTCTCAGTAGCTTGTTTCTCTTCAAGGTGATGCTCACTGCCTTTCAGTTCTGTATTTTCTGGAAATGTGCATAAACCTTTCACAGGCACAGCCATCTTCCTTACCCATATCTCCAATCACTACATAGTTCTAAGCATCCCCTATCCATTTGTGGCCATGCATCCTGAAATGCAAGCTGCCACACAATGCTGTTGTGATTCATCATCTCATGCTCCATTGCCTGTAAAGCTGCTTTGAAAGGCCTTTCTTGTGGCTGTTGTTAAAATCCCTTGCAGAATTTCAATTTTTTTTTCTTTTTCTTTTTTCTTTTTTTTTTTTTTTAACAAAAGAGAAGCAAATGTTTTTCTCTTCCTCCATATTTCTACCAGCAGCTAGTGAAGCAAAACACTTCAAAACTGGCATATGTTCCACATTGCAATTTTAGTGGCTAATTCATAGAGAAGTGAATAAAGACATAGCAGGAAACTGCTTGTTACCAGTTCTACTCTGTGGGTACCTGCTCCAGATTCTGTTCCTCTTGGGTAACTTTTTTCTTGCCAGTTATTTTTTTGCTTTCCCTTGCTGATATTTGAAAGTCTGAAGTTATGGTCTTCTCCTTGGCATTAATAAAATCCCTTCTTAGTTCCATTTTAAACACCTTGGACTGTTCAGCACTGTTTTTGTTAGAGGAAGAGGTCTCTGTTTGGCTTAATATGCAGAAAAACCTTTGTGAGACTTTGGTGAGCAGCTGGGGAGTGCTTTCCCAGAACTTCCTGCTCATAACTGCTTGCAGAACAGCACCAGTTTTTCTGGGTCAATATTCTGACTCTATCCACTTTCAGCAAGAAATAACAGCTAGAATCAGTTTCTTTTTTCAAAGAGAATATTGAGGAAGGCAAAAAATATGTCAGTGACTTGGTAAGGTGTAGCAGGTGGGTGCATTTTCTAGCAGAGGTTAAATGGGATGTGTAGGCTTAATTGAAGGCTTCTTTTTGGAGTTAGAAGAGTCTGCCTTAAAAATGGACATAGGGACAGCTCTTTAAGCTGCTGTAGATGAAGATTTAATCAAGTAGCTGCTGCTTAGCAAAATTATGGTGATGAGCAGTGGTGGTGTGAGTTCAGTACCCAGAGCCTTCCTGTTGTTGGTGCTGCTCAGCTCCTTGCAGCTTCTATCTTTGGTTAGATAAAAGCCAGAAAAACCACAGATAACCTGATTTTTCAGAGAAATAGAAGCAGGTCATTGTGACTGGCTGCCGGACAGCCAGTGGGAGCTAACAGCTGTTAAATGTTACCAACTAAAGGTGGAGGGAAGCTGGCTACAAGTTCAAAGCACAAATAACATAAATGTCTATGACATGTCAGTTTATACATCTTTGGGTTTGTCTTGCTTAATACAAGATCAAGTGCTGACAAAGGATAGTGCAGAATGTGCCCTGGGAATGAATAAATGTAAGAATGCCTCTTTCACAGGAATGCACTGCACTAACTATTCACTTCAGGAATTGAGTGACAAAACTATCTTTTTTGACCAAATGCACGCTATTCTGTCTTTTATACTCTAATTTATTCCCATCACGGGCTGTGAAGTCCTGCTTGGAGTGTCTATTTTCAGCATAAAACTGTTTGTCAAATTCCTATTAAGCTTAAGGTGAAAAATTAATGAGCCATTCACTTCAGATATTTCAAAACTAATACTACTGTATTATTAATGCAGCAGAAAGTCAAAGACATAGATACGTACAATTGTTGCCTGGTGTTCAGTCAGACTATGTTTTTTGTCTGTATTTTTGGGGGAACATCATTAAAACAGTGGTTTAGGTCATAGAAGGAATTATTTTGATGAATTCTGTCAGTAAGCTTTTTAGACAGTTCTAGTTGTTAACTTTTTGTTTTATCTGATCCTGGCAGAAGGTGCCTTGAATAAACACATATTGATGAAATACAGTGTTCTGTCAAAATTTCATTTGCATCTGGAATTTAAACAAAAAATGAGCAGAAAGTTGATTCATATAGCATAAAACTTCTTAGAGAAATGCAACTAAAAGACTATTCACACAATACTGAGGAAGCTGTGGGTGAACAATAATTTTGGGCTAGAGAAATATGACATTGTGACTAACTCTCTGATTTTTCAGTCTTCAAAAAAGTCACTGAAATGATGATAAAATTGTACTTTTGCTCAGAACTGAGTGGGTTATGGTGCACAAGTGCTACTGTTAAATTCAGAAATCCCAGAGCATGTTGTCAGTACCAGTAAGTTCAGTGATGGAGCACTGTGAAATGCTGGATTGCAGGAGTGTGTCCCAGTCTGAGCAGTATGAAAACTGGTGCTCAAGGTTTATGCTTGCATTGAAAAAGAGAACAGGAACCACAGTCACTGCAGAAGTAGAAATTCAGGCCTTGCTTTCTGTGCAGAAACTTTCTAAAGATTGTCTCATTTTTGTGCTCCTAAAATTAACTTAGTAATTGATTAGTGTATTTTCCTCCTCACTTTACAGTAAGTTCTCCAGGGACTTTCTGAAATTAATAGTGGTTCTAGGCTTGGCACAGTTACATTGTTAGACTTGCAGAGAAGAAGGAATTCTGCTTCTTGGAAGAGTTTCATGCTGTAAAACTAAATTTCATTACCAGCAAAATGTCAAATTTAAATTATCCTTGAAGCATTTGTTGTTCCCACAGATGCTGAAGTGTTTGGCATCCAGCAGAGAAAGTGCCAGCAAGAATCCTCAAGTTATTTCAGTGTGTTGGTTTCTTTCTGAAGTTACACTGCACTGTTTCACTGTCACTACAGCATCAAGGCCATGAGTATTTTAAACCTGAATGATGAGGCTTTAAGTAGCAGCCCTGGAAATCTCCAGGTTTTTAAATGTGCATTGGAGAGATTGGTCTTGGATGGTTCACTTTTGAAGTCTGGTCATGATGCACATTGCTTTTCTCAGCCTCCTTAACAAGTGGCAATTGATACACGCCTGGCAGAGGGAAAGGAACTATTTTTTTTTTTTTTTTAAGCATTTTTTAATATGAAATCCAGTAGTGGCTTTTTCTCTGTTATTAGTTTGTCAAGTTTAGTTACTAGAGAATTTTAAAGAAATTAGGTCTGGAAAAGATGTCAGGAGGTCATCTAATGTAGCACCTTCCCTCAGGGAGGGCATCAGCCATATCTGCATCATTGCAGATGTTTGCTTACATTTTTCTCTAAAAATATTTCAGTTTAAGAGATTTTATCACCTGCCTAGGTAAGTCTTTAAAAATTTCTCCTATTAGAAAGTTTTTCTTCCAGATAAATCTGCCCAGTAAATCTTCCTTTCTATAGATTTTTTTTTCTTTTTCTCCCATACTTCAAACTCCATCTTCTATTGTGAAATGATTCATTTTTAAATATGGAGGGATTTCCCCTGTAAGTTGTTCTTGAAAGTGTATCTTTCACAGGTATGAAGCTTAAGTTGTGCATTAATGGATAAAAGAGAGATTTTTCTCATCTGAAACGTTTTGAGCTTCATTGCCCCTGTAATACAGTCTGCAGATTGACAAACACTGGAAAGAAAATAATGTCTCAATTGCACATCTCTGATGGACTTTTTAGGATTCTTTTTGAGTGCAGAAACAGACTCTCAAGGCTTGACCAAACTGATTTTGCTGTCACTTTACTGAAGTGACAACTTTAAGAGATTTTGAACCCAGACCAACTTTGATAAGACAAAGCTTTTTTTAGAATTATATTTTGAACCAGCTTTACCTTTCCACCTAAAAATTTGACTCTTTCAAACTGAACACTGATCACCTTGCCACTGAGTATTAAAGGTGAACAACACCTTTTGTTTTTATGTAATAAAACGATACAGCTTTGGTCAATTTTTGCATTAGGATTAAAGGTATACTATAAAAAGTTTTAGGCGTTTCTAGAACAACAAAAAAAAAGAGAATGTGTTTAGTCTTCTTTTTTTCTTTATACTGTATTTCAGTAACAGCAGTCCTGGTAGTAGTTTTATAGAAATTTATTTGAAACATGCTGCTGATTGCTGATAGCTTCCTCCCTTTGTGCCTGCAGTCCCACAGAATTTAAAGGATGCTTTTGGGTAGTAAAGAACTCGATGTTGGCAGGAAATGCAGTGTTTGTTTCACAGAGGTCTCGGGGAGAGGCCTTGTATTCTGAATCTCTGGTTGAAGGTTTGGACATGATTCAGCAGGGGCAGGTACATTGTGAGGCTGTGTTGTACATGCAGGTTGTGTTAGAGCTGTGTCCTACCCCAGGCTATCAACCTCCCCTCCTTTTCTGTGGTGGGCTTTTCATCTGCCAGAAGTGTTCCTGCTTTCTGTGAGAAGAGATGATCCCCATATTAGGCCAGCTGAAAGAGCTGAGAAAAACAGCTGGTTTTTCCTGAAGTGTTTCAGAGCATTTCTGTGTGCAAAGTTAGGCTTTTGTATTTTTCCTCTAGTTCTGTCAGTTGGTCTCCCAAAATATCTCATTATCTCATCAGAAACCTTTCCATGATCAAGTGTTAGACAGGCATGTGTATGCAAACTCACTTTTTTTTTTTCAGTAAAAGAGAGATTTTAATACTTTGCATGAAACTGCTGATATTGAGAGGTTTATGCTATGTCTGCTTAAGATGTTTCAGCTGTAAATGAAGTATTCTGATGCTTTCTGATCCATACCTTTCTCCACTCAATGTGTCTGTTTAGTACCTTCTTATTCCAGACCTCCTTCAGCTGTTCGGTTTTTACTTGAATTGGAAAGTTATTGCTGATCAGTACTTCCATTTTTCAACAGTCCACACCAATTCCATTTGTTGTATTTAATTCACAGTCTAATATCTGCTCAGACTCATTTAACAGTTTCTTGTTGGAACTATTACCCAGATACCATAATACATACATGTAATTTTGTAGTACATGTTCTTGAAGAAGCTATTTTTTTTTCTCAGTATTGTAAGCACAAAAGAACAGCTGCTTATCCATATCAGTTGTTTTAAGTTGTGTGATAGAGATTTGCATTTTTGTGTTTGGTTTATGAAGGAGAGAAATCTAATTTTCATTAACTAAATTGCTCTTCCCTTCTGTCATTTAAGATGGAAGCTACAGGCAGAATCGACTGAACCTCACAACACTGTTGGTACAACCAATTTCTGCAGTGCTTGCCAGAAAACTTGTTTCCCTACCTGAGGACACTGCCCAAAAAGACAGGTGTACACCTCTCCAGATGCCAGCTGCAGGTAATGCTTTTCAAATACACTTCACCTATGGGATGTTCCTCTCAGACTCCAAATCCACTTTCTGTAACTATACAGCTAAGAGGTTTAGCTGATTATGGGTGTGTTTTGCTTAGATGCTTTATGGAAGAGGCTATTAACAGTCTAAAAATTATGCTCTTAATATCTAATAGATGGAAGTTGTTGTTTAAAAAAAATAGTAGAAGGCATTGAGCACTAATTCTTAATATTGACTTAGAACCTCCTCTGTGTAGATGCCGTGAGTAGGGAGGGTTTGTTAGTGCTGCAGTATGGTTTGTTAGGCCTTGTTGTACTCCTAATAATGTGATTTTAACATTACTGCATCGGTGACCATATTATTCTGTGGGCTTTTTTTCTGTTTCTGGAATAATAACACTGAAATTCTAAATGTGTCTCTGTGTTCCTTAATTTGTATATTTGGATTTTGAATAATTTGTTTAATTTATAGAATAAACAGTGTATTGTTACCTGAACCTTCAGGCAGCTTTTTCTCCAAGTTTGACCAGGAAAACAAACGGGCATCATGATAAGAACAAAATGCCTTGAGTAGAGCCAGATGAATGCATTCCTAGTATCTCCCTAGAAATAATGCCATTAGCAAAGTCAAACAGATTATTACTTGAAAAAACTTATTGCTGATATAGAAAGGGAAAAAAAAGTAAAACTACTGTCTTCCAGCACAGTGTTTCACCAGAAGGACATCTTCCAGAGAACATTCTAGATGACATGCATGTTTAAACAGTAATTCTTCAGTAAACAGTCTTCAGTTTTGTTTATTACCTCTCCATCTTTCACCAGAAAGAAATGGTTTATTATAATGCCCATTTAATTAATTGATTTGAAGCTGTGGTCTTGGAAAGGAGGAGGCAAATTAATGTACCCACTGTATCCTGTGCTACACACACAAAACAACAACACAGTAAAAACAAATTTTAAGGGCAACCAATGTAGTATCATTTGCTGTATCCCTTGTTTATTGCTTTTGGAAAGTTATTGTGGAATAGGAGTACAATACAACAAGTCATAAAAAAGGTTGATTAATTTTATGACTTGTGTTAGCATTTGTAGTTATACATACTAAAAAGAAAGGCAGAAGACCTCATGCTTCATGGCTTAAGCTTTTGTGGTTAGGCAGGACAATTGTTCCTCATGCATGGCTGATTAGATTTTATAAAAATTAATTTTTAATTTTAAAAATTATTGTCCCCACAACCAATAGAAAAGGGGAAAAGGCCATTTTGGAAGGAACAAGTGCTTAACCATTCCAGGTAGTCTGCATGAAGCTTGTTAGTATTGAAAGAATTTTCAACAGCTGAAGTGCCTGGAGCAAAGCCTGAATTTGGGCTGGAAAATGACACTCATTTTAGAAAGATAAAAGGCTGCACAATGTCTGTTTCTCAAAAAGCTTTTTCTGGAGGCTGCAGGACAGAATCACCCTAAAGAGCAGCTTATTCTACTTTTTCTGTGACAGGTGTGGCATGTCTGTTTTATTTCCCTGAGAAGACAGGAATTCTGTGAGAGGAGAATTTCTGGAAAGAAAGAATATTCCAAGCCAGCAGTCTAGTGAGGGCCAGTCCATGTCTGGTTTACTCTGGGTGTACACAACAGCTTGTGTCTGATTTCATGTAAAGCTTCTGAACCACATAATCCATGGGGAATTTTTTTAAAAAAGCCTTAATTTATTGAGAAAATAGGGACTATAAGAAGAAGCCTTGTATAATTTTGTAATGCATTATAATATATTTTTCCTTGAAGTAATGGTGAAGCTGTTGATGTTCTGGAGCACAGTGTGCTGTTGTTCAGTAGCAGCCTTAATGGAAAAGATAAAAGCCTGGTCTCATGATAAGAAATGGTGCATTACAATTTAATACTAGTAATAGCTAAAGAGATAATGCTGAGGACAGCAATGCATTAGAGAGGAGCAAACATTGAAATAAAGTCTTCCTGTTGATTTGAAGAAGCTTGAGAGTGAGATTTCACTTCTGACGTAGGACTCATCACTCATCTGTCAAAAGAGGTGAATGAGCAATTCAAATGATTGGTTGGCTTGAAATTTGTTAGGATAAAATGATCATCATTCTCTCATCATTATGTTTCAAAAAGCTGAACAGCAGATTCATCAGTAATGATTAAACATTTATATATAGTTTTCTCACATTGCTGCTTTTTTTCCCTTAGCCTTGCAGTTTTCAAGAGACAAAATGTGACAGAGGGAGTGGGAGGATGGAGGCAAACATCCCACACAGATTGAGTGCTCAGGACCTACAAAGCAAATAGTAGGAATTTAAGTCAGCTGTTAATTTGTTGTTAGATGAATTCAGTAATTAGATTTGCTTTTTGTTTGGTATGGTGCATTATTGTTAATCCTCATTAATCTGAAATTCTGTGCTCCCATGAAATTTTTTCCGAAGATAGGCAATTAGAAGGAATTTCAGAGTGAACTTCTATAGAGAAACCGTAAACTTTTGAAGCTTCTTTTTTTTTTTTTTTTTCAAAATCTCACTAGGATATTTGCTAGAACATTGTGAAGGTTGTTGTAAAACTAAAGCATTCCTATAAACATAAATGAAGGAAGTCGTGCTGTGTACAGGGAACTGCCTTTGTTGCTGTTAAGTTTCCCACTATTTGGGAGATTGCAGTAATGTACAAATTACCCTTTTTCAATTAAACTCTTGAGTATTTAATCTATCTAATGGCAATTAATTTACAAAGTGGTTTTTGACACTAATGACCATATACTTTGTTTTGAATGGAAATCTTGGAAGCCTGCTATTTAAACACATCAGTGTTATGTGTGTAATTTTTTCCCTTTGGTTTTAAGTGTCAGTTTTCATACTCAACCTTCTTAATGTCTGAGAAGAGAGAAGGTGAGAAAGATCCAGGATTTCAGTAGTGATCGGTCTCCAGGTATCTGGCTCATTCTATTCTTCCATTCTTCTCCACATTTATGTTGCTGGTCACTCTTGGACATGAGGACTGGGTGGTCACTTGGTGTGACCTAGTATGGCAGCTCAGTTGGTAGGAAGTGTAAATGCAAGTGATCTCACTTAAACATCCCACTTCCTACCACCTCCTAATGCCTTTTCCTGTGCAATAGGTGTAATTTTTTCATACTTCAACTTCTAAAATTATAAAGCCAAGGCATGAATAGTTTAAGTAACTTGAATGATATCAAACACTGTGTGAATAATAGAGCCACGTATACAAAGTCTCCCAGCATTCTGCTGCAGACAGTAAAATTACTCAGATCAAAATGCTTTTCTAGGTAGAATCTTTTGATCTTTTGTAACCTTTTTTTAGTCTACAAAATACAGTCACTGATCAATAGTGAATCATCACAGTGACTGCAGTGCAGAGCTCTGTTGTAGGCTGCAAACAAATCTACCTCCTCTGACAAAATGGGTGAGCAGAACAGATAACCAGAACTGACTTTTACTGGAAAGGTTTGTAGCACAACACAATGAATTTTTATGAGACTTTGAACATCTATTTTATGTAGTTCCACGTGTCAGATGTTCATTATACTGAGTTTATAGTCAACTCTGATCATGTGAAATTTGAATCATTAATTATATGAAAGGAATAATTGGAAGAGTCTGTTACTTTCCATATTATATGATTCTCATCCAAGATAAATAAAATTCTCTGCCAAGTGCTGCACTAGTGCAAATCAAACCTGTCTTCTTTTCAGTCAGAGGAAGGGCATGGAATGATTAAGTGAGTATCTCCTACTGTTAAACTACAGCCTTGTGATAATATTATATGTGTTTCTCCTTCATAGTTTGCTACCTGTCAGAGAAAATAAAGACTCCCATATTTAATAAACTCTGGTTGGGCCATCTCACACTCTGATATCAATATGCAAACAATACCATAATTTCTGGGTATTTGGACTATGCTAAACATGAATCCAAGGAAGCAAATAGAGAAAGATGCCAGCAGATTGTGTGGCAGTGCATGTTACTGTATCTACCAAATCTGGAGTCATTGCACATAACAGTAGAAATATAACAAAGTTCTGCAGATGTCTCTTATTGGCATTTGAAAGAAAAAGTTAAATAGGGAGCTCTGATCCAATTCAGACATCCTGTATATGAAAATTTACAGACATTTATACCAATACTCTCAGATTTTCTTTTCATGATCAATTTAAATTCTGTTCCTTTTTTAAACAGAAGTTCATGAGAAGAATTAAGCATTAACAGTGTGAAGCATTTTTTATATAACTTCCTTCTACTCACAACTGAAGCCTCGAGAGTTTTTCAACCAGGATTGTAAATGATCAAGATATATTTTCAGAATTCTGTTCTGCACCAATGTTTTCCTGTGTGATGCTTTGCTTTTGATTGATATAAAGCAGGTAAAGAATGAAAGTAGTGTGAGGTTATGAAATTCAACTTTTCCATCTGAAGCATTTTCAACTCTCTTTGATGTTGACTGTGACACATTTATTCTGTACCACATTAGGCCATCCTAGTTTAGAGCCTCCTTAAAGGACTTTATTCTTGGCATTTCTTATTTCAAAAACTCATCATCTGAAGCGTTTTATTTCTGGATTCCTCATTGTAGGTCAGAAAAGATGATGATCAAATACCAAGGAGTATTCATTAAGCTCTTCATACTAAGATTAGACTTGGAGACTCAAGATCTATGAATATTTGTTCAAAAAGGAGAATATGTTTTAAGTAGGCAACATAGTTGATTAACCAAATAGAAATCTATTAGGGAAAATATTAGAGATATCAGATTTAGAAGGTATATTGTTTATAATCAAAAAAAGTGAAGGTTTTTCATTACAAGGACATCTGGCTAGGAGTTCTGACTTATTCCTGTACAAATAGTTTTATACCTCAACAATACTGTGCATTGCATAGATTCAGTATTGATTTTTGCATCTGTAATTTTATAGTGTCACACAACATTTTTCTGAGATTATATACATTATTAAGTATATACTATTTTATATTTATTCACTTTTCTGTGTATACCATGTTGCATGTAGTGTTTTTTCTAAGTGCTGCTGTTAGGTAAATGTGTTGATTATATTTCTTCACTTTAAGTTCTATGTTTGAACTTGAAAACTCACATAAAGTACATAGTAAATAAGGTTTTGCACTCAAATTGACTTGGTAATCTGTCAAGTGCAGTTTTATGCTGATTACTTCAGCTCAGTTAGTGTCCCCTAAGTCACATGAGCATGGATGTTTGATGATGTTTGAAATCTCTAGTTCAGTTGTGATTTCAAACAGATTCACATTTGTTCAGTTATTGATTTCAACAGGAACTATCTCAAAAACTGCATTACTTGAGGTTTTTTAATGTACTTTATTTCAGCAGTCTACTGAAATAGCTCTGGTTTTATGGTCCAGGAGTTATTCTCTTGAAATCCTTGAATTCAGTTAATACTTGATTTTTCTATACTTCAGTTAAGTGTGCACATAGAGAAGTTTATTCAATGATTAGCAAAAATCTTGTCAAATGAATTCAATTTTCAAACCTGAGTTCCTCAAGATGCTTTAAAAATCCAATACTCAAATGCTCAGAAAATTGTCTGATGAAAGGTGTTTAGCATGATCAGGATTCAAGAATTTAACCAACATGTTTGCAAATGAGACTCAAGCTTATACTCCTCTATGCATGAGCTTGGGATGAAGTTAAAAAAAAAAAAAAAAAAAAAAAAAAAAAGAAACAAGCCTAACTCATGTTCTTTTAACATAACTACTGTAAATAGGTTTTTTGCAACTGAAATACTAAAATTTTCCATCAAATGAGAGGAAAAATAGCCATGGATTTCTAAAAATAACTATGTAAATGTCAGAGGAGAAGGTAGTAATTTGGTATGAGGCAATTTAAAAGCTCCAGGTCAGGCAAGAAATAAATTAAAAAAAAAACAAAAACAGCAAAGATGTTTGTGCTCTTCTATCCCAGAAGTAGCTTTTGGCTTACATACAGGCACTGTATCCTGAATATTGTTAAGGTAAAGTCTCCTCATAGCTTTCCAGAGAGTATAGGAGGGGAAAGAAAAAAAAAAAAAAAAAAAGGAAAGTTGTCAAGATCCTTAAAATGCAGTGCTAGGACAAGAGGTTTGTTGTCAGAACTGTTTAGAGGGGATTAAATTTTGCTTCTGCTGTACACTCCAAAGAGCAGTTTCAGCCTTTTCATCTGGTGTTCTAAGCCTTTAAGCCCAAGTCACTTTAAGCTGACTACTGTGTTACATGACTATTAACTCGAGTATCTGATTTGAGAATATGGGTATTACCAGAAGTTAATTTTCTGTGTCTTTATTGTCACTTAGAGACTGGATAGCTGATGTTGATTAAGGAAAAACAGTGAAGTGAGTTGTCTTCAAAAGGATTTATCTTTTTGTCTGAGAAGGGGCCTAAAGGAACAAACATCTAAAGTGTTGAAGGAAAATGAAAGGAAATCAGTTTTGACTTTAAAATCTTTTTTTTTTTAAGAAGAGTAAATTGGCTCTAGAATGGTTGTAGGTGAGAAACAGCAGCAAGAAGTAACTTGCATAGTTTAAATTAAATTTAAGCTGCTTAATCAACATAGATGCCTTGAGCTTTTTTCACTTGTTTTAAAAGACCATTTGGGAATCTGTTGGAATATTTTTTAAATTGTTTTTTAAAAAAAATTCTAAAATAGTATCTGTGGATTTATTGAACAAACATAATTCATTTATATAGCATTAATAAGAATTTAAAAATACAGTAACTTACATAAGAAGAGTGAAGTTAATTACATGACAAATCAAAATATTAATGTGCTGTGATTGATTGTTGCAAAGTCATGTGCTAGGGTTTATTTTTAATTAACTTCTTGGTTTGCATTTTCCTTACTGGTTTGTTCAAGCAAAACCAGAATTGTCATAGAGAATACACATCTATTGATAACTGAAGAGGTTTTGTCTGAATAAAAAATAGAATAACTATTGTTAAGTCATTTTTTAAACAAACACTAACAGTTCACTTGCTTTTTTAAAAAATTCCAATGAAAACAAGTGAATTAAATATATTGTATTTATTTTAAGAACATTTTGAAGTAATTGCAGTTATGAACCAGCAAATAAACCCTGAAGAACAGTTAACCATTGTTGGTTTTGTTTCCCATATTGCAGTAAACTCCCCACTCTCATATTCTGGGCACCTCAGGGAACAAAGCCTGGGAAGAAACTGTTAGAAATAGATCCATGGGAGGATAATGGCCTGGGACATAGAGAGCAAAATGATCTGTGGATATTTTAATCGTGGTCTGTGGCAGCTGGGATACTCCATGGAAGGAATTGTGTCCCAGAGATGCTTCAAGCACAGTTCTGCCACAGGGGGGGAGCGTTCATGGATGGAGGAGAATCCCCCTGCAGGTCTGGGGTCAGCCACTGCTGATTGTCACATTGCTGCTGCTTTTTGAGTTCCAGGAGTTTAAGACATTTTCATTTCTCTCAGATAGAAGTTATGACCTTTCAGATGAGCTGGATGTTCACACAGTCTGTTTTCATGCGAATGAAACATTTGGAAGGTGTCAGCAACTCCCCATGGTTGGTTGTTTGCTTTCCACTGTCACAAACTGCAGGAGCCCATGTGGTTACTGTCTCCCACCTTCTATTAATCTATTTAAACTCAGATATTTGCTCTACTCTGGCTTTATTCTGTAAGTTCCTTACATTTCAGCAGCTTTTGAAATAGTTCTGCCTTTGTATTTGCACCATTTCTTATCTGATGCCAGCTAAGCCAAAAACCCTGGCTTCTGTTGGCATTTGTTCACAAGAGCATCACCAAAGGCTGTGCTGGCAAAGCTGTGGGGAGGTCTGACTCTTCCCATCTGATTTAACACAGGGGCTTCTGTCCAGAAGAAAATCTAATATAAACCAGGTATAATTTTGTGAATGTTATTGATAGATTGACCTAGGTGAAGGGTTAGGTGAGAAAAACCTATGAAGTTTAAGGCAAATTTTGTTATCACAGAGTTATGTAAATCCTACTCTTACAAATTTTCTTTTTCTGTTGTATTCTGGCAGCATTTATTGAGTGAATTCAATGATCTTTTAACTAAAGGAGTAGAGATTTTTTTTGAGATTCCATCTTTGAATCATGCTGCTAAAATAGGTCTAAGAAAATAATGTCATATTTTGTGTTTTAATCTGTGGTTCCTATTCAATTTTTTTTTTTAACCTCATTTTAATTTTTTTTTCTAGTTTTTTTCTTTTTTAATATATGTGGAATTTATGTCTTTAGCCCATATGTTTCTTGTCTGGGCAAATAAGTTCAACCTTTTCTTTTTTTTTTTTTTTTCATCTTTTAACAGGCAAAAAAACAATCAGTCTGAACATTCAGTCTGTCACAACTTACAAGACAATTTCTAATGTCATTGGATATCTAAAAGGAGCTGTGTTTCCTGGTAGGTTTCCCTTTGTCATTTGTATTGATTATTTGTTTCACAATGGTGGGAGTCATAGCTGGGATCAGGATCCTATTTTGCCAGATAATTCAGCATAAAGCACAACCTCCCTCTGTCCTTTGATGCTGTACATAAATAATGTTATCATCAGGGTATAAGATAATTTGGAGATTATTTTGTTAGTTAGTGAATTCACCTAAAAGGTGAAGGGTTTCTGCAACATGAATGAATGCTATCGCTGGTTACTTAAATAGTGCAAACAATTCCTAGTGTGCAGATGATCATCAAAACATCATCATGCTTGCCTTAATATTCTATTATTAGGTTATGAAGAAGGGATGGAAATTTATTTACAGTCCCTTAGGAGATGGGCCAGTCATTTTTAGTAATGGAATGAAGGAGGTGGAGAAAATTTTATTCCTGTTGGTGAAATAACAACTCAGTTTTGTGCATGCAGAACTGTGTACTTCTCACCAGACTTTTGGTTTGTTTAAAGCAACAGAGGAAACAATTAGTACAGTGAATTTAATTTCTATGAAGGATTTAATTTCCTTCATGAATTTGAAGTTACCAGTCTGCTGTTATTAATGTTTTGCAAATAGCTGTCATGGAGTTGGAAATGCAGAAACTGCCATGTTTAGACATTCTGTCTTCTGAATTGTGAAACAGAGGCAAGAAAAAGAATAAAAAATGTGCTTCAGTTTCTGTTTAACAAGTCCTCTATCTCTTCTATACTTGAACCTTTCATCTTATTATATTGCATTTTCAATCAGAAACTACTTTTTGGAGGTTTGCCAGTATATGCTGAACTTTAGGAATCTAAGGATATATGAATAAGTGAAGTCAGTAGCAGTACCCAGATGGGATCAGTTTGTCCCATGGATGTCTGGCTCAACAAGAGCCAGAACAACTGTCTTCTAGTGTAAGCACAAGTGAAATGTCTAATGCTCCATAATATTTTGTACACAGCCAGTGTTAAACCTTTTTTTCTTTCTCTACTCTTCCTGGTTGACACTACAGTCGTTCCTCCTCAACTGCTTTGAGTCTTGATATTTTCATGGCATTGATTCTCTGTCATTTTGATGGGGTTTTGCTCGTTTCATACACATGAAATATTCACCTTTATGTTCACAGAAGTGCAGAAAGAAGGCAAAATTTATCTTTAGTGCTTAATGAAAGACTGCAGAGCATCACCACGGGTGGAATTTCCTCCTTTTTGCTTAAAGACCACCAAACACACACATACTGACAAGCACATCTCTGTAATGCTGACCTTAAGCTGGCATTTGTTCTGAGGAGTAAGAATGAGCATCTGAAGTGGAACTAAGATGTTAAAATCATTAGGAGATGATGAAATGTGATAGTTGATAGCATTTTAAAACCCAAAAAACATAACACTGATTTTATAGCTCTATTGGATATGGTTGAAGATGGGATGTAAAACAAGAAAAGATAGAATAAAGAGACTCTTTTTAATGATAAATCCCTGTTGTCCAGCCCATCAATAACCTGAAAACTATCCTGTCTTATCACCTTCATGGGTATCTGATGGATATTTTTTTCTCTATCTCCAGTCCTTTATCTTTTTTTTCATTTTTGCCATGTGATTCTGAGAAAGGACAGCTGCTGCCTCTGCAAGCATGACCATCCTTTCTCCTCTGCTTTTCCTGTAGTCATTTGCTTTAGGGTTCTGCCTCTGTTTGAGGGAGAGTTGTGCAAAGATGAAGAATTTCAAAGGAGGCACCAGCTGTTATGTTTTGCCCCTGCTCATTCAGCTGGCATCTCCAGCAGTAAGTTGATGCTTCTTTCTCAATCAAAATATCCTGTATTATTTTAATAAGGAGCCTCTCCTCTCCCATGATCTGTTCACAGGCTAAACAGAAATTATTATACAGGCAAATATTGATCCTGTCTGATCCCCCTGTGTTAGTGGCACTTCCATTAATGACCTAGAGGCGTGTAAGGCCATTCATTGTGGTTCCTAATTCCTATCATTTAATGAGTTGAAAATCCTATGTTTTTTCTTTGTCAGTGCAACCTATAATTAAGCATATCATGGTGCAACACACAAGCTGCAAAATTATATGATTTATATTTCATTTTGTTACATTAAATTATTATGTAAATCTAGGTTGACACTTTGCATATCTGTTTTTGGAACAAAATTCTCGTTTCCATACCTACACACCCCCAAAGTTGATTGAAAATATTGTGTCACAGGTACATAAAAAATGAGCTCTTTGTAAAGCATTTTTGATTCCTTATTAAACAACATGTTCAAATATTTTGTTGAACAATGCTGGTGAAACTCTAGCTTGATACAGAATGCTTTTTTAATCAAAGTGTTCTATTAATATTCTTCCCAGGCAGCAGTCACTGCAAAACATACTGGGTAGATATTTTAATTTTATAAGCAAATAATATGGGCAATATGCAGCAATCTGTTGCTGCATTGTGATCAAGTGACAGCAAGTGAATGAGTTCACTTGGTTAAAGAAAGAAAAAGAAAACTTTTACACTTTTTGGAACCCAGCTGACACTCAGGGATTGCTGTGGGTCTGGCATCACTGTTCTCACTGTTGATAACTGTTCTTCTGTTGTCTGTTAATATCCTGAAAGAGGAAAAGAACATCTTTAAAAGTCAGGGTCAGAAGGAGACTTTACAAAATATCAGAGCAAAACCAGTAAACAATCCTTCACAGAGGGTTGTGAATTCATCTCACACAGAAGGTCTAATAGTTTAATAGCTTATTCAGAATAACCCTGCTTGGACTTCTTAACAGGCTTCAGTCACACCAGTCAGTCATGTTATTTCATAACACATCATTGGTTCTGGAGTAAAATAAGGGCTTTTTTTCCTTTGTGAATGGTATTAGGGTTATATATAATGCCTTGAGAGATGAAGATTTAATTTTATTTTTCTGGGAAAGAAAGTGCGTTTGTTTTTTGGGTTTTGTTTTCTGGGAGTAACCATAGGCATATTCTTTATTTCAGGTTGAAACTTCTTGCTTTTCATTCTATAAAAGGCTTTCTTCCAGCATTAACACAGCTGCTAGGTGTGACTTACCATACCTGTATCATTCATTATCTCTATCCCTCTGTCATGTCTCCTCTCCAAACCTGCAGTCCAGGTATTTTAATGTCTCCTTCCACATAAGGCTAAGTCCTGCTCATCTCTAATCTGCTTGACAGCTGCTCCACTGCTGTTTCTGCCATGTCTTTTTTGAGATAGGGTGGTGAGCACTGAACACAGTTTTCCAGGTGAGGGAGTACTAATACTTTGTGTATTTTCTTTATGTTTCCCATTATACTGCCACACTTTTTTTTTTTTTTGATTAATATGTGTATTGAGGATTGTTTCCTGCTTATTATTTTGTGTTTTTTTCACAACACTATACTGTGATACTGTGAGCATGATTGTCTATATGACCTAGTCCTGACTGTAAAAATGGTCTATATCAGATCTATAAGGAGAGCAATAAGCAAACAAGGAAGTCAAGGGCATGGGGTTTAAATTATGAGACTGTTTACATGTATTTATTTACTAGTTCATTTTTAAGTAGCACTCACAGTTTTGTGTATAATTTTTGTATGATTGTCTTGCATGTCATCATATACTTTTTTGTTGACAGCTTTGTGTTGCATTAATGACATTACACACTACTAATAGGGTTCATTTTTAGGGTTGTTTGGAATTCTTTTAATCCGAATATCCAGGAAAAAAAAAAAAGTTTGTTTTTTGTTTTATGGGTTTTTTTTATTCCTCATTTCAGACAGATACGTCATCATTGGTAGCCATCACAGCAGTTTGAAGGGTTATGGTGGGCAAGGCTGGGCCAGCAGCACTGCTGTGGTCACAGCCCTGCTCCAGGCCCTGATGCCAGAGGTGAGGAGGGGCTGGAGGCCTGACAGGACCCTGCTCTTCTGCTCGTGGGGAGGAACAGCCCTGGGGAACGTCGGCTCCTACGAGTGGGCTGAGGTAAAACTGCTCTGGGAGGACTCACTGCAGGGAGGGTTCCTTCTGCTGGAAGTGTGGAAAAAAGATGAAATTACCACGTGGAAATTGTGGCTCATTAACTGCCCTCTGAGGTGTGTCTGTGTTCATTCATGTACTGACAGAAAATCCAGGGAAAGCATCTATTGAGGCCATTCCTGGGATAATGAGGTGCCAGGATGTTGCCATGCCTGTGGAGGTTGCATAGTACAGCACCTTTGGGAGCTGCTTTCCCTCCCTGGTTCATCACAGCTTTCTAAAAGAGCATTGCCAGGGTTTGACAGAGGGAGGAAAACCTCAAAAAACAGCACAGGCACAGAAAGAGCTTGGAGAGCTTTTTCGCCTTCTTGAGGGTTTAATATTTAATGATTTTTTATCGATAGGCTTAGTGTGGGGAGAAGTGAATCAAGAGAGAAAGAAGAGAACCATGCTATGGTTTATATGAATTAAATAAACCTTGCAGTGTCTCCATGACTAGTGCTGATTCCCTTCTCACAGGTTTGTGCTGATGAGTTGGATACAATCCCAAACAGACGATTCCTTGGGCTCTTAACTTTCAACAGAATGGGAATCAGCTGGTTGACAGAAAATACCTCAAAAAGTGTTGTTGATCATACATGGCTAAAGTAGACTTCAGGCCTTAAATTAAAGGAGTTGCTACTCCTCTAAGCAGAGAATTTCATGGCTGCTTTTCCAACTCTAATGGTTCAATGAATTAAAACAGTAGATAAAATAAAGAGTTAATTGCTTTTTACCGTGCATAAGAAGCAGCCAGCCCTCATTGAAATTTCATACTTCCAATATGATTATTCTTCAGAAACAAGAGGGGGTGAAAAAATCAAATTGAAATGATCCAGGCTGGAAGCAAAATTTGTTTAGTTCCACTTCAAGTCAGCTTTGCATCAGATGTAATTGCGTTACACCCCTTCTGTTCAATATAAAGAGCCACTTCATGCAAAGAGGAACTCATTACTGAGAAGGCAAAGGGGATCCTTTTTAAAAAAGAGATAATAATTGAAACAGTTTGTACATGCTATTTTTATAGTCTAAAAAATAATAAAATGAAAACACTGGGAAAGTTACGCAATTCAAATCTGAGTTTGGTCTCTAAATATTTGAGTCCTTTTAACTGTTGATAATGATTGCTTTTGAAGTTTGTCTTCTGGAAGGCATAAGTTTAAAAGGCCATCATGTTGTTTCACAGTGTGTAATGTTTTCGTTTTTGGCCTTACAAGTGTAGTAATTTTTAATTCCTCCCAGACCTGTTTGCATTTTCTTTAGATGATGTGTGAAATGGAATTATAACTTCTGCTATATAGAGAAATTGGACTAAGATATCCTTTGAAGTTTACAAGAGCATATTGTGAGAAGCAGTAGTTAACTAATACTTGGGGAATCACAGAGGATGGAAATGTAGGGTGCAGTTTTCCCATAGAAGCAACCAAAAGAACAAAACCCACCTTAATTATATTGATGCAGAGTAGTAACCATTGTTCTGCTTGTGTTGTAGGATCTCAGGAGCGTTCTTCAAAGAAATGTTGTGGCCTACATCAGCCTCCATAATCCAGTCACAGGCAACTCAACTTTACGGCCCGTGGCATCTCCTTCACTTCAGCAGCTGGCAGCAGAGGTTAGAAATAAAATATTTGGTTTCACTTGTGGTTTATGAGGTTACATGGTTAACATGCTTAAGATCAGTTGACATTACACAGCAATCAGTAATTGTTTTGTTTAAGAAATTTAACCTCACAAATACACATGAACTGTTTTGTTTATTTTTTTTTTAAAGTAAGCAGGGTAAATTTTATTTTAAAAAACAATGGATTAAGAGGTTGGAAGGAATAACTTGTTTCACCTGTTTGTTAGACAAAGTCTGACCATACTTGCATGCCCTACAGCTTTTTTACCTTTTGGCAGCTTGAAAGTAACATATTTGTTATTCTTCAGCACAGAGCACATTTTTCCCATCCTAATCAAGCCTTTCCAGACTGTTTCTCAATTTGCATTTAAACCTGTATATTTACCAGATGTAACATGACACACAGGGAGAGTGTTACTCCTACCATAATAAATACTGTCTGAAGTGAGTATGTCAGGTTCAGTGCTCAGCCATGCCTGTGCAGCTCATCTGGAGTCAGAATATTCCATGGGTGCTCTGGTGTAAGGGCACGTAGGACTTCAACTCATGACCCCACTGCTGCCCCTGAGCTTTCTGAATTTATCTGTATTTTACATGAATGGAAAATAGTGTAAGGCATGTTCTAAATTACAAAACCAGTGTGAAGTGGTATGCATAAAATGGAGTTCAATTTCACTCTCATAAATTATGCTTTTTAGATGTTTTTTTTTTTTTTTCTGTACATTTGCCAAATGAGTACTTATTCTGCTGTTTCTTTGACTTGCCTCTGAAGCATTAGGTAAAAAACACTCCTCAAAGCTGCATCTTGGATGAAATGCAGTTTAAGACTGATCTGGCTTGGCAATTCAACCAAGTTAGTAAAATGATATCAGTAAATTGCTTCTTAGCAATGTCTTAACCACTTCTCCTCTTCAGTGTTTAAGTGGTAATTTCCTCATGGAAAAAATCTGATTTATTCTGTGTAAGTACTATCAAAAATGTGGTGCAACATCATTTCAGAGAAAAAAAAGCTTCCATTTGTGGAAAATTATTTATAATGTTGTGTATGTGAGTCTGCAGGTGTTATGGATATGTCAATTCAAATTTTGTTATCAGTTTTAGCTATTGTATTTGCAAGAAATACTATCCTGAAAAGTTGTTAGCCTTTTGCTAACCTAGTGGTGTTGGCAGTTCTATCTCCATTAAAACAAGTATTTGCCATTTAAGGGAGTAAGTTTATTATTATCCTTGAGCTATTTGGTTTTTTCTCATTTTATTTCTTTGACTCTACAACACAATCCATGGCAGTGATCTGAAAACTAAATTGTCTGGAGCTTTGCAGCAGTCTCTTTATTATCTATTTATCACTTTATTAACACTCGATTCTTTCATCCTAATAAATGCCATATTAGTGTGAGCATTACATTCATGCCCTCTGCTTTGAAAAAGAACCAAACTTCTGCTTTATTTCTGTGGTGTTAAATAATATTTTGTAATACTTGTAATACCAGTTGTATTTTGTTCAGCAGTATGGAAAGAGCTCCTCTTAGCAGCTTTGCCTTGCACCTGTTAATTAATAAAACGTGACTAGAATGTCTTTTTTTCTTTCTTTTTTTTAAGTCCCAGTAAACACCTTCCATCTCACTTCTGATTCTTTAATTTTGAGAGTGCATCCCTTCTGCATGTTTATCCTAAAGCCCCATTTAAAAAGTAAAGGATAAAATGCCTGTGAGCATTTTAACTGTATGCCTTTCCTTCCTGTAGGATATTATTATTTGTAATTAAAATAACTGTCATGCAACTTGTGACATTAAAAAGATTTATAGGAATTATTGCTTCCAAATGCTGGCTAGATTTCTGAATTCATATCAAATTACTGACAGTGATGGAGCAGCCCAGCACAGATCCTTGTTTGTTCCCATGGGTGCTCACTGTTTGCCATGTGTTCAGAAGATTTTCTCTGGAAGACTGATTTGCTTATAAAGAATATTGATATTACTTCCAGTACTTGCCAGGAAGACAATGTAATTACAGATTACCTGTAAGTTATGACACTGCAAATGGGGTGAGATGTGACTTTTTGGAGCTCATCTCATCTTGAAGAAATTGTGAGTCTGTTCACATGAGATCCTTGCTACCACATGCAAGTTGCAAAGAAGAGCTTAAAAATTCCAGCAAGAGAAAAGGATCATTTTAATTTGTGTAAGCTCTGAATATAGGTTAGAACAGAAAAGCAGGTGAAACAGGAATTTAGAATTAACGATATCAGTCCATTTTAAAATGAAAAGATAGATTAGCCTGTCTTGTTTGGTTAGAAAGAAGTTTTCCATAATTTGTAAATACATGGAAGATCCTGAACTGTGCCTTTGGATTCAATGGTAGAACTTATAATTTAATTCCATTTTTAGCCTCAACAAAAGAAACTGTCATGCATTATTTTTCCTTCTACTGCTAAACAGTGTTGTAACATTGTTTGGAGGTAAGGGAGACTGAAATATCTCCATTTTCTGGGCTTTGTTCAGTGCCCACTGAAGTGCTAAAGTTGTGTGTGAAAAAGAGGGAGAATGTATTCCTAGGGAAAATTAATTTATGTTAGAAAAGCCTACAGAGTATAAGTGCTAGGATTCTGGGGATAACAATGAAAAACTGTAGTTTGTCCTGTGAAAGAGAACTGAAGTAATAATCACACTCAGAGCACTCTGTGGATGCTGCAAGGAACATAATTTAAAGAGAACTGTTGGGAAATAGAAAACTAAGATGGGCCATCATAGCAATGTTTGCTTTCTGTCTTGTTTTGGTTTTTTTCCTAAAATAAAATTTGGGGCAGTTGCTAATCACTGCAGCTTCCACAATATCTATTTTCCTTTAATTTCTGGGAAAATTAGGAAAGAAGTTTTAGCTGAAATGTTGTCTATATGGATATTCTAAACTCAACAATGAAAATAGGAATCAGGAAACTTAATAACTTGTCTGCTACGTGAGGTCTGGCAATCAGAGAATAGAATGAGTGCTTAGCTAATTAACAGAGACCATGTGTCTTAAAGAATGTTTTGTATAAAGGGATTATATCTTCATATTAGTTTCAGGTTTCAAAAGGGAGCTACATAAGCAGTCTGCAAATAATAATTTTATATGCCTGTCTGTGGGATTCTGGTTGAAACACCAAATTACACGAAGAAGCAAATTTAAATATTTGGATTAATTAAGCAAAGAGGAACTCAAACAGTTCTGAGACCTTGACATATTTAATTCAAATATTTTTTATATAACTAATTAGTGTCCACATTAACAAGAGGGAAGTACTGCCAAGTTATATTTTTATCTACTGTTATTTTGTACAGAAAATGATGGTTAATTCGCTTGCTCAGTTGGTGAATCAGCATTTGTTGGCAGAGTGTCATTGGTAAATTGGGTTTGTTCAAGGCTGGCATTCATTCTCTGTAAATAAGGCCATTAATGACTTTTTCTATAATGGACATGTCACAAAGAAAAAAAAAAATTATTATGAAACATAAATTGATTGCTGTTCTCTTTTAACTGATTGTGTGACCATCAGACTCCAGGTCTGCTGTCACTGCTGAGCCCAACAGATCTTACTGCTCCTGTCTCCCAAGGAAAGGAGTAATTTAAAGCTATTGATGAACGAGTTGATCATTAAAAATGACTGTGCCAAGTATTATTCCATGCTATTTATCAGTATTTGTTTCCACTAATGGAGTAAAAGGCATAAAACATCTCTACATTTAAAGGTGGTGTTATTGACAGAAAGCTCTTTTTTCTTTGTGAAGTAGAGCCAAAGATAAACTTCTGCATAGATGTTACTATCATTATTTCTTGATTAAAAAAAAAAAAGAAATCTTACATTAATGTCAGCATCAATTCTCTTCTTCCAACTTCTATGTGTTTCTCAATTTTTTATACTGTCAGCATTAATAGTGCATCTCCTAGTGTCATATCTCAGTAGTTGTAAATAAGAAAAAATATGATTATTTGAATTGCTTGTTCTATGCCTTATAACAGAAGACTATTGCTTCCCCATGAGCTTTCAGTTTTTATCTATTAGCACTTTTTGTGTTAGATTCGATTGCTGATGTTTTATATTTGTGTTGAGAACAAAAGAAAATCTCTTTGAGAATCAGAAGTTTGTGCTGCGAACTTCTATCTCAGGAATTCCTAACTGTGTCAGAATGATGCTGCTAATACAATTGGCAGTACTTCATTGCCAGCACTATTAAACTCATTAAGATGCTGCTTCTCCAATGTGAAAAGTTTCATTTAATGGGGGATTTGATTTGCAGGAGGTTTCTTTTTTGCATCTTCTAACCACTTTTTCCTTTTGATAAAATGCTGCTTTGTCCACTGTTATGCATTTTTTCACTCTTCTTCCAAATTGAGTAATTTTATTACATTAGTGCTGATTCAAACAGTGAGTAATTTAACCTACTCATATATTTTGATGTTATGAAAATACTATTAATGTTAAATGTGGAGAGAAGAGTTTGTTAGCAAAACATAATGTAATAATGAACCAGTTTTCCAGCTGTGATCTTACTGGAGAACAATTCCTTTGTTCCTGATGACTCAAGCTTTCTGCTTCCATGTCCTTCCCTGTATTTACATAGATTTCTAATAGAGGTGTAAATGAAGTATATTTTCAGAGAGGTTTTCTTAATTTGAAATGTAAATGTCTATTTTGATAGCCATTGTGAATAAAACTGAATTTTTTGTTATGTTTAGGTGTAGTACTGGAGTAGAGAAGTAATTCCTTTTCTGCTGCAAAAATGGGATTTGGTTCAAGTTTTCTATTGTCCAGTCTAGTTAATATTGTCTCATATAATGAGCTGTACTATATAAGGGAATTGTTTTTCCCTTCCAGACATTTTAGCCAGACTACAGTATTAGAAAAATTAACTTCACTTCTGTCTAAATATTCCTTTGTTTAATTTCATCTTGATTATTTCCCTTCAGAACTGACTTCTTCATGATCATAGAAAGATGTTTTCTTAGCAATAGAAAATCCTTTCATGTAGAGAGTTTAAAAGTAAACTTTTAGTTCTTACAAAAGAAGATAGATTGAGAGCTCTGGATATTTTAAAGTTTCTACATAAACAAAAATAATTGAAAAGTTTCTCTTGATGTTTCTCTCATTGTTATTAACTATGTTGCTGAATGAAATTAAATTGACTCAATAAGTATAAGCTGTTCTACACAATCAGCCCATGGGAAAGAAATGCACATGCAAAAATTAGGTGTATGGCCAAAAAGGTGTGTATAACCAGAAAGGAAGAAAGCACGTTTAAATCAGAATTGATAAGAAGTTAATATAAGCTGAAATGTGTAATGTATTAACAGTCTGTGTAGTGTTTTTTGATCCAAAACAGCTGAAGCCATGGGCTTTAATTCTGCATGTTGCAGAAATAGAATCAAAATTTTGTGCAGCACAATTTACTCTTTAGTTAGCAGATCCTTGTTAAAAAAAAAAAAAAAAGACACCTATGTAGTGAAAAGAAGACAATTTGTTTGTTAAAAATAAAAAGGTGACCTATTTTCAGTAATGCCAGATATATTTAACCTTGTCAGAAGTATCAATCAGTATGGCCTTTCTGAGCATGCTAAACCTCACCTCCTGCCAAGGAGAAGGTTCCAGGTGCTCTTTGACACATTCTGCTCCCTCTGTCTCTGTGTGCCTTGGAGCTGTGGTGGATTGTTCTTTGGACAGGCATGAAGATGTTTGTTTTTATATTATGTGCCTCTCTTTTATGTTGTAAAATTGTGAGCTGTTTCACAGAGTACTGAGCAGGTTGCAGAAGTCAGAGGAGTGGGAAGAACTGAAGTTTTGTAGAAACCTGGGAGGGTGTGGGGTTTTTGGTTTGGCTGGGATTTTTTTGTTTTGGTTTTGGTGGTTTTTTAGCTATTTTTCTTAGGAAGAGTAGAAGTACCTCTGTAGAGTGTTAAGCCAGGAACTGGGATGAAAATGTTGACCTGAGCCCCATTGGGTGCAGTGAAGAGTCTGGAATTCCTGCTCATGCTGAGAGATTTGAGGTTAGAAGTTCTCTTTCAATGACCCTTTTCATGACCCTTGTCATGCTTGGAGGACTATTAAGTGTCTTCTTGGGTTCAGGTTTAAAAATCAACTCAAAATTATGGTGATTGGCATATTTTTGTTACATAAATTTGTCGCCCCTTTAATTTCAGTGTTGTCGCAGTAACAGTTCTTACATGTGAAAAGAAAAGCTTAATTGCTTTAAGGCTGTTAATGGAACTTCTGTGTCTCTTGTTTAGGTATATCTCTATAAGAAATACTCAAATTTAGGAAGGAAAAAAAAAAAGAAGTCCCCAAACACCTCACTTGGTTAAAGTCAGTCATGAAAAGGCAAAAAAAAACCCCAAAATTTTAACTTAGGTGTATTTATTGGCAAGAAGTTAGAATTCCTTTGATGAATTCTTTGAAACCAGGTGTGAGGAAAATCATTCCAAATCCATTTAAAACTGTGATAGTTTGAATAATCACAAGCATAAAATTGAACCCTTCTAGGGTTTGCCTGTTTTTTTCATTCTTCATCTGTTTACCACAAGCAGATTCTGGTGATGGTGTCCTGTCTAGTGTGAAAAAAAAGAATAAACAGAGCTAGAAGGGAGATTTTGGGGACACCATAAACTCAAAAGCAATTTCAAGTCAATTGAATATATGTCAAAAATGCCTGTATTTTCCAAATTATTGGAAAAAACTGAGGTTTTAATTAGCAACATAGTTGAGATGCATTTTTATATATTGAGTCAAAGAGCCACAATTCCCATAGTATTACTCCTGTCTTGAAGTGCACACAGAATGAGACTTTACTGAATAGAACAGAAAAAATTTTACAGCAGATAATCTCAGATGTCAGGAAAAGCCAGAATGCAAGAAATAGTTTTCTTGGAGGTTCTGCAAAAAGCTTTCTTTTGGCAGCTAAAGGTCACACAGCTCCAACCTTTGTCTCCTGGCAGAGCATTGAAAGGGATTTCAAAACCTGTTTTGTAGCCTTCTATTTTAACACTTTAAATGCTTTAAATTCTTTTTCAAAAGGAGGTTTAGGAGAGCAGCTGACTCCTCTGCTTTGTAACATGACATCCCTGTCTTGATTAGATAATTATTGTATAATTACTTAAAAAAGGCTCAGTGTTCTAGCTTCAACAGGTAATTCAGCACTAGAAGGGAGACTGCTAAAAATAAACACCCCCTAAAAAAATCAAATTGGGAACTAGCTTCTTCTCAGTTTTAACATGAGAATGATCACTTTTAATGTTAGTTCTAAATGTTTTTAAAAAGCTACACATCCAGCTCTAATTTATGGCTATTAATTTTTTTCATAGGCTTTTGAGCACTCCTAGGAAACTGTTGTGTTCTGTGTCTGAATGGAAAAGAAAAGCAATATTTAATATTAAGATTAATAAACAGCTCATGGGTTTGTGTGGCTAGAGATACAAGTGATCTTCCTGACATTTCATACATTACCAGTGACAGGCAAGGAAGAGATTTCAATTTCTGCAGTTCTGGCTAACTAAAAGATTGAAAATTACCTACTAATTCTGTAATTTGAAATCCACAAATATGTCCAAAAATTTGTGGAAAATTTACCCTTAATTTATTCACATTTTCTACTGCTGCTAATTATTTAATAAATATCTGAAATCTCAGTAATTCTCAAAAGCCTCTATTTAGTTAGCTTTTAGTTTTAAAGTTTCTCTCATGAAATGAACAAGTGACCAGTATACTTTTTAAAATCCTGTAAGTTTAACAAGTTTCTATGTCATGCTTTTATTAAAAAAAAAGTTAAGGAGGTTGAAATTCAGTAGAAAAGTTGGAATTTAGGCTACTAGGCAACCTAAAAAAATTAAAACAGAAATAATTTAAGTTGTTTTTTTTCTTTCAAGTTGGGACTAGGATGAAGGGAATGGTGTTTTAGGTCATTTTAACTCCTGAACATAAACCTATAATCTAGCAAGTAAAAGATTTGAAGAAAAGAGAATATAATGTTATATGGTATAGGCTGACATGGTAGGTCCATGAACTCTGTAGCAGTATGGTGTTTTTAAATTTCTGCCTTTCATGCTAATTACAAAACATCATATTTGCTTTTAATTTCATTATTTTTAAAAAAACTTCTCTTGTATGCTGTATTTTATTTCTTGCATTTTGTCTGTTGCACTTGGCCTGCTTATCAAGCTATGTGTAATGATTAGATTTTTATTTGAAACAAGTAGCAGTAGTTATTTGCAGCTGTCAGTCAAAATGTTTAATTAATTCCAAACACCACAAAAGTATTACAAATCTTATTTACAAAATATGTTCAAGTATGTTTGTAAAACAGTGACCTACCTGCACAGCTGAAATGGAACTGAATGCTCAGAATTGAGGGTGCTTTGGAACCAATTATAGTGGGGTAAATATTTCTTTAGACTCTGGAGAATTGGGGTGAGCAAAAAAAGTCACATAAAATCTTTTTCTCCCTGTAAATTAATGGATCATTTTTATAAATGAAACAAATGTGCAGTTTGCTAGGTTTGGGTTTTTGGGTTAGGTTTTTGTTTGTTTTTTTTTTAAATAAAGGAAATGGGAATTTTATTTCACAGATGCCAAGTAGGAGGTGTGATGAGGTAAAATGTACATACAAATAAATATGTAAAGCATCTTTGATGACCCAAAACCAAAACTTACAAGGGCATCAACCAATCATTTGATCCAACTTCTCACTCTACTGCAAAAATAAGTTTCTCTGATGTGTTTCAGCTTCCAGTCTGCAAGATTATAAAACTTACTCAGATGATCTGTGCTTGACTTCTATCACAGTGCTTCTATCACAATAATTTGGAACTATTTTAATCATTTATTGAAGTGACCACAGTTAAAGAGCAATGTTTGTTTTCCCTTTCTTCCATGGGTTATCTTTATTCTTCTTTGCAGTCACCTTTTTACATTTCAAACAAAAGCTATCCTCATACATAAAAAAAAATTACATACTTTGTGCACTGAATATCAGCTTCAGAGAATTGATACATCTTCCTCAAAGTTAATATGAAGTTTGGTGTTTGAAATTCACTGATGTGTCTCAGACAAGCAAGGGAAGTGGATTTTGGATTAGTTTTTACCATATGACTGATGTTTTTCAGATTAACTAATAGGAAATCATAAAAATTGGAGAAGACAATTCAGGTAATTTTCTCTGTCTAGCTTCATAAATATTGAATTTTTAAGTATGCACCAAATCTGTAATTGGAAGTTATTAAAGAGCTACGGCATCCTGTCAGGGAAATGAAGAAAAAGCTTGAATTAATGATGCTGTAAAGTCTCAAGATGCCATAAGATAACAGAGGCCCAGGGTATCCAAAGTGATATCCAGGGTATCTTAGCTAAAATGAGCTGTGGGCTCTGAAATGTGGGGGCCAAGGGTGTTCCAGAAGCTCAAAGAGAGACATTGAATCAGCATTACAAAGGAGAATTGCAATGACCTCTGTAACTGTGGATTGATTAATATTGATAATAACTCAAGATAAAATGAAGTGATAATTGCTTTAAATGAGATTTAGAAGGATGGTAGTTAATGCCAGTAAGATTTTTTTTCACAGATCACATCTCTGTGTCATGAAAATAATTTTTAATATTTGAAGGAATTCCGTGTTTATTTTGTAAAGATGGCGGCACAGACTTTTATCTAACATCTTCAGTAATACTCTGGAAATCACTATAAAAACAGTTTTTTATAGGATAATTATTAAAAAATAGGATAATTATTAATCACTGATTTCTAGTTTACACAAACCCACTGATAAATTTTCAGAGGTGTTACATGTCAATGGAGAACCAGCTTGGAATGGAGCTTTTTCTACCAACATTTTTCAGACAGAAGCACTTAATTCAGTGCTAGTCAATAAGTTTATTTTTTATTGGATAGAAACTTGCCACTCACATGAAAACAACTGATCTCAGCATAAGAATGTTCACTTTTTAAAAAGAAAAGGATAAAGTAGACTATATAAATGTTGTATTTGGCTTCAGACCTACAACTCTCAATAGTGGCAAAAAGGATGTTATTTAATACATCTGAGTTCTTACATGTGTTTTTCTATATAAATACCAACTATGGACAATGAAACAACCAGGACAATGAAAATCATGTTCTAGAGCTTCCAGGCTGTTTATAGTTTGAAAATATGTGTGTGTGTGTTTGTGCAAATGCACACTTGATTTTGTATCTATGAATAAAACTTGTGAGCTTAGGAAAACCATTCCTATCCATACAATTATTTGCATATACAGTTCTAGCAGTGAGGCCAGATATACAAACTGTAGCAGGTGGAGTGCACAGAGAAATACTTAATATTGAGGAAGAAATGAGCTCATGTTTATGGGATTCAATAGCTTTAGCCCATTAAAATCTATTGGGTCGTGAAGTAAATTTTTTTTCCACACTGCTGACTAGAATCTGCACCTTTGAAAATTCATGTAGATGCTGTATTATTTAGTATTCTCAGAAATATATATATGTAGCATTCATTAGTCTTCCTTACCAGATTAAATAGCTTTGGATTGCACTTTACAGGATTTGTCAATTTGTTTTCTCAATTTGTGCAGTGCAAACATTTCTCCATTACATTGTTTATATGTGTATGCATTGTTTCAGAAAGTTCAATTTTATTGCATCAAAATTAACTTTTAAAGATTGGAATTTGGAGGATGAAACCTGAAATATGATGTTATAGATACTTTACTTAGATTATTGTGCTGTAGTTAGAAGCTATCAGTTGTCTGTATTGTAGAACTCTGCTAATCAGTTCTGAAATAAAAAACTTCATCAGCCTTTCTTGATTTCCTTGCTTTCTGTGGAAAAGCAATGACATATCCCTGAAAACTTGTTAGTAAAACTCCACATTTCCTTAACAAAATTTAAATGTTTTCCATCCAGTAGTACTTGACAGTACATAGAAATTACAATATCCCTTTTCAATGCTATGCTTAGGTTTTGAAAAGATCTCAGATAACAATCCTGATTTTCAGAGCACAAAGAAACACATCATTTAGATGTACAATGAGTTTTGGGTGATTGCTGGCTACTTTGTGTTTTGTTGAAAATCTTTTCAAAGTTCCTTGGACTAGATCAGATTCATGTTAGAATGCATGTTTTTACCAGGTCCTGGTTGAAACCACATTTTATTCAGGTAGTTGAGGTTTTTGTCCCAAGCCCTTATATTTCATAGTTCTTGAAACCAAGTTCAAGTGAGCTTCTATGGAAACCAGAAAGAAAAAGTCATTTGACCATATGGCTTTCCCTTCTCTAGGGTTTTCTCTTCTCCTTTCTCCACTGCTATTGTTTTGCTGTACAGAGGAAAGGAAATTTTCTTGTGGTTTAAGTAGATAAAAGTTGGAAGAATCCAGTCAGGAAAAGAGTATTGCAGTACCCCACTGCTGTAAAAATAAAATCATTGGACATCTTTTGGATCATTTAATTTATCTCTCAGTGGAGCCTGGAGACCTGCATTTGTGGAGCTGACACACTTTAATAAATCTGCTTTGTGATTATCTTCCTGAAAAATTCAATTTCTACAGATACTTGATATCTTAAGTGCAAATACTGTTATTATACCATTTGCTCAATTCCCATTGAAGTCCAGAAGAGGGTTTTTATGTGAAAAATATGATGGTGGTTTATTGACCTTCATGGTCTGTGTGCAGTGGTGGGTGTGACTTTACATTTCAAAGACTGAAAAATAGGTTTTTTGTGTGGCTTGAAGGGCGTGATTTGTTCATGCATAGTTGCTATTAAGAAGTTTCAGTGTCAGACTGCAGGTTTCAGGGCAAGGTAAAGCTTTGTCTGCAGTAAATTTCTCTGGCCTTGTTCCAGGCTGGAACCATGAGAGAAGATTTGCCATAGTTTACCCATGTGTCAAGAGAGTTCTTCAAAGAATCACTGATTTTCGGTGTTCTGTGCCATAAAAAAGTTTCTTCATTTGTGTCCATTACAACTGAAATTTGGTCTTTGATTACAGTAATAAAGTCAGAGATTTTGATGGCAAATTTCTACCCCACTTAACAAAACCAGTGAGTAAAATGATGCTGCTCCAACCTCCCAGTGACTGACCTGTTTGGGATACTTATGAGATCCTGAAATATAACTCTTCAAAGAATAGAGTGAGTGTACATATCTGTCCCCTTCAGAGAGTGATAAGTAACATCATTCTTCTTTTTTTTTTTTTTTTTCTATGGGGTATGGAGAAGCAAGACTGTAATCTCACTGGCATGAATTATTTAATATACATTTGGAGGGCTTGAATGATGAGTCCCAAAAATGAGTAGCATGACAGAAGCTGATCATCACAAAGTTAGACTAAACCAAAATGGGTTCACAGTCTTTCTGACTCTACATATTGCAGAATGAGAATGCCTTCAGGCTTTTAAAATGTTTTACAAGCCATGGCTTGGAGTACAAAATATCAGCCTTTTGAAAATGAGACCATGTTGTCAAATCCTTTTACCTACTTAAGCAGTGTTTTTATATTAGCAACAATGGCACAAAACATTTGGGAAGTCATGCAGTTCTTATCAGTTCCCAGATTATTAGTGTTTTATACTAAACCAAATTAATTTGCCTTTTATTAAACCTGGATTTCACAGTATCTCAGTATATATGTGACAAGTAACACTAACTAGTGTTCCTGCTACTGAATAACAGCCAGAAAAAGCTTGAGCACCCAGGAGAGCTTTACTTTTTACATTATCAAAAAACAGATTGGCTGCATCCTTCAGTTACAAATGCAAATGGTCAAAAATGATTTATATTCAAAATTAGATCAAAATGCATAAGTTCTAAAGGAAAAAACACCAGTTTTGAGTGTTGGGTGTGGAGGCAGGTTCCCTCTTAATACAGTATTTTTTGGGTTGTCCATAATAATGGAATACAATTTTAAGCAGTTTCCTGAAATTTACCATCAATAAATGTAACTCACTGATTAGTAAGGCTGAGCCTGTGGTCATGAAAATTCAGTTGTTAAAGTCATTTTACCTGGAGTTTTGGAGAGTTTGCCTTTTCCTGTGCTGATGAAAAAATATGGAAGAAGTTCTAATGCAGTATTCTCTGGGGTGAGTGGATACTTTGGAGAAACACAGCTACCAAAGGGGTGTGCAACAGTTTCTCACTTTTTTTGTTTTTTTCTTTTTAACTTTATATTTTTAAGGTACTGAAATACTTGGAACTGCTGATGGCATTCCCATTGCAGTCTTGCCATTTATATAATTCATGCTATGTAATTTTAGCTTTAAATATTTGATTGCTCTGAAATTCTCTTATCAAATAAGAACATACTTGCTTGATTTTTACCTTCCTTAAAAAAGCCATTAAAATTCCTAGCAGTTTGTACTGAATGTTGGCAACAGGTACATTTGACTCAATGAGGCATGGGACTTCAATTTGGTTGTAGGAAGGATAAATGTAATTCAGAATCATGTAACAAGCATCAGGAATCAGAGAAAGACTGTCAGTAGATAAAGTTAAATGTAGAAAAAGTGCAGGATAGAAAATTAAATTTACACTATATAATTTTTTACTACCTTGCTTTTGTATTTCCTACCAGTTTGATGTAACTTTTACATCTAAAATGTGATTTAGTCCTGTGAAGTATCATTTATTGTAAAGACTTTACACTGATGGTTGTGGGTTATTTTTAAAAAAACAAGACAAATATTTAAAAGTATGCAAATACTGCTTAAGAAAAACCAAAGCCTCGAACAAGAATTACAGGATTAAGTTTGTCTCATGTTTTCTAGCTGTAAGCTAAATAAAAAATAACTCCAGTTTGCAAAGTAGTGTAACATACAGCAATATATTTAAATTTTTTGTTCCAAGCACAGATATTTCTCCATGCATTATTTATAACCACTAGTATTGTAATTTCCCATTTTTAAGGAAGTCACCATTGAAATGCAAAAATTGCTTCACACAATTTTGAAAGGTACAACTGGGGTTTTATTTTCAGCAAGTTGTGTTTCTTAGGTAAACTGACTTTTCCTTGGTTCAGTAGAAGTCTGAATACAATATCAGAACTGGGTCTTGGCTAATCTTGGTTTGACCTGACCTTTTCAAAATATTGTGTTTGTCACCATTTTTAGTTTCTTCTTCCCCTCTGGGTGAAAAAGGCCTTCTCTGGCATGCAGAATACCTGCAGGCTTTTTGAAAGAACAATTATCTTAAAGCCATGAGATTTATCTAAAAGGCACCTGCATTTTTTCTTGTGAAAATGCAGTTCTACCTCCCTGCACAGCCTAGAAAACTGTTTACTTTTAGAATTTCCAGGTGTGATGCTTTTGTGTTTGAAAACACAGAGCACTTTGGTTCTGGGGAAATTTAGATTGTCTAATGGGGATCCCTGGGGTTGTAGTGATTTGTTTGAGAATCACCTGCAGTGTCCATGAGTATCAGAGGGATTTGGATGATGCTGAATTCCTTCTCCCTGATGACTTTCAATAAACACAATTCTTGAGGGAGTTGTTTTTCCCTGGTGACAAGTTCCTCTCAATGGAATATGTGTGTGTGCATGGAACATCTCTCACTTCACTGTGGTAGTCCTGAAGAACCCAAACCAGGGGCAATTTCTGAGATTTAAATTTCTCTTTTCTGTAACTGATTTTGCAGGGCTACAGAATTTCACCAGAGTCTTCATGTAACCCTTAAAGGTTATTAAATAATGTTAAGATTTTAGATATTTTCAGTAAGTCTTCATACATGTTTAAATGAAAATATGTGTAAGTGGGAAGGAAAAATTGCTAAGGAAGTAAGGAACCAGCATTTTATTCAGTTTTAATTAATCACTTCAGTCTTAATATAGCATTAATTAAATGCAGCAAGCTTTAGTCTCTCTACCTCATAAGATTTCTTGGTGTCACTTTAATCAGGTAATCAAATGATCACATTGTATAAATAGGCAAATATATCACATCAGTGGTGTGTAACATTCAGGCTATTGAAACCACAACTACTCTTCATCTATAGCATATTAATTATCACCACCATATTTAGATTTTCTTTTCCTACACAGAGAAAGAAAGAATGAATGAATATAATTTAGAATTATTTTTATACACATACTTGAATCATGTCAGTTTGAGAAGGCTCAAAATTGGAGAAATGTTGTGCATTTAATTATTATGTAGTTGTTTTGCTCTATGATACTGAGCAAGACAGAAATGTTGGATACCTTGCTTGCCTTTAGTTGGTTTGGAAAGCACTTTGAAGTGTATAGGGCAAAATAGTTAAAAAATAACTTCATGAAGAGCTGATTTGCATTAATAGCAATAAGTATAATCAATCAATAAAGACAGAGCAGAAGAGGATGTTTATAGCCAAACCTGATAGTCAGCTGGGAGAAAACAGAGAAATATGCTTGCCATAGAATTGATTCCTAGGAACTCCATGTGTTGTTTTTTTAATAGCCTTTGACAGTCATCTATTAATATTTTTTTAAGAACCATCAAACCTTCTGCCTCTAATGATCTGTTTGCTAGAGTGTGGCAGGTGTTTCTAGATGGGAGAGACAGACCTGTGAATCCTTTGCTGTGCAGCTTCTCTGGCCTCTACTACCTGTTGTTGTTGATTTACATATTTACAATAATAAATATGTTAATCTCCTGATTTCTGCATTTTTACAAGGTCTGTTATGAATTAAATAAATTCTATAGCTCTTCCTTTAGACAATTTCTTCCTCTAGATGGTCTCTCATACCTCAGGTCTTTAATTGCACCAGTCCCTGACACAGGTGGTGATTCAGCTCAGAAATAGAGATCAATTATTCATGAAGAATAAGCTTCTTTGCTGTAGTTCTGAAGCTGGGATCACTGACATATTGTAAGAATAATTGTTCATTCTTTACTTGCCCTGTTGAAAGCTCCTAAGATGTTTTAATCCATTTTCAAAAGGTGGTAATGTTTTAAGTGAAACTGGAGTCAAGTAGAGAAGTTGACTTCTTTAACTAATAAGATCTGCAATGAAGTCCCTTTGATTATAATTCAGATGTGTCAGATCTATTTTAGAACATTAACTCAAATTAAATGTATTTGATTGGCCATATGGTACTCTTCATTTTCTCAAATTTGTAACATAAACCTGTAAGATGGTGCTAACACCCAAAATGAGCTCCAGAGAAATAAAATTATTCAATTATGAATAGCATGTAAATCCTTGCACTGACACCAAGCACTTCTTGATTCCTGGCTCACCAGTGGCTTGGTTTGCCTCCAGTCTGAAGGGAGGGCTTGACTGACACAGGGAAGTCCAGCCTGAGCAGCTGAGTGCTCTAAATATAGGCAGTCTGTGTTTTTCCTGTAAGGCTAACCAGCTGAAGAAATACAATTTGGCTGCTCTACAAATGGGAGTTAGTTGTGTGTTGCTAATAGTTTATTCTAGATACTTTTTGAAATATTTTTTTAAATTAATTTTATTAGTTTTATTAATTGTAGAACATTATTATTCTTTAAGTCTGTTAGTCTGGGGAAACATTTCACTTGTTTAATGAATGCAAAACACACTATATGAACTTTGCAGTTGTTACCAAGGAGTTGAAGAATGCTGATGTTGTAGAGTCTGCATAACAATAAAAACAGATTGAAAGAGCACAGCATCTTGCATGTAAAGCATTCTCCTATATTGGTGCTGGGTTAAATATTTATTGTTGGGCTTGTGTGTGAGAACGGTGGAAGTGGAATAAAGCAGTTAAATTCTTAAAATGCTGTACTATTGAATTGAACATTGCTGTCATAAAAATATTAATCCTATACTGTCAAGGATGGTGATAAAAACCCCCAAACCACCATATTTTATAGTCCTCTTAACCAAAGCTGTAAACATTTCATATATAAACTTTCATGCATAAGAAAAACTAAATTTCATGGTTGCTGTAGGAAGACATCTCTTCAGCTCCTGGTAGGCTAGTAGAAATGGGAGTTGGTGGATATTCAGAATTAACTGTCAAAAGCTGTATTTCACAATTTCACATCATTCAGTGAGCCTTTAAACATTAAAGGAAGAACAGGCTGCTCATCACTTATGAAACTTGACCAGCTGTGGTGGGCAGTATGAAGTGAGGAGAGTCTGATCTACGCTGCAGTGAAGAACACTGGGTGATCCTTAAATGCCTTATAATTCCTGGAAGGAGCAGTGGATCTTGTACACAGATATATGCATGAAATCATAACCATGGCTTTTTGCTTGCAGTGGGTTTGAGTGGGAGAGACTGTAGGAGATACAATTGTGGTTATTAAAACACCTTTTCCAATGAATTTGTTGTTTGGGTTTCTGCCATTTCTGTTAGAACTTTTTGGACAGGCCTTGAACAACTGTGAACATATGTAAGAATGGCAGGAGCAGAAATGCACCTTTCAAAATTATTTATTAAATGGAAGCTATTTCTTGAAGGTATTTTAAAATAATTTTCTCTGAGACTCTGCAACCTTTATTTTAACTGTGTAATATGCAATTGCATTCTTCACAGCACTGAAATGAAACTGTGAAGCAATAATTATGCTAATTTTAAAATGGGAAAATACCAAGATTTGTCTCTGTCTAACATTTTCCTGATAACCTCGGAGACTTTAATATACAGAATTTGCTGTATTTTTGTGTTAGAGTAGAACCAATCTTAGGCTATTCTTTTAGAAAGCCTGTAATTTTGTAGGTAGAGGTGAGGAAGTTATGTTATACTATATAAAATGTTAGCTAAATGCAAATAATCTCCAGTACTCCAACTTCCTAATATTCTTGAAAAGAAACCTGAGTAGCTTATTTGCTGTAATAGATGTTGAAAGCCTTTACGCCTACTGTTTATTAAGTGTTTAATTACCAGGTACATTTAAAAGCTACACAAATGTGTGGCATTCAGTCTGGGCTTGATTTCCAGTTTCCATATTTATTACAGTTCTGTTGCTAAGATTGCACCATTAAATACTTACGTGAAAGAAATACAAAGATTTCACTTACTAGAATTGTTTTAAGAAACCTACACAGAAAATGTATATTACCTACACAGAAGATGTGTATTGGGTATCTTTAACCTTTTAATTGTGTTTTTCTCTTGAGCCCTACTTTGTGGGAAATTCTTTACATTGCCAGCATTTCACAGACATATCATAGATTTAATATGATAATCCCATTCAGCTTTTTGTTGTGGCAGAGCATGCTATTAACTGAATAAAAAACTGATTCCTTAGGAGACATTAAAGATCTCAAAAATCTTCCAAAAGGCACCACCATGATGCCTTCTAATCTTCTGGCCAGCATGAGGCATTCCATGTGCCTTAATTCTTTTCTTGCCTCTCTTGCCACCTCAGATAAGAATTTCTTTTTTCTCTGAAAGACTCAGCCACGTTGCAGCAAAACTTCACTCTCTTCCATGTTGACGATGCTTCAACCCAAAGAATGCTGCTTAAATGAGATATTGCTACAAGTCTTCAAGAGCCTGACAAGTCTTCAAGAGCCTGACTGTAAATAATTAAGTAGAGTTTTGATTTGTGTTTGTTTTTTTCAGAGCCAGAGCTTCAACTGTGTGGAAAAGGCTAGATGTCCAGGATCCAATGTGAGTTCTGTGCAGATACAGGGAGATTCAGATTATTTCATCAACCACCTTGGAGTACCTGCCATGCAGTTTTCCTATGAGGACATCAGAGCATCAGAGGTAGCTATGACTAAAAATGGACAAAATGAAAATAGCAGGAAGATAGAATTATGTCTTCTCAGGTTATATTGGGTTGTCGTGGAAATTTATCTCCTTTAAGTGCATTTTTTTAGGTCTTCAGAGGATTACCATGGAGCTTCAAAGTGACTGGGTTTGTAGGGATACAGTATTCAAAGAAACAGATACACATTAAAGGATGTTGTTTTAAAATGTTAATATTGCTGATAGTTTTATAGGCTACATGTTATCTAACCCAACTTTTGAGCCTGTTTTCAACATAGAGGAAACAGGTATTGATGTGTATTTTTTTACTGCACAGTAGGATGTGACAATCTTCAAAATGAACTCTGTATCAGTTTTCATACCATGAGAAAAATAAGATTCTCTAGGATAAACATGGGTGATAAAGATCTGTATGCTTGATTGGAGTCTACCAGACACCATGGCTTTTTTCAGTCTATCAGTGTCTGCAAGGTAGGTGGAAGGAAGAGGCATTTTATGCTGTTTGGAGTTCAGGTTGGATTGGAGACAAATAAATTGTTAGGAGGGTTTGTCCTTCCTCCACCTTCACTACTGTAGGTTATTTGCAGCTGGACATCTCAAACTCACCCTCACTTGGTGAGCTGAAGATCAGGAAGGATTAGGTATTTCAAGACGCAATAGGCAGGAGAAGAGGTGTGTGTTTTCATGCAAATGTAATGATGCACTGACTTCATATTCTCCTCATTTCTCTTATTTCTCCTCTTCACTGTGCTCATCTCCTATGTACACATCTTTCCAAGTTGAGGAGCAAAGCTGAGGCTGGGCTGAGCTGGAATGTTTCCTGACACTGCATGCTAATATGCTTCTCTTTCACATATGCAAAACAAAGCAGGGATGTGCCAAATAGGGAGCATTGCTGTGGCATTGTTGTGTAGATTAAAATAGATTAAGTCAAGAATTTATATAAATAAAGAGACTTTTGTTTCTAAACATCATGGCACCTATCAGGCAAAGTTTTCTATTTCAAGGTAAAAGGCTACAAGGAAAATCTGAAGGCAGAAGATGTGTGAGTGCAATGTTTACGGAAGGCTTGTGGTCCAGAGGAATTTTTTGTTGTCACTTAGCAGCTATTCCACATAGTTTTCATTCAAGATCTGTGTACAAACAATCTACAGACCATGAGAAAGAATCTGAAAAGTTCAGTATATCAAAATAGTATTTCACAGCAACATTTACAATATGAACACTGAAGGTTCCCTTGGCTATTGTCTACTTTAATCCAAAGATATTCTTTGTGCTCAGTTAACCTTGTAAATGTGCAGTTTTGTCTCTCTGAATGACTCATCAATGTAATTAAAATCATAAGTGACAATATTTCTATATTTGCTTAAACATGACACTCTAAATTTGGTTCTTTGTTAAAAATTTAGCTTTTGTCCTTCTTGAAAATTCATTTCCTAGAAATAAACTTGGTAAGTGTAATCTGCGATCTTGAAGTAGACGTACTACACTTCTCAGACTGTAGGAGACCTTGACCCCATGAGATCTGTTTTATGTGAGAAGTAAATCTGCTTGGCACAATGTGTAAATTTCTCTTGGCAAGAGGATGGAATTTTTTCCTAAAAGTGAAGTCACACAGAATGAGTAAATTTGGATTATTTGCTATATCTTTGTTATTGATTGTACGGGTTGTTAACAGTCCTCCAGAAGATAAGCTCATTGTCTTTCCTATGTTCTATCAAACAAGCAATCTTTTTTATCCTTTACTGTTTATTGCCATTGTTTATTGTGGATTCTGTTTATTGACAGATATTGTAAGGCAGATAAATTTCTCTGTGTTGACAGCCATATTAATAAACATTGTAGGAATTTCTGTTAGGCAGGTGAGGGGCTGATAAGAATCTGTTGGTTTGCAGGGAGGGATTTTTGCTTGTTTGTTTCCATCCAGCTTTTTTAACTACACCTCAGCTTTGTCAGCTTCATTGCAAAACAAGATTTGGGCAAACAGGTTCAGAAATGGACTGTTCTGACATGCTTTTGTAGGTTATCATTTTGCCAGGTTGGTTTCCTCTTCTCTCTCTCTCACTGCTGTGACCTACTCAGGAATCGCTCTTCCTTTGGAATATACATCACTTGTTTATTTTACCCACCTGTCAGCCAGCATGCAGTGTCAGGTAAAACTGATGCTGTTCCACAGCTGGAAAAAACTGGTTTAAAGTTAAAAAGCCCAAGACCTGTGCTTGTATTCTTCCTCCAGAGCAGCAGCTCCAGGTCAGCTTTAGAAATGCATTTCTTACCCAGTCGGAGCGATGCCAGTCCGCAGAGAGAAGGTTGTAAAAACCTTCCATTGACAGGAACCTGAGGAGTAAATACAAGGAAATAAAAGTTGTAAGAGGAAACATTCAGGCCAGAAGAGTAAGTAAAACTGTCTGGCTTGGAATTACGTAATACAGTGAACCACAGCCTCGGGGAGGTTAAATCTGCCTGGCAAATGCCCATGGTCGGGTCTGTGAGCCAGTAAAGTGCATTCTGAGAATTCAGCCACTGCTGTAAAAGTGCACTGGGTGAAATGCAGCTCGTTTATTCACCAGCAGAAAATATGCAGCATTTTAGTCTCAAAGCAAGTAAACTTGGAAGAATTTCTCAAGTGGAAAAAATCCTAATATTGCCCCAATTTCCAAGGATTCTCTTGCAGTTGCTGAAGAAAGCTTTCCTCGCCTCCTTACCTCTGGTGTTCTGGGATTTCCATCACATGAGGGTCACATTCTGATTAGTAATATGTTAGGAGACAAGCTGATCAGATTTTCCTAATACTGCTGATTATTTTGCTTTCAGTACGAGTTATGCTATTCAAGATAATGATTAGTGTGCATCCAAGTGACTATGTTGAGTCTCCAGAGAGAGACCTAAGTGTTGATTTCAAATCAGAGTTTCTCTGCTACTGAAAGCCATGATTAGTCTATTAGTCCTCACCTCAGCAGAGAATAGTTAGCTTTACAGCAACAAGGAAGAATAACATGAACTAAGAGAGCTGTTAAATCAAAGACTTGTCTTAGCCACTCTCTGTGCTGCATAAAAGCTGGATATCAGTCAAAATACTTCATTGTATGAACATTGGTATGTCAGAAATAGCCACATGGCACAGGTGAGTACATTCTGATTTTTATCCCATGTGTGGACTGTTTCTTGCTCTTGAAAATATTAGTCCTGTTTATATAACAGTGTATTTTCACACCCAAAAATGGTGTAACAGATAACACATGCATGTCCTCCATAATGAGAAAATACATGCATGTAACAGACAAAAGAGTCTGTTCATCACAACTCTGCTTGGTGTCTTTGATATAAATTCCTCTCCTGTGGTATTTTAACTTTGTAAACAAAATAATCTTATTTACATGACTGAAGCTCAGCTCTTGGTTACCTGATTGTAAATTAGGAATAACTCTGAAAATACTGTTTATGGTGGTGTATGACCTCAGGGATGTGCCCTCAGTTTCTGTTTGGATTCATGATGGTTCTCATTTTTGCATGGATGTACATGGATTGTGTGCCTGCCCTATCACTTAGAGCTCACTTTGTTTCTCATATTTCTCTCCCTTAGTTCCTTAAGATTTGCATTGTTTTTCTTTTTGTATGAGCATCATCTCTTTAATTTTCTGTGTTTAATTTTCCTCTTGATGGAGCATTTTAAATTAGTTTGCTCTGCTAGATTCAACATTCTGATGGCCTTTTTTCTTTCATGAAAGGGGACAGGGAAAAGTAGTTTTTAAAAGATCTGTGTTTGAGTAGTACTGTGCTTCTTCCCTGAAGGGAGAAGGTCCAATCCCCTAGTTACAGGTTAATTTGTCTTGATTACTTCTTTGCTAGCACAGTTTATAGCATAGCTGCTGAAATCCTGGAGCACATGTAATCACAGAGGCTGAGAAAAAGAACCTTGCTGTGGCTGCCTAATGTTTGGGTAGTAGAGAAAGTATAAACTGGGTTCCATGGTTTCAGTCAGAGATTTGATTTTTTTCTCCAGCATTGTAACTCAAACATTATTGAACTGTTCAGCATTTTGAGTTCCCTCACTTACAAACTTCAGCTGATGCAGGTCTATTATGAGCTTTTTTCAGATGGAAAGATGGAAATTAATTGACTGTTACCATCCATTTCTGTGTCATTGCAGTCAACAGTTTCATGAGGAATCCATTTTTTTTTAAATTATAGTTGGATGATTTCCCATGTTATCTGCATATTATTCATCCTTCTCAGTGCATCCTGTTACAGAATGATTCCTGTCTGATAAAACAGAATCTTAAATCCCCTCTGTGATAATATGGTAGTTTACATCAACATTAGCATTATTACTTTGTTTGGGAAAAAAAACCAAACTGCTGCACATTCACATGTTAAAGAAAATAAACAAAAACTTACTCTTTTTTTTTTCTTTTCTTTTTTTATTTATTGATGGGCACCTAATCATCATGAAACATTTCATAGTAGATGTCCACGTTTGGGTATGCAGGACTCACAGAACATTTACTTTTACACCTAGATCATAAAAGTTGTTTTCCGTATCTTCACTCAAACTTAAGTACAGGCAAGAAGTATAAAAATTACCTGTCACATTATTCACAGGCTAGACCAAGGTAGTGTAATACCATGGACCACTAAGCTAATTTAGAAGAAAAATGAAAAGAGGTTTCTTTATAGAAGGCATTTGTATGTAATATATGTAGAAGAGTTTAGAATTTTGACAGTTTGAGATTGTATCCTCTTTAGAGAGAATGCATAATGATTTTTATTTCTGTTGAAATATGCATAACTTTCTGAAGGTAACTTTCAACTTTCATTAGGGCCCTTAAAAGTGATTTTCACCCACACTGGTGCAAAACAGAGGGCACTAAATATTAACTCTTTAGTGAATGTGGCTTCTCAGTTGTTACCATCAGCCTCTGCATCCTCCCTCCCACCCTGTCCTGCCCTCTTTTCCTTTTTATCACTCTTTGGGGAAACTTACTGCAGTTTCTTGATTTCAGTATTTACATGCTTAGACTGACACATCATGCTCTTCTCTCAAAAGAACTCAAAGGCTTTCTAAGATTTCATTGTTATGAGAAAAGAAACAGAGGAACTGTCCTTGATGTAGAAAACTTAGGGTCTAGTTTACAGAAAAATAACTCTCATGTTGTAAACTGCTTTTGTCTCTTTGATGTGCTGATGTTGGTGTAAGGGAGGGCTTAGGCAGGTTGGAGTGCTCTTCAGTGCATCTCCCTTGTATCTCTTCTAAAGGGAAAAGGAAGCTGGTGTTTGAACCCCAAACACACTTCTTTTTCAAATATATCTATATGTATAATCAACATGGTTTTGTGGAAAGAAACAAAGTCTGTGGTGTAGTTTCATCTCCACAAATACAACCTTGTACCTGTGTGTGCACCCTGAAAGCAAACCTGAGAAGTCTGACCTGTGGTATTCTTTATTTTTAGCTGGTTTTGTATCAGTCATGTAATTACTGCTCAAACAGTTCCAGTGCTTAAAGTCAATCCACTTGTATTTTCTGAAGTTCTGGAGCTCTATGTTCTTAATGCAGTTATCCACCATCTTGATTCACAGCATTAATCCATTGCTGCTCCATATCCAGATGGTTTTCTCCTTTCCTTCTGGTGTGTCCTCCAGTCCCTTTCCAGCCAGGAAAGAGTTAGTGCAGCCATGACACAGCCTTGAGATTTCTGACTGCTTGGATTATCTACAGCTGACCAGACCCTTCTGGTAAATGTTCTGCTGTTTATCTGACATTATTATTTGTGTCCTCCTTGATTAAGTGTCACCCAGTACAAATTAATTTATCAAAGCCAAGTATATTTATCAAGAAATTATATTAGAAGTATCTCAGCATCATTTTCTTGGAGGGATCAGGGTAGGCCATATGCAAATACACGATGTGCTTAATTCAGCTTCGGCTGCTCAACAGAGAACTTCAGGGCCTGTGGCATTTGTGTAAATGTCCTTGGAAGAGATTTAGCACTGGCTGTCTGAGTCTCTTATTCCAGAGAGATTCTTACCCCAAACAGAAGCCTTGTTTCTCCTCTTGCATCTAGCCTAGGAGGGAGTTTGCATAAGAGCAGTGTGTTGCTGTGATGATCTGTGGTTTGGTAGCTTTTCCATCTGAAAATACAGCTCTGCATGGCTCCCCCTCATTCCCTGTTTTACTTCTCTTTTCTCCCTGGTACATGTTAAATTTTTTAAGGAAATAACACAGCTGGTAGTTGCCCATGGGGAGTTACTGGTGATGTTTCATGCCTGTATGAAAGAATTCAAGTACCAGTGTGCTTGGTATACCAGAAGGTCTTTGCAAAGGAGCAAATGTGTATCAGCCTCAGGATGGTTGCTTGGGAACCCAGGATTCCCTTTTCTGAGCTGCCTCTGGAGAGTTTGATGCTGTTGCATTTGCTGCTGAAAGAGTTTATTAACTGTGTAGTAGAACTTCAAGGGCAACAAGGTGTGGCAGTGGGAGTTGGTTGTGACAGGGTGAAGAGAGAGGTTTCATTTGTGTTTCTGGACAAGCAGTGAGCTGCCAGTGTGTAACAAGGAACAGTTCCAGGAGTCCCCAGCAGGTTGCCTTTCTGATTTAGGGATTATTCTGGCTTTATAATAGCTGTGCTTCTCTTTGTTCAGACTGATTTTTTCCTGACCAATGTGTTTTTTCTGTCTGTAGCATAAATTAGTGTTTTCTAATTTCTCAGTTCAGTCAGGGGTTAGTGTAGTACTCACCAATAATTCATTAATTCATTAGTCCATCTGTTCATTTGAACACTAATTGAGTTGAATTTGGTAGTGAGAGCATGGTGAAATTGTTAAGGTTAATGACTCGGTGTTTTACAAGACAAAATGCATTTGATGTTCAATTGATTGCTTGAGTTGTTTTATTGAATAATATGAATATTTAGCTACTTAATTTCATGGAAGAGCATCTTTGTTATTGCAGTAATGCTAGTGAAACTGATGACGTCCTCATCAGTTTGGATACATTACTCTGCTCCAAAAAATTCTGTCTGGCCTCACAAATCCTAGTGCTTTGATGTCCCAAACATCACACACTGCATCCAGAAGGGGAAAAATTCTTTATGTAAACTTGCCTTATGGTATCAAAATCACACAGCTTCTTTAGCATTCATTCACACTGCATGAGTACATGTTGTTTCTGTGAGCTCTGTCCTTGCAGATTCTCTCAGAGGCTCCTCAGTGTCTTGGAATTGACTGAGGATTGTTGGAAGGCAATGGAAGAAAGACAGCCTGGGAGTTATGGGACCAATGGGATATGGGAAAATGTGAAAAAATTGTTTAGACACCAATTAATTGCCTCTTCATCAAGTTACTGAAAATATGTATTATCTAAGGACAGATGTCACTGTGTTCTCCCTGGAGAATTAAATGGACTGTTGCATTCATGGTAATGTTATACCACTGTCCTTCAGAGTAGCTGCAATCAACTGACCAGCTAAAAAGCTTCTGGTAGAATATCTGGAATAAGTATCAAAACTTGTTTTGTGCCAGTAGACATTAGTAGTGAGGCACTCAGTTTTGTCTTTCTGGGGGAAAAATCGAGATCACTGGACAATCAAACAGCTGTGGTTTGGGTCAATGATGCATTCTCACTGATAAAATTTGCAGTATTTGATATATCTTAATCATGGAAATTGAAGAAGTAGTTAATAAGGCTTCTGATAAATAAATATTGTCTTGAAGACATTATTAGTCTTACCAAAATACAATTTTTTATTCTTACTGCATGGTGGTGAGCCTCCCACCTACACAACATCTGTGTAGTGTCTAACATTAGATCTCTTCATTCAGTGTAATTGATTTTTTTTGAGCACTAAAAATAAAAGCAGGAAATAGGAAGCATTAAATCAGTAAATAAAAGCATTGATAATATTTGATTTTGAAGGGCATTGTCACTGGGATTCATGACTTCCAACAGGACATTGTTAGGGTGATCTTCCTGGAACTTCATGTTTCTGCATAATTTGAATGCTCACAATTGATCATAAAATGTTACAAAATGTGTTTGCACCCTTCACATAACACATCCAAGAAAAGCTGTTCCCTCTTAGTTGTATTGAATGTTATGAGCCTCCTATTTCTAAGTTCTGAAACTCTGGGAAGATCCTCTGTCAGGTTCCAGGTTTCTTGGGCCATTCCCACCTGAACTGCTGATTCTGCTTTCAGTGTAAAAAGCACCAAGGGAAAACTGCAGAGGAATAAAGCCAGGCAAGTATCCTGACATCCTAAATGTTGCTTTCTTTGTGCTGCAGTCTGTGAATTTATAGCTTTACAGTGATTATTTCAATTCACTTACTAACATAAGGAAGAAAACATTAAATTAAAAGAGATGAGAGAAATGTGCTTATATTCTTTTCCTTATGACTGTTGGCTGGGGTTTTTTCTGGCTGCAGTTGAGTTGAATAATAAAATAACTTGTGCAGCAGTGATTCCAATTCTGACTCTCCTGTATTCTTGTGCAGTCTTGTTTGGCAGGCCTTGCTCATTTTGTCCAGCATTGGGTAGCATTGCAAGGTCACTGCACATCTTTACCAGAATATTCAAACAGAAAATAGATGTGCTTTTGTTTCTTTTCTAAAAGGTCTTCAGTAAACTTAAATGGTGAAAATACAGAAGAAAAGACTCTTGTCAGAAACTCCTGCTGACAAGCTTGTTTTCCATAGTAAGGGCATTCTCACTTTGAAGACACATGTTAGGCTGGGGCAACTGCAGAGCTTTGCTTTATAAAAATCATTTTAAAGGACCTATTTTATGTCTTATGCATGAGTGAAACAAACTTTTACATAATTTTATAATCCTTTGTGGATTTGGGAGGTGATATTAGCTATCTAGAGCATTTGCTAGAAAGGGTAAAGCCAGCCTGCTGGTGAGATGGAGAGGCAGAAAATCTCTTCTGCAGTATATTTGCAGCCCTATGGGCCTTTATTAGTGAGAAATCCTATATGCCTGTTATTTCATCAATTCAATTTGAACCACATTTTGGCTTCAGTCTGTTCTATTCTACATAATCTACTTTTTCAGTAAATCTGCTTCACTCTGCAGTATCCTCCCAAAGTAAAAGTAATCCAGATAGATGATGATAGGGCATATTTTAGTCTATGGGATACCTTTTCCATTACTCTCTTTTTGATCCTTCTTACAGTCAAACCTCTTGTTCAATCACCCTGCCAGGCATTAAAAAAAAGGGGGAAGAGATAGTCTTTTAGCCTGGGTGAGGTGAAACAACTCTGTCACAAAGAAATGCAATTGTATATTTTCTGCCGGGACACTGTATGCCAATTGCTTGACTTAGGGAAAACGGAAGAAGGAATTAGTGAGAGCCTGCAGTGCAGATTTCAGAGGTGTTTTTGTTCTTCTCGCTGCTCTCTCTTTATCTTTTCCCCTGGCAGGGCTTTCTCCATCACACTATGGCAATTTTTTGGCACTGGTGTTGAATACAGATGCAGACAAGTCCTGATGCTGTTGTGAAGCCTCTGGGATTCTGGGTAATAGTTTTGGGCACTGCACAGCTTCAGAGTGTGCCTTGTGTGACTTCAGCCTCCCAGCTGAACCTGTGCCCAGGTTGATTCTGAAGATGTGCAGTGTCTACTCTGTGTTTCAGTTGCCAGACATTGCACATTTGTGTGTGTCCCTCAATTTTCTGAAATTCTAGTTTTTGTGCTGTTGTACTACAAAAAGGCAGAAAGAGTGAAACAGGTTAATAGCTCATGGGACACACACAGCATGTATTTATATTGGACAGGTAACAGAGCACAGTGTCAGTCTTGATGCAGCAAAAGCAACCCCTGAATGCTCATCTTCTAGACATTTTTCTTTGGTCTGTATGAAGAAAATAAACTTTTTTATCTTGGTTTACATCCTTCTTTTGTGTCTTTGCCTTGCAGGCTTTAGCAGTGTAAGATTAACACATTTATGCCTCTTGCCTACCTGTACAAATTTCAGAAGGATTTCTGCTCTCACTTGCTTCTCTGTTTTTTCCTTTCCTGGTGCCTTCTTTTGTCTCCTGTGCAATATAAAATTGGCACCATGAATATTGTGAAGTGCTGAAGGGCAATGCTGGCCTGAGTATGGACAATTCTGACAAATGTTAACAAGGGTGAAGTCAAACTGCATTAAGAACTTTAGTCTAAAGATTGTTTTTCCAGATTGAGCATCTTTATTGCTGAGTGGACAAACCTCCACTGCCTATTACTTTCAAAACAAACAAACAACGAAAAAGCCTCCTCTCCCCCCACCCTAGAAAAATTATTTCTGGAGATATTTGTGTATTATTCAGCAGGTTAAGAACAGAAGGAAGTCTTCTTGTAAAAGCTGGAGAACATTCAGCAGGCAAGAAAAATCAGTTTGGAGTCAAGAAAAATTCATTCACTGTGGAATGAGAGCATATTAAGGAATTATTACCTACATAATTTGAGTACATAAATTCACAATTTCTCTAACTGGTAATTTTACTGTTTCTCGAGTAATAGTCAAGAAACAGAATCTCTTGTGGATTCAGCTAGTAAAATAATTCACATGTATTTACAGAAATAATTCCAGTTCTAAGACAATGTGTGGCAAAATTTGACATTTTTTTAAAACTTTTTTATTTAATAACAGCAAAATAGATCTCTAAAGCATGTTTTGGTATTTACTGTTTTCCATTAAACCACCAGAAGTGCTGTGGGATTTCATTCTTGATTTAAAATGCATTGGTTGAAAGTTGGCATATAAATTGAAGATATAAGACAGTACACAAGGGATGGTGAATTTAGTACCTTTAGATGGTGAAACATTTTGTTCACTTAATTAGTTAAGGAAGGATAAGTTAAGTTAGAAAAATGAGTGTAGAAAATCAGAAGTGAATTTTAGTGCAAATGTCCATCATAAATATACAAGAGTAAGCCAGATTTGGGGTTTTAAGAGATTTTAGCCTGCATTTTCGATCTCCATTTAATTGATTCATAAATCAATTAATTACTGTCACAAGACCCGAGGGCAGCAGGAAATTGGGTTCAAATTAAAAAGAAAAGGAGGCAATTTGTTTTAAGATTGAAAGTTGAATGTTCAATCGAAGTTTAATCAGAAGTGACCCATTATTTGAAAAGTAGAACATCAATGTCGTTCTAATTTCACAGAATGCTTCATTAAATGAGTATTGAAAGGACCAGGTTAACTGATCATTCCAAAAGGAACACCAGACAAAGGAAACTCACTTCCAAATACATGTTATGCTTGTTCATTTCTCTTAGGAAGAGTTTATAGAGATACCAAATACTTTCATTGGGAATTCAAGGATTATTGGAGTGATCCTTTGTAGATTGTAAAGTTTGTTTGATAAAAACATAACTTCATATCAGAAGAGAAAATCTTCTTAGTCCGTTTGATTAGCCATGAACTTTAAGAAAAATTAAAAAATCAACAGAACACGGTGAAAAGCAAAGGCAGAAATTTTCATAGCACTAGTGGAAGTCGGGCCTCCTAAATTTTAGAATATTTCACAGTGGTCTGACCTTGAAAAGGTTTTTCCATAATTTGATACCATCTCCAAAGCATTCTCAATGCATTGAAGACTCTGCCCTCTGAAGAAGGTGAGGGTGATACTAATGCCTGGCTGGGGCAGAGGTGATGATTTGTGTTTAGGAGGTGAGTGTGGGAGAGAATGAGGACACCAACTGCAGCTGCAGCTCCTACTGTGGCTGAAAAGCATAAAGGAATAATACTTTTTAATTCTTTTGGATTAGCAAGTCTTTCTCTTGGTGTGCATTTACTAGAAATTTGTTTGGCAAATTGCTGTTCAAAAAAAGCCAAAATACAGCGCTCACTTGTGAGCTTGATGAAACAACAACAGAGAAGTGTGATTCAGTTTTCAGCTCGTGGAAGGTGTTGCTCTTGCTGTTAAATGCTGAGAGGTGCTCTTGGAACATCATCTGGATGCCTCTCTCTGCCCTGTGCTCTCTGGGATAAAGAGTGGGCTTCTGTTAGTTGGGAAGCTCATGCAGCTTTCTCTGGTGAGCACAGTGCTTGAAAAACAGCAAAAGGCATGAGAAACAAAGTTGGCCTTTCTAGCAGTTTTTTATGGAGGAGCTTGTTATGAATAAAAAAAAAAAAGGCAGAAAAAAGCAGCCACAGCTGTTTTAAACATTTGCTTTTACAAGTGCACAGCAAGATGATTTCAGATGTCAGCAAGTTATTTCAAACAGCAATCCTTTTCAGGATCTTTGCAAGCAGGGACTTGATTCCTTCATGAGCAAAACAACTCGTCACTTGTGGTGTCCAAGTTGTTTTGCTTCATCTCCTGATCGTTGCCTGTGTAAGGTGAGCTCTTCCAAAGGCAGGGGCTGAGGCAGCAGCAGAGGCTGCTGGGTCACCTGGCCCAGGTGGGGTCTGGTGTGGGGTGGGAGAGAAGCCAGGTGAGCAGTTCCTCCCTGCTTTGCAGGCAGCTCATCCACCAAGCTTTAGATTCCAAAGATATTTGTCTGGATGGAGCAATGATCTGACCTTGGGTAGCAAATCTAATTTGGTAGTCACTCCCTTCACTGACTCTCAGCGAGATACTCAAGAGTGAATATAAATAATGCAACTCTCTTTAAGTTATTGATTGCATTTATGTGACTGATGATGAAGAGCATTAGCACCACCACAGCAGAATGAGGGTGTTCCTCAGCAGCCCCCCAGTCAAATGGCAGGGCTCTGTAAACTGCTGTGCAAACTTGAAACAAAGATGAATAGTTATGAGTTCATGCTGAAGTATGTATTTTATCTTTGTAATAAATGACTTTGTGCATCTTCTCCCTGAGATTCTGAAAAAAAAAGAAAAATTCTGAAAGAAAATATTACTTAATTTATTTTTGTGATGTTTTGGTGACAAGTTATGCAACACACAGATGCATCACTGAACACAAAAATTTATATGATGCCGTGCTAATTATATATATTTTTTTTAAGAAAGTGGTGGGAGTTTGCTACCAGAAATAATCTCCTAGAAATGCATGGAAATACTGATAGAATATTGATCATGAAGACATTAATTTATAGAAAAATTCAACAAGGAAATTTACCAGCAATGTAATATAATTCCTGCTTTAGGCATCTGGGCACCTTTGAGGCTCAGAGGTTTGTTTTATACTGTTTTGCCTTTTTTTCCAGTCCACTCCTTGGTATTGGTTTCTTGTTTCCTTGGGACAGCAAATGTTCAAATAATGTCTTGCTTTTTTACAGTATAGGAAGAGATGAACATTCTGTACAAACAATATATTAGATTCCCTGGTGTTAAAAGAGTGGTCAACCTAAAGTGTATAATTTTAGGGAGTTGACAAAGATCCCTTATTATGTAGATGGTATCACTGGACAGAGAAGTAGGATGGTTGGAGAAGATAAAATAGTATTCCTTGATTATTGTGGTTACATTTCTCCAAAAGACTTAAATCATAAAGTAGTTAATAAAATGTCTGATTGCTGCTTAGCTCAGAATAAAGCTGTGTGGATATATATTTTTTTTTTTTTTCTCCTGGTAGGCAAAATTTTTAGCTGCTTTGGGAAGCATAATTACAGAGACAACTGCCATTCCAGCAATAAAGTCATAAGGCTTAGAGGGTTTTTGCCTTTTTCGGGGGCTTGGAATCAGTTAATGAGATCAGTGAAATAAGTGTCATAATCATCAAAATTTAAGAAAGATTTGAAGGGTTTCTCAATCTATCAACAAAATTCAATAACCAATTGAAGGAGGAAATCAATGTAGAATCCTAAAAAGCTCCTTTCTTTTTCACAGAATTCCAGCTTTCTCTCTGAAGCTCTTTTTCCTGTACATGCAACAAAAACTGAAGAGCTGGATCCCTCCTTCAGCCTGCATGAGACCATTGCAAAGGTAAGAGCAATGGGTTTTCCTCTTGAATTTGCTAATAATTTTGAAATATAATCTATTTATTTCCCTGTGAATTCCTTGAATATAGTTAAAAATTGTGGAGTTCTCTTCACTGGGATCCACATTGGGAATATTCTTTACGTTGGTCAACTTGTGTGATCAAAACAGTTTCACGTGCAAGTGCTTCATTTGAAACTATAACTTTTTATTCTTATTTTTCACTGCATATCACTCCCAGTCTGTTTTGCTTGTATGGCCACTCAGGCTGGTGGAAAAGCTTGTATTGATTTGAAGCCCTTCATCTCCATTAGGGAAGTAGGATTTTAGTGTTTCTTAGGTTTTTTAGTATGGCTATGGCTTGATATTAAATAACAGCATAAAAGTTTCAGTGTAATTTTTTTACATGAGAGTTGGTGTAAATACTAATAATCAGCTAACTGTGCCTTGTGCTCTCTGATGTCAGTGGGTACCCTAATTTCATGGACATTGAAAAGGAGGAGATTTCTGAATGTGGCAGGAAAAAATGAACAAGAGATATGCAGGTATTAAACAGATGGAACTGTAATCTGAGTGCTTAGAAGATCTAATTTGTCAGAACAATTCTCAGAACAATTCATATAAAGATCTTGGCACTGAAAAGGTGGATTTAGGGTGGATTGCTGTGAGAACCATGCTGATCTGAAGCATTCAAAGAAAGAGAAATCTGTAAGCTTCCCAGTGGCAAAGAATTGAAACATTCAGTAGTGTGATGCACTACAAATCTTGGTAGTATCTTAAATTAGATTTGCAGACCTTGTAACTTCAATATAATAATGTATATAATATCAAGTATTAAAATGAAGGAGTGTGTGCTTATGTGGCAGAAAAGGGATTTTCCCACCTGACCAGAAGTCAGATAAAATTCCCTTTTTATCAAATGCACACTCAGAAAGGTATGTGCTATGTTTACATAAATTTCATCAGTGTTACTCAGCACAGTGTTTCATGGTAGACAGTCAATTCAGTGATTAACCAGTTTGGAAATACTTTTATGTCCACTGTGTGCTCATCAGAGCATCCTCATAAGACTGGGATCATGCAGTTCTCAAAGCTGGAATGGCAGACCCCTAACAGGGGATGCCACTGGAGCCACTTGCCCTGAACCATGAAATAATCTCATGTTGATTTTTACTCTGTCAGGCACCAAAGTCATGAAAGGCACACCAGAAGTGACATAATTGGTTTTATGATGAGTTATGGGTGCTGACAGATAACTCTTGAGAAAATTATTCGTGAACCTGATTATTCTACACTCCAATTATGGAATTGCATAAAGTACAACTACTGTAATGCAATTAGCTTCTAAACATTAAACAAAACAGCAAGAGGGAGGAGTGTTTCCATTTCTAGAGGAAATAAGGGGGGTTTATATAATATACTATGATGTTTCCATTTTTTAAAAACATAAACACTTCCAAGGAGATGACAGGCAGGTTTTCTTCCTGAAGCAAGTGGAATGAAAAGTGTGCAAATGTAATGAAGAGACTGCTGGACTGTTGGTAAATTAAATTCACTTTCTGACCACAGATAAGGTGCAGCACAGGAATGTTGACTTGTGGCATTTTCTAACAGGATCATACTGTTCTGTTCCTTTGAAGCATGGAAGGGATATATATTCCCATTTACCCATGTTTAGTCCCATTAATTTTCTAATATAGGGAAGATTCTTTCAGATTGGCAATGCAGTGACGTCCATAACTTGGGTTCTTTCTTTCTCTGTAATCTATCTAAAAATGAAAACCTGTGGTTTGGTGCATGCTACCTCTGCCAAGTATTTTAATCTTCCTGCATGGTGTCTGCAAATGAGCTTTTTTGGTTTTGTTTGTTTGTTTGTTTGGGTTTTTTTGTTGTGTTTTTTTGGGTTTTTTTTTTCATGCCAAGATAACACAACATATCTAAATTAACATAAAGACCTCAAACTCTTAACATCCCGATGACTTTTGGGATTTTGCAGATTCTGAATCAGTAGAACAGTACTGTGAACAGAATGTCTGTGTGGCAGAGTTTTATTAAAGGCATTTCTAAGAGTATTATTCCTGGTGTAGATATTTCAAACAGAGTACATTCATATTCCTTTGTTATTCCTATCATATTATGCCCTTTTGGGATCGTTCTTGAAATCTTGAGATCATTCTTGAAAAAGTTGTGCCTGGGCATGCCAGTAGCTTCTGCATCAAGGCATCTCTACATCTGTACATTCCATTGAGGTATTTTCTGTTTTCATTTAAAGATTGCCTCCGTGTAGAGACAGAGGATCTGGCAGAATTGTTTGAGCACAGAGACACAATATTACTCCAGTCAGAGTTACAGCACCTAAAGTGTTAAAGAGTTTGTGTGATGTGTGCAGAACTCATCTCATTGAGCAAACAGAAGTCTGATGCATCTGAAAATATCTCATATCCAGGCCAAGCCCAGAAAAACCTTTGTCCTTGCAAGGCCCAGGCAGATATATGGCAGCCTTCCCCCAAGTCACTGTGAGGAATGCAGTCTGGAATTTTTTCCTATATGCTCTGATTTCCATCACAAAAATGTTGCACTTTGGGTGTCAATTTTCACAGCTAATTTCTCCAGTTAGCTTTCTTCAGTGATGTATTCTGTTCAATGTAATTTTTAAAATTCCTCTCTCCAGTCTCATGTGCCAGACTTTGCCATCACCTCTCAATCTCTTCATCAAAGGCACAAGCTCTGCACACACCAGCAGAACTCTCACGTCTCTTTGGAGGTGAATTACATTATGGTTTTGTTCTTTCAAAACTAATTATCCAAGCCCCCAGTTAGCAAGCAGGACTGGGGTAGGTGACAGATGCTGGATGAGGTTAACAAAGCAGAAGGACAGGCCTCTGTGTGTGAAGTGAGGACCAAGGTGGGGGCCTGATCAATATCCATATTTCACAGTCTACTGTTGATACTGGATTTTTAGATGTGGAGTTTGACCTTGTTGTGAATCTACCAGGAGTGTCTGGGTAACCATTTGTGTGTTCTGTCACACATGAAGACATGGGTTTTGGGCTGAGAAATTGCACTATCACTTTGGGCATCTCTTGATTTTTCTCTTTGTCCTCCCACAGCTGGCAGCAATTCATGTTTTTTTTTTCAGAGCTCTCGTCTGCCCCAAGGTGATGGAGCAGCATAGGTGCAGTGTAATATGCCAGCTGCTGTAGTCACACCCTAAGTTAAATAATTTGCTTTTTTTCCTGACCAACATCTCATATACTGGCTCTGAGAATCTTAGTGGTATTTATGGTTTGATGGTATTTGAGATGTTCAAAGCACAACTCTATTGTCTGTGGTGACTGTGAATACAAACAAACCCAAACTTTGTGTTTTCCTGCAAAGCAGCACAGGCTCCCATATTTCACAGGAATGGTTTGATTTAGCACATATTCTCTTAAGCACACAAGTAAGCATCTTTGCTTTACCTTTAGCCTTTGTGCATGAAAGAACATATAATCCAGTTCAAGCAGAGGGTAAATACAAACCTGCTGAAAACTTCCTTCTACCAATGTGTGTTTTATTCTGTAGCTATTGTCAGCAGCAATAAAAGCAAGAGCAAATCTGGTGATATAACCTGGCACAGTAATATTTCAATTGTAACTAGTAATTAATTCTATTAATTGTGGTGAATAGGAGAGTAACAACATTCAAAAAGGAAAAAAAAAAAAAAAAAGCTGTCTGGGGATTTTCTCAGCATTAGATGTGAGAGAAGTGACTTTGCTGCTAAAGACATGAGGTTTTCTGACAGACAGTCATACTGAGTTTGGCCAGACGGCATATTCTCTATCTGCTCCAGACTAGTTAAGGGAGATATGCTTGGAATTTTTCAGTAGTTCTTTGTTCCTAAAAGCAAGTAGCCTCAAGGACTCTTGCACTTTATATTTGAACTCTGATGGATAAAGACTAGGTAATAAAAATAAGCTGAAATTGCAGAACCCCTGGTAAAAATTTGATGAACCAGCTGTACCATCCAACACAGCTCCACTTGGTTAAGTCAGGTATTAAAAAACAGCTCTATTCCCCTACCCTCTGAAATTTTCCATATCTTTTCTGCTGATATGCTAATATGCTTCCTTCAAAATGGAAGAATTATTACGGACAGAACTAATTACATTTCCTCTTGTGACATATATTCATGAGGTTGTGGGAAGATGTCAAGATTGTTAGATTGTTTCTGGGCTTTTTTTTTTTT
>VZRH01001410.1:952912-995551 GCA_013397555.1 Urocynchramus pylzowi
AAAATTGAAGATATTTTTATTTTTTTTGGGGTTTTTTTTTTTTTTTTTTTTTTTTTTTTTTTTTGAGTCACTGGAATGTAATGCTTTTAGCTTAGAGAACTCTGACAGCTTTGAAAATATCAGAAGAACCAGGAACTGTGGTTTCAATGAACAAGAGAAAAATTAACAAAAAAATATAGCAGCCATTAGTAGCATGGCATGTGTAGAAACCATCCCCATGGATTGTCTGTTAAACATTCTTACCTGTTCAGTTCTCTGACTGAAAACAGAAAATTATTTCTACATTCCTTAAGTATTTTTGATATTGCAATAAGACTATGTTCTTTAAAAATTTATCATTGACTTCTGTCAGAATGTTTCTTAACCAGATTGCTCTTCAAAACCATTAGTTCCTGAAGTCCTCTTTTAGACCTAAATTTTACTTGGCTACTCTCTAGATTTGTCTGCCAACTGTCAGTAAAAGGAAAAAAAAATATCATTGCATCATTTTTCAAACTGGAGTTGGAATTTAAGTGAAGGAAGGAAATGTGTCAGCTCCGTCTGATCCAATCAAACCACAGGATAAACACATAAGCTGATACATAATGTATCATCCTAAATCTTAGGATAGAAAGCCAAGATTGATGTTGTTTGTACATCTCATGGAACACCCTTTTTACTGCAAATTGCAGCAATCTGAATAAGCAAAAGAAGATAGGTAGGAGTGAGAGGAAACATTGTTTAATCCCTATTTTAGATACGAGAAAATGAAATACCATGAGTCAAAAGTGGTACTTACAGTAACTGAGCAACTACTTCATTTCCTCACCTGAATACAGAATGAACTTGTAAAATCTGATTTGTTTGGCACTGTAGACAAAGACTGGAACATTTCAAAGCTAGAGCTAGATTTCTGAAGGTGCAATACGACAAATATTAGGGATTTGCTGAAATTTCAGCTACTGCCTGTGAGCAACTGAACATTTTTTCTTCTCTGTACTGAGGCCATGTGAGTGCCTGTGTTAGTGGGACTTACCTGCCTTGGAAAGAAGTTACATTTCCCACAGCAATTCCTCCTTTGCCGTGCCTTGTTTTGGTTTAGATCTGACTGCAGCTGTATCTGCATTGGTGACAGGCTCTCAGCAAAGAGGTCTGTGACAGGTGTCTTATTTTTTTGGGGAGGTTTTGTCTGCTGGTTGATGATCATGACTGTACAAAGAAGCTATTGTATATTCATTGCACAAGTCAAAAGATTGTTTTCAGTTTGCCCAATAGTGGCTTTTTACTGTGTAATGAGAAAAATCTGTTGTACATCCATTGTTTTTATTTCAAAAATATAAGTTGCTGTGAGGGATGTCAAACAATTGGACAAGTGCATGCATTTTTTAAGGAAAGTCAATACATATGTTTATAAAATCATGTAATAATTTGATTTGTATTCAACCACTGAAATCCAACTACTTTAAATCTGAACAAACCTAAAAAAACAAATCTGAAGCTTGCTTCTCTAATAGGTAGGAATATGCCTGGGGCTATTTGAATATTCCCCTGTTTCCCACTACCCTGTTCTTCACACACTTAGTTACTGAATTTATCAGACTCTAATTTTATTACTCCATTCTTTAGCACCAGTACTACCGTAGGGCATTTGTTATTGGCACACATGTATTGAACTGGTGGCTTTACAAGGAAGATGAATTTTTCTTTAAAGAAGATGCCAACATTCTAGAGGAATAGTTCCTTTGGGTACTCTAAAAGTACCTTGTCTGTTGTAGCAGCTCTCTGTAGGAGCTCTTTTCTGTCTACTGATCTTTTGACAAAGATGTCAAATCAGACAGTTCTTTCCCCAGTGCATTCCTCTTAAAACATGAAGTTTTTACTAACAATAATGTAGTAACTACTTTTTTTTTCTTTATTTTCTTTTTTTTTATTTTATTGTATTCCAATTTACATTTGAGTGAATATGAGGTAAAGTCAGTGGAACTTTAGTATATGCTCAAGTGACAAGGAATGGAAATAGCTGCTCTGTACCAAGAGTTAATTAGCTGGTTTTGCAAACAAGTTGCAGAAAGACCTGGGGAAATACAGCTGCTAAAGTGGATGTTTCTTTGTTTGTTTTAGTTTTTAGACCATAGTTATAACTTCCTTTGTATACAGCTGTACAGTGTACTCTAGACATCTTTTTAATATTTTAGGTTTTGTTACCTAGCTATGATCACATTGCAGATGCTGAAGTTTACAGACACTGAAGTTTGCTTCATGAGCTCAGTCCTGAATTCAAAATCAAATTTTTAAGACTTGGGATTTTCTTAAAGAATTTTAAAATGACAGATTTCCTTGGGAGACTTAGCCCATTCCATAGTGGTTTTAATCTTGTCTTTAAATGTGGACACCTATTTTGGCATCAAAGTGATGGCTGAACTTTTCTGCAACGGTGCTCTTGATGCTGAACATTTCTTGGGATGCCACCCAGAGGAGGGAGGATAAGACCAAAATTAAACATCTAGACAATGCATAAGAAATGTAAAAAGCTCCTAAGAACCAACATATTATGTCCTGAGCTGAGTGATTGGATGCCAGAAGGAACCTAAGAGTATAAATTAAGCACAAACTAATGTCTGCCCTTTTTTAAGTTTAGCCCTTAAATATTGGTCCAGAGCCAAAAGAAGCAGCTGAAACTTCAATGTGCAGCACCATGGAATTCTCTACTTGCATTTTACATTGAGTGGCAGTAAGAGGAGAGGCTGGGCCTGTTTCAAATCCCTGCTCTTTGATGCCTTCATTGCAGATGTGCTGTGAAAATCTGATCCCAGTGGCAGATAATCTTTACTTGAAATTCTCATTCTGAATGTTTTTTTAACTGGTTGTGTATGACAAACCTGATGTATTCTCAGTGATAAAAATATTCAAGTTGTTTTTGTAACATAATCCTGTGCATGAAATTGTACTCTGCCCTTGTCCTTTATTTTCTCCTATTCTGTCTCCTAATATGTTGATATGCAGGCAGTTCAACTGGGTATAACTAAAAAGCACAATTACATGTTTCTAAATAGATCTCCTGAAATTAAGGATTGCAAAACTAGCATGAGGGCTGTCTTTTCAAATACAATTGGACAACATGAAGAAATTTTGTCAAGTGTAGAAGTTGTGAGACGAAATTAGTGTGCGCTTAAAAAAATTTATGATGAGTCAAAAAAAAACGTAAATGAATTACAATTACAAAATCCCAGCAAGAACATGTTGTTTGTAGAGCTGTTTTTGTTATGAATGTAGTCAAAAAGAGAGTATTGCCAGTTTGCTGAGACACTCAAGTATTAAAGCAACCAGCAGTACACCAATAAATATTAGTTTCAGAACAGATTATGAGCCTTAAATTAGAATTACAAAATTGGAAGTATATTTCAGAGAATTGTGGGCTGAAGACCTTGTATCAGAAAGAGTGGAGATGGTTAAAGTGTGTTTTCTTATTTCAGTAAGGACAAGGAAAGAGATCATCCTGCAATAACATCAGGATTTGGTTTTTGATCTGCTCAACACCCTTGAGAAGAGAAGGGCTCTGCTGAGCAGCAGGGAATAGTCTGTCTCCCTGTTTCACCTTTGTCAACCTGAAACCAGATTTCTGTTTGCTGTAAAAGCACTTCATTCTCTGCCCCAGACAACAGGTGTTAACAGCTCTGAAAGAATTGTAGCATGTAGTGTAGAAAAGCAACACCCACGTTCTTGAGTCCATTCCTACTGAGGTCACTGTGTGGGGCCTGGAGGCTTCCAGCGTCACAGCAGGGAAGATATTCCCACCTGGATAACGAGGAGGGGCACAGGCAAATAAACCCAGGCTCCTCCTGACCAGGGTCACTTTGGCCTTCAGGACTCACATGCTCAGGTAGGATCCCATTTTCCACTGGAGTCCAACAGAATAGATTCAAGCCTGTTGGTTAACATTAGTGAGATTTAATTAACCAACAGGAGTGATCACCCCACCCACCAGCGGTTCTTTGGGCCAGGGGCTGGGTTTTGTCTGTAGCAAACTAAGCATAAAACCAAAACAGTATAAAAGAGATACCTTCCTAGAGTGGAAATGGTATTTCTGTTTCATAAGCAGAGATCATGTGCTGGCTATGAAGCTATTTTTTCTTTTAATGCCCTCTTGTAAAACTGATGGCTAGGAGCTTCATAAATTGCAGCCTAATTCCAGCCATGCACATATAATATTGATTTTAAAAGGTACAGCATCTGTATCATCTATTGAAATAATTTTAGCTCAAAATTTAAACTAATATTAATATTACAAAGTACTGCATTTTGACCTAAAGTATTTCATAACAAGAATCCAGTAGCCAATAAATGAAAAACAACATTTCAGAAGAGTAGAAGGGAAGAAGGATAGAAGTTGCTCTAGGGTAATGGAATAGTATATTCTGGTATGCTCCAACCTTTTCCTCGTCTAAAAGTGATATGACTGTGGAAATAGAGAGAAATGTCTTCAATATCCTGTTATCAATAAAACTGTATGTCCTGAATGGTGGTTACTTTGAGAAGTCATTTATAAAAAAAGTATTTTTTTTCTTAGTTATGTGATAATTCTTCAGTCTGAGAGAGTGCTTGTCTTTTCCTTAGACGAAAGAATAGCCCATTTATTTTGCTGCTGAGATATGTCAGTAATAGGTGTACATGGATATGGCATAATGTTCTGAGACAGTGCCAAAGTTCTACTTAATCTGTTCTAAATTATCACTGATAAGCAGTAAAATAATCTCCATGTTGCTGCCAGCAGATGTGATCCATCCACACTTGGGTGCTAAATTCTTTAGAACAATCAAACTCCCAATGGATAACATTTATTTTCTTGTGAAAAAACAGTTCTAATTCCTAAATGGCCAAATAAATAGCAACACATTTGCGCCTAACTGAGGTTTTTTTTACTTTATTCAAAGCAGTTAATTGGCAAAGTTATTGTTCTACATGCTTATTTGGGCTGTGTATATAGACAGACCTCATGAAATTTAAATACTTGGAAAAATACATTACTAAAGATTATCTACTCAATGATATTTTCTTTATTTTTATAAGCTATGTTAAATGTAACACTTTTTTTTTTTTTTTTTGAGAGAGTACTGGCAGTTGTAGGCTCTGGTAAACTGGCAGACTTAATCACAGCTTTGCAAAACATCCAAGGCAACAAAAAATTCACTGCCTTTTTCTCAATTAGCTTATTTTTGCAACATATCATGACTCTAAGGCGTGTATTGCTATTTTTTTTTTTAATAAGAGCTTTAAAATGCTCTATAATTTTAAATTATTTTTTTTTAATTTCCTCTCTAAGTTATTTACTTGAAATACCATTTTGAGGAATCTATTTTTAATAACTTTGTGGCATCTGACAAGGTACCATTTCTTATCATTCAGATTTCACTTTTGAAAACTACTGATTAGTGCCCTCTGTTAGATAAATGCACCTGACATAAACAGATGAGCCAAATAATTCGATTATAGTCCTGGTTCCATGTACTTCAGTGAAGTTCACTTTGGCTTCACGCAGTAGAGGAGCCAGTGGTTGACATGAAAGGTTCATATAAAAATTATTTCTCAGTCTTTTAGCTGCTCATGAAGTGTTTGAGCCTGTAAGTGCAGATGCACTCCTGGATTTTCAGGTACAAACTGAGAGGCAGCAGCTGCAGATCCAACTCTTTATATTTCAGAATAAAATGTGCAGTTTTGGCTTTGTGAATGCCAGACCTGTTGGGAATTCAATTATAAACCATACTCTGGATCCTGTTGGCAATCCCCCAGCTCTGTGCCGTGCTTGAGACAGGAATTCAGTCCCAAGGCTTAAAAGGATGCAGAGGAGCACTTTGCAGACAAAAGGCTACATACTTAGATTTATGCAGCTGAAAAACTTGATTAGACTCACTGGAATAAGTGCTCTGCTGCAAAAGTTTTAAGTGTCATTAAAAAGCAAAATTGAATTGAATCAACATGGAGGAAAAGTTCCTTGTTCTTGTCTTTATTTTCACTTCAAATAAGGAGAACATTCCCTCGTATGGGCAGAGCTTGGGGCTCAGCACACTATGCCCTTTCACTTTTGAGTACTGCTCTGTCATGAGATGATTTGGCAAAAGAGTTTTTAATAGAAAGCCTGTATGTAATATAAGGAATTGTATAAATAGTATTAAAGTAAAACAATTTATATAAGTACTTAAAGAAAATGTAGCAACTTTCACTGTTACATATTTTGTTTTAATATAATTTATTGACCTTACCATGGAGGAACATTTTTGAAATTTAAGTTGTCAGTTCAACTTTTTTCCTGCTTTTTAGAAGTGTCTCAGGAAGAGTAAACAATTCTTAAAATAACAAGAACTACTTTCTTCCACCTGTCGTTGCTACATCACTTCTGATTCCCTACCTCTTCCCTTCCTGTCAACTGTATCCCATCAAATCCTGAGCTGAGTGCCAGGTTTTAACACCTGCTGTTGGAATTGGATTTTCCAAAGGCTTTGAGGCTGATGTGATAATTAGGATTATCAGATGTCTCCATCAGTTGAAGGTTGCTGACTCCGGGGCTCCCAAGTTCCCCTGAGCCAGTCTGGATGCTCTGGAGTGAGCAGGGTTAGGTTTGATCTGACTGAAAAGGAACCATTTGGGTTTGCTGTTGGTTTTGCTCGAGGCTTTGTTTTGTTTTCAGCTCTCAGATCTGATTTGCCATACGAGCTTTGGTGCCTGTGGGAAGATGACAGTGAGAAGTGCATGTGGAGCGTGGCACAGGGCTTATTCCAGCGACAGCAGAATTCCTGGTAGGCTTTGAAATTTGAACTGAAAGGGTGTTAAAATCGGCCTGAGGAGGATTTGTTCTTTGCATGCCAGTTCTGTGGCAAGTTGATTCCTAGATCTGCTTCAAATGCATGCCTTAAATTTCCATAGTCCTTTCTGCATCTGTTGTTGATGTTATTCCAATTGAATTGTAGAAGAATCGTGGCTAAACATGCCATATAACAACAAATTGCGGTTTCTGCAAAAAAAAAAAAAACAAACCAACAATTGAGGTACTTTTTGGATGGAGTATGATTTATTATGAACTTTGAAAGAGAACATGAGAAACAGATTACAAAGCCCTATATGAAACTCATTATTACATCTGAACTTCAAGAACTCACTGTACAAATTCTGATTGGAATTTATAGAACATGATTAAGAGTTAATGTGTAAGGGCTGTGTGTGTAATTTATATTTCTGATGCTAACATCTGAGCCCCAAAACTGTGATTTAGAAATAAATCTATTGCTTTTACTGGCAAAGTGCACAGGAAAAGTCAAAAACTAATCAAAACTTTATTTAGGTTTTATTGGTAAGATTTAGATATATGTTATGGTTTGTATAAATCTGTTGTGGAGTTTGTAAATAGGCTTTCAGATTAGTAAATCCATTTGGACAATATTTGCTGAAAACCTAAGGGAAATGCATTACTTGGCATTTAGGGAAGTATATGCTTTAGGGAAATTCCTACAAATGCTTTCCTGTTTTAGTTCTGGCAATCTTTATGGTGAGTTATTGAAAAGTGAGCTCTTTGAAAGCAGATTTGCATCTCCCAGATTTATTAGGGAATCACTGGTTTTATTTACCACTAATAAACTGATTTCATAATGCAGCTTTAGTGTTGCTCAGTACCTAAAGAAAAATTAGTTCCTGTGCTGTATGTTTAAGAAAGCTCCTTTTCAGAATTAAATCAAACACAAATCTAGTCAAGCTTGACTTGTAGCATGGTTTGCTGTTTAGTGATTCAGACTCCAGTCTTTTGTTGTGTGCTTTTTAATTTTTGCAAACTGTGTGACTTGCCACAAGCTGTAGTTAAATAATCACAGTTTGTCTAATTGGGGAAATTACATTAATAAGTGAATGACAAATTAATATAATTTTTTTAAATGGAAAGCTGTGTGTTCAAGGGTGCATGGTTTTGGTTAGAAAGGCACTACCAGATCATTTCTTTGTACCTGTTAATCTGGCTGTAGAAAGAGATTGCACTATACAGCCATTTAAAGGTTTTTGCTTTCCCATTCTGGGTGTTCAAGACAGGGACTGTCACCAGGAGGACAAAGCAGGTGGAAGGGCTGGAACACAGGTCTTGTGAGGAGAGTTTTGGGATTGTCTTGTTGGGAGAAAATGAGGCTGAAGGGCAACCTCCAGTGACAGGACCTGTGGGAATGGTGCTGATCTGTTCCAGGGGAGGTTAGAAAGCATTTCTCTACCAGGAGGGTGGTCAGACAATGGAGCAGGCTCCCTAGAGAGGTGGTCGCTCCCCTAAGCCTGGCAGTGTTTAAAAGGCATCTGTACCATGCCCTCAACAACATTCTGCAGCCTGGTCAGCCTTGGGCAGGCCAGGCACCTGAAATGATCCTTGCAGGTCCTTCCCAGCTGAAACAATTCCATTCTGTTCTCTGTGGATGCCTTCTGACAGGCTTTTTCTTTAACACTATTCACAAGCCTGGAAAGGTTTGACAATGAGTTTTACACCAGCTCTGTGAAGTCTCATGGTTTATAATCTGGTTACCCAGCACACAGAACAAGTTTTTAATAATTGAAATTCTGGAAATTCACCTGTTCCAAACATCAGCGCTAAGAAGATTATACAAAGCAAAAGGGTTTATTAGTAAGAAAAACATTTTGTAGATCTGCTTCATCACTAGCTTTTACTTAAAATGGCAGCAAATTGAAATGCAGTTAGTTTGCCATGCCATGTCAGAGGTCACATTGCATGAAATGAAAGCACAGTGCTGCAAAGTTCCTGGGAATTTCTGCATTCCTCTTCAGCTGGTTCATGGGAATTTCCTTCTGGAAGAAAGAGCCTTGATCCTACATCAGTGCTCTGCCCTCAATCAACACTTTTATCTTGGCATAAAAACTAATAATTCATGCAGACTCCAGTATTAACAGTAGCCATTCCTAACAGCTCTATTGTAATATAAAAAGCACAACATGATAATGAATAAAAGATTATAAAATTATATGGGCACATTAAGACAGGAATGTCTGGTGGAATGGAAGATCTGATATGAGGAGCTGTTTAGCAACTGTTGCAAGTACAATAAAAACAGAGCTGCATGAAAGAACATGAATAACAGGAGTGTATCTTTACTACATGACTGGAAAGGAAGGATTAAATTTGAATTTAAATGAACACAGCCTGCATAATATCCTGAGTTAAATCACGAGAATTTTGGAATCAATAATTTTCACAAAGCCAAGGAATGTTTTAAGATTGAGTATCTGGTCTCCCTGGTCAGTTCAAATTTGAATACTATTTATCTTTTGTGAAACTGTGATCCTAGAAAAAGTACTTCTCAGCTAGGAAAAGAGCACATAATGAGAAATACGTGATGGAATCATTGACTGAACCCCTCCATACAGCACAGTTTGAATTTGGGGTAATTGCAAGGCGAGGTTGGGCTTTTACATAAATATCATCTTTTCTAAAAGTGATGAAGAAAATGGGCCCACAGAAAGATTCTGTCTCGACTGACATGAGCAATATTCTTCTGAACTTGGAGTTCCAGCCAGTGCACTGCTTTTGATTGACATATCTAAGGGAAATGTTAAGCTTTTTTCTTTCTTTTTTCTTGAAATAAACTGAACAAACTTGCAGCTGACAGGATCTCATATGAGATCCTAATGAGGCAAAGAGAATGAAACATTTCTTTTTATGCTGAAAAGCCAAAACTGTAATGACATTGTATCATGGTTTTCAAAAAAATACAAAGATAAAAAATCTTGCATGTAACTCAACAGATATTTTGCATAATGTAGTGGACTGAATGCTGAATGTTCAGGAAACGAGTTAATCAAAACTCTTCTGTCTCATCTCTTTTTTCCTTTTTCCACATGAGGTTGGAAATCTTCCATTGTGTTCCCTTTCTCTTGCAGGAAGAAAATCTCTGTCCCCAGTAATATCTCACAAGAGAGGGGATAAGTAATTATTTGGCAATAAGGAACTATTTCTAATTGTGTTCGAAGTAACTTTTTTTTTTTTCCAGATAAAGTGTGCTATAGATATTTTTTTCAAGTGCTTATCTAAACCAGCCTATCTCAGAAACTCAGTGTTCTAAATGCTTCATGTATATCACTTCATTTAAAAATGAGCATTATCCTAAATTAGTAAGCTATTTGCTGTTCCAAACAGCACTACTATATCAATGTAACCCACATTAAAAAAATAGCTAAATGTGAAAAAAACTTAGTCCAAATACAAAGTAGATTTTATTAAAGTATCAAATTTGTAAAAAAAAATAAAATTAAGAATTTCACTTGTTTCAAAACATCCTTCTCTGAAAAAAAAAATTGTATGATTCAATTTCAAAAAAAAAAACCCATCAGTTATTGAAAATTTCTTTTCAAAAGTTCCCATTTTGCCTTGTTATGTAAACAGGCAGTGCAATGCTGGCATGATTGTTCTTTACCCCACTAAGAATATTGCTGTGTTTCTTTGAAAGGCTCCTCTTCTGCTGATTTTCCATTGAAAATTGGATCACTCCTGCTTATGTCTAGAGCTTTGAAAGGATGAAACCCCAAACAGAAATACTGCAGTATTCTTCTCTACTGTGTCAGAAATAAAAAAAGCCTCAGAAAACACAGTCACAGCAGCAAAGACGTGAGCAAGAGCGTGTCAGCTGAAAGAGATTAGGTTGGGATTGGATATTAGAAAAAAAATTTATTTACTATCAGGGTGGGGAGGCCCTGGCACAGGGTGCCCAGAGAAGCTGTGGCTGCCCCTGGATCCCTGGAAGTGTCCCAGGCCAGGTAGGATGGGGTTTGAACATCCTGAGCCAGTGAAAGGTGTCCCTGCCCATGGCAGGGGGTGTTACAAGATGAATTCTATAACATATTTGATTATAGTCTACCTTAGAGAGGTTATTTTTTTCCAAATTACAGTCTGTAGTTAACAGATAAGATGAATTTCTAATGGGAAAATTCAATTTCAGATTTTGTTTCCTGTTATCTGGCACATTTTTTAATTGAGCTGTATTTGCTGGAAAAGGACCAGGATACTCTAGAGCTGTTTGTTTTTCTTAGTTAAACAGAGGCAAACAAAAATAAACCTTAAGATGTTTGGGTATGTCCAATGTCTGAACCCACAGCAAGTGCTTTCATCTCATCACACTGTTAGAGTTACTAAAAATTATCAGTCTCTCATTGCCTAGGTGTCACAGAAGAAATTCAGCTTGAGGGTTTTTTTAAAGCAAAACTCTGAAACATGCATTTTTTCAGCTCTTGGTGCCTGTACAGTCACCATTTTTCCAGGCCATAATGCAGGAGAGTGAGGCTGTTAAAGGTGCTTGGCTGGTGCCCTTCAGCCCCATAAATAAATGTTCTCCTGGCAGATGTTTCCTGGGAAGGGGAGGAACTTGACTTTGGTCTTACTCAGCACTCATGTCCTGACAAGAGAAATTAATTTCTTGCTTGCCTAAGAAAACAGGCTCTTACATTGGTAAGGTGCAGGAGCACCCCAATTCTGACATTTGTGAAAAAATTCTGAAAGCTTTGGACAGCTGTGTTATGATTATGTAACAGATCACAGTGGCTACATGGGTATATTTTTAAAAACTGAGCTCTAGTTCCAAAATAAAGAGCATATAAATTTGTGTCCCATTTGATATCCTATGCAGTCAGCCTGTCCAGAAACAGGTGATACGTTGTTGTTAATGATCTACTTTTCATCTTCCATTTCTATGCACAGTAAATTGCTGATAGGTTTTCCTGGTGGACTTTTAGGGATGGAGATCAATACTTGCAAATTCATACTGAGTTTTTTAAAATAGCAAGCCCTTAGAAAATATTACAGTGCATAAAGTTGTTTCCCAATATATTCTAATTTGGATCAGAAACCAAAGCAAGGAAGTGAGAGTCATGGAGAGGAGCACAAAAAAAGGAAATGTGTAGGTTTGATCAATATGTTTAATTTTTTATTTTTTTCCCCTGCTTGTAGTTCAGCTATGTACTTTATTCTGTTCTAGCATTTGGAGGAGAGAAAAAGAAGCAGAAATGATAGCAAGACTTTTGTGGTTTTTCAGTAAATTGGGTTCTCAGTTGTCTTCTGTAGAGATATTTTATCCAGTAGCCTAGTACTAGGTTAGAGATAATTTTGCTACACAGTAAGAAAAGTATTAAATGAACCTAGTGGGCATGCAGCTGGGTGGGTTTTGGTTTTTTGCTCTTTTTTTAGATGTCATCAAGAAACATTTTTTAAAGGCTTGTAGTCTCTTTCTTCATAGTCCATCGTATTCATAGTGTCACTGTTGGAAGCAGAATGATTCTATTTGCTGCTTGAGATTTCTTTGCCTTAGTTGCATTAAGGCTTACATCTAAATTAAAGATAATTATGAGCATATATGAAATAAAAAACTTGCATTGGATGAGGAATTAATACATCCTTAGTGTATCACTCAGAAAAGCTGTGACATATGCTGCTGAAATATGTTTCATTTAATTAAAAACCTTCAAGTTTTGTACATTTCTTCTTGAATTGCTTCACTGATGTACATCATAGAAGTAGAGCTGGTCTTGTGGGAATACTGTAGGAACAACAAAAACTACTTCTTTGTCTTAAAATACACCCTTTACTTGTCATGACTTTCTAGTATCTCATTGAAAGGTATTTATATTTTCATGCCTTTTATTTAAGGAAAGGGGATTTTAGTGGAACATTAGAGCTTTAGAGCTTTTATAAGGAAAGGACATAATTGGCCAAATTAACGCTGTCACAGTCCTCACTGCAGTACAGCATTAGTCTAAAATCCTTGGCAGTGATCATTGGTTGGAGTCATGTCCTAAACATACCAGAAAAGGCATTTCACTATTAGCCATGAATTAGACTGAAATTGCTGTACTTATTGCTGGAGACTGAATCTCCAAATTCTTGTTTGAGGAATCTACACAGCACTTTAGGTATTGCAGCCTGGTCGTACTGCTGTCTTTTTTATATGCTTACCTACAGCATCTCATACTAGCTATCAATGTTCTGTGACACTGCAAAACATCTCTACTGTCAGGCCAGGAGTTGGGCTAAGGGTGTCTTGTAAGCAGAACTCTCAAGAAGCTGCTGATGAGCATTTTCCATATTCTTATTCTCCTTTATTTATTCCTACTTGCATATTGTCAGGTGTAATCAGCTAAAGGTGTATAAATTGCTTTCAGAGGATTGATATATATAATACCTTGCATAATCGTGTTTGTCTTCAGTATATTGCTTGCAGGTTGTGTTCCAGACCCTCAGATAGTCTCACCTTAATTTTTAAACAGCAACTTCAAACATGACATAACACATAGAGAACCCTCCTCCAGAATAACCCTACACTGTGAAAGATTGTTTTAATTGAATTTCCCTGTAAACAGCTTCAGGTGTAAATTTAATTTCTCTGTAAACAGTTTAAGGTGTAAGCTTGCTTTTGCTTTTTCTTTTTTTTTTTNGGCAATGCTTGTCCACAGTCTTTTTCAGGTACTCCATGCATTTCTGTTGGAGGCTGCTGGCAGGGTATTAACCTGAGGAGAGCTCTACTTTAGAGCTCAGCTTTTTCTCCATCAGAGCACTGGTCTTGTGTGTCACTCATAGGAGAAATATGGAAGCAGTCATGAAAAATTGGAAAGTAAGCAGAAAGAAATACAGTCATTTGATTTACAGGCTGACACTTGTCATTTTCATGAGGAGGCAAAGAAAACAGTGAATTTCCAAAGGTTGTAAGAGTTGAAGAAAGTACTTTTTAAAAATTTCTATTCTCAGTTTGGACAGTTACTTAAATTTTCATAGAAACTATACCAAACATGTTCTTGTTATTAAGCTATTTCTGCCAACTTCTGAGTTTTATTTGAACATGTGAAGCAATACAACCTTTTTGGAGGGAAACTAACCAATGTTTTTCCAACCTGATTTTGAGTCCTTATTCATTCATTGAAATCTTTCTTAATTAGAAGAAGCAAAAAAATATAGTGACCATTCATTCTTCTCATTCTTTGCATGACCATTTCAGAGCTACTTGAACTTAAGCTAAGCAACTCATTAGCAAAGTTCTATGAACTTCTAATTTTTGGATGTATGGTTTTTCTGTATTTTCTGAAAAACAGAACAAATCATTGGTGAGTATATATATATATACTGTTGTAAAATCCTGCAGTCTCCTCTGATCCATAATTGTGTTTCTTGGACTATTTTAACCATAATTTCCTTAGCTGAAGTGGACTTTTAAGCTTCCATTCTTGTATGACTAGGTAGGTAATAAAATCATTGAAGTGTGACTTTGAGAATGAGCAACTAATAACTTTAAATTCACTGTCTGTTCCAATAATTGTACTTTTCAAAGTATCTCAAAAGGCAGCCTAAGAATCTTTTAGTGTCCATGTAAGGCAATACTTGAGATGATCTTGAGTCATGTGGTTTTAATAGGAAGATTTTTAATGTTAAGAAAGAAGCTCTTTTTCACTTCCAGTTTGGTTGGTTTAGTCCACTGAGTTGTGTTGCTTTTCTTGCTAGGCTTAGTGGTTTTAATTCAAAGAAAGTATTGAAGAGAAAAAAGCAAAACACATCCTTTACACTGCTAAACAACCACAGTAATATGTTTAGAAAATGTATTGAGCTGCCTAATCCAAAGCTCATGGAAACTGAATGCAGATTGATAGCAGTGGGATGCAATTAGGCTTTGCTGACTTTTTTTTTTTAACCCTAGTGAGTTAAATAAGATCACTTTTCCTGAGAAGCAGATAGTGAGGGAAGGGCTGACAATACCAGAACTAAGAGCCAAGGTTGCCTGGTGTCCACTCACATCTTTGAACCAATAATTGCTTTTGAAAGGTTATTTCAAAGCTCAGCATCCATTTTCACCAGCCAGGGACTGGTGGCACTGGCAGATAAGCAGTGTGGGATCTTGCTGACTCCATCCCTTTCAGTTACCAGCTTTATTTAGTACCTGCCAGCTAACCTGGGGTGGGGAAACACATACTCCAGTTAACATCCTCTGCAACACAAGAGGATTATTTTTAGTGGACTAAAACCCAAAATTAATTCTAGATTTTTTGTTGTGTGGTTTTTTGGTTTTTTTTCCCCAAGTCAAGTTTCAGTCACACTGAGCAGTAAGACACAAGACTGGTAAGAGTTCTGCTGACCTTCAGTGTTAGAATAATGCTTGTAGGTAGTGCAGATGGCTACACATAGGTTTTTTATTTGCATTAGTCTAGACAGACTTTGTGACATGCTGCTGGCTTTCTTTCCCCTCAAATGTGAATTCAGAATGAAAATAAAATACCACGGATGAGATACGGTGAACCATTATGATAACTCATGCTAATTGAAGTTAGATTTCAGGATTTATGAATTATCTCTGCTCATTAGATTATTAAGCTAAAGAACTTTGAGGTCATTTAGTCCATTTGTGCTGGTACAATATTCTCACTTCCTTTCTTCCTAGGTTGTATTTAACTATACAGAGAAAAGTCTTGTGCTGCTTTATTTGATGAACTGTTCCACAATCCAAAATGACTTCTCACAAAGTTTTTTCCTTCTCTTGTTCAATTGAAATAGTTTTCCCTTAATTACATCACTTTTGGTTGTTTCTTTTAATTTTTACTTAGAAACTTGAATTTCCTGTAACTACTGTGTTCTGAATTTCTTTAGTAAAAGAATTCTTTATTTTGAGATCAAAGAATTCTGATATACATTAGCACTTTAATTATAAGCTACAGAATGATAACTGAATGAATAGGGTGAAAGCTTTTTTAGACTAGCAGGGCTGACAGTTAAAAAGGCTTTTGCATGACTTGCAGCATAGCCTTTTCTTTTTTTTTTTGTTAAATATGGCTATTATTGTAAATGAAGATTAATAATCACTAATAGCTACTGGGCTCTTTTAATATAATATTCTTCACAAATAAACCCCTCAGCTTAGATGGTACTGGTGCCCCCTTTCACATCCCCTCTTTTGCAGATGTCAGTTGTTACTTAAGCAGAGTAAGCAGAAAATTAACTCTGTCTTCAGTCAAGTTTAACCTCTCTCAGGGACATGAGGGTTTTCTGCAGAGAATTGCTGGAGGACTGGAGGTAAAATAACTATTAACAAATTAGCATAATTTGGTGGTCTAATCTAATATTGTGTCTGCTATTCTTGGAATGGAAAATTGAAACATTTGGGAAGGGACAGACACAGTGATGCCTCCAGACTCCCTTGGGACAGCCCTGCTGCCTGTGACCCTCAGCAGGACCCAGTTAGCAGTGCTTAAAAACTGCCAAATTTAGCATCATTTTCAGTTTTCCTGTTTCAAATCTCTTGAGAGGTCAGTATTGATAAAGTGAAATGGAGTTTAAATGGTGCTAGGAAACCTGGAGCTTGTTATTTGTTACTCACTCATTTTGCCTAATGAGTGAATTCTAAAATCTGTCATTTTCTAAAATTTGTCTATAAATGAAACTAATTTTTTTTTTCCTTAAACCCAGTGTTAAATATGCATTCTGATCAATAAATCATTCCAAAAACATCCTGTATAATTATTATTGGATGAGGCTTGGATGAATATATGGTTCATTAGGGTTCAGAATCTTGCAGCATTATCCTATACCCAAAAGATCAGAACAGTTCCTGGAAGGATTTTTAGTTTTTTCTGAAAATACAGTGAAAAACTTTAAAATGTGTTTTGTGTTTTTGATGTATTATGTAGACATAGTGCAATATGTTCTAGAAATTTCACTCTGATATCAAAATTCTTTTGAAGATTATTTTTATTGAGTTTAAAGCTATTCAGAGTACATCAAATGCCCATATACATTGCCTTTCTTCCTCTGGGCAAGTGCCATATTCCACAGCAGTTTTTCAGTTTGGGGGGAATTGTGAAAAAATTGGAATTTTACATAATATGGGGGAATTATGCTGAATGCACAGATTACAGTATGCCAAAGGACATTTTAGGATTCCGATACATTTTCATTCTAGAGAATTTTTTTAATTCCATCCTTTTTTCCCTGGCCTCATGATCAGACCATTTCTCTGCATTGTAATTGTCTCTTATCTTGCCATATTTGCCTTGCAAGACTTTTTTCCTCCTGTTATCCATCTATAGTGTTATATCAAAATTATGTTTCTCAGCTGTCCTTTTAGTCTTGCCTTCTCATCTTCCAGACATTGCCCAGGCTCCTGTTGATGGTCTGCAGCAAATTCCAACTTGTTTTTTTTCTAAATAGTTTGCTTTTTTTAGACTCCATCCCTTTCACTCTCCAGACTCCTCAACTACTTTCTTCCCATCTTGCCTTTGACTAAAGTGATCAGATCTTCACCCTTGTTGTCCTTATATTTGGAGTAGCAAATAGTAACATTTCCTGCAGTATTGGAAAATTATATTCTTTTAAAATGTGCTTCTCTGTGTAATGTTTGTTGTTTCCTTCAGATCATGCTGCCTTTGTCCCTTTAATACAGAGCCCACCTAAAGATACAGTGGAATGAAATGGCCATCATAATTTAATGATTTTAGTAACAGGTATATGATTATAGACCCAGATGTGCTAATAAATCTCAATTTTACCTTCAGATACTTTGAGCTTTACAGCTAGGGTTCCTTATGAATTTCAAGGGCCATTCTATGACCTGATTTTTTTTTTCTCTGTTTATATAAATATTCTGTAATGGGAAAAATTATTCATTATGTCTTTAATCACTGTTTATCAGGGACAAGTTAGAAAGATGAGGGAGTTTCTTTTTCAGATAAAATGGCTGTCTCAGGAACATGCCAGCTAATTATAAAATACTTCAGCAAGTTCATCAAACTGACCTGGGATTTCCTAAGACTCAAAGAGTTTGTCAGACTTGGCATTTCCCCCAAGCCTGAGGGGAGGTTGCTCAGCCCAAACACATTCATCTTTAATTAATGTTTTCTTTTTTAAAATAAAACAAGCAACCTTACCCCACGTTTATTTGTGAAGTTACACTGTTTGATTATAGATCTCCTTTTGAGTTTAAATTTCAAATTATTACTTTAAGTCAACTGCTTACTTCTTATTTTAGTTACATTGAAGATTGAATGTTCTGATACAAAAAACGGTGGGAAAAGATTCCCAGAAATTCTGCCTTTGAGTTCTGATACTTGTAAGAAGCTTAAATACATTTCTGGCTTGGTAAATCCTATGCAAGTAAATCCAAGAGCAGAATCCAACCCGAATTGAAGTAATTGCCTAAGAAGGAAATTGAGCCTCTTTGGAAAGTTGCATCAAATATTGGTGTCTGGGGGTAGCCCCAGTGAGTTCTCCCCTGAGGTATAATGTGCTTTTTAATGTTGATGGGTATTTTCTGTGAGCTCTGTGCTGCAGCACGATGTATTTTCAGCTTCCCTGGGATCCTCAGCTCTGTGGGTCACTGGTGTCTCTCCCTCAGGGCCAGTCTGTCATGTTTAATGAACTGTCACTGCTCCAATCCTGACTGATTACAGCGACCTAAGAGGAAAAATTCGTTGTACCTTTGCATCAAGAGGTGGCAAGAGAGAAAAGAGCAATATTTTCTCTGTACAACTATTAAATATTTCAGCTTTTCTGAGTTTTAGAGGATAGGGAGACTTTAATATGTAATGTCATTAATCTTTCCATGATGCTTGTTCTGTTGAGTATGCTGAATTGACTGTCCAAGTTTGACAAGTTCCTCAAGGAACTATTTCCTCAACCCATTGTGGACGATTTTCTTCAGTTGTTTCAACTCCTAAATTCAGTTTCTTTCTTTCATTGTCCCTGATTCTCGCTAAATTCTGTCTAAGGACTGGCTGCTGCCTAGCCTATATTCTTCTTTCAGTATGGCCACTTAGAAGACATAATTGCAAATAAAATTTGGGCTAACCAGAGGCTCCTCTAATAGCATTTCCTCATCCTCATCTCACAATCTCCACAGTCAGATGTGACTCATTTTGAAGGTCATGCAATGCAAAATTTAAGGATGGTGGTATATTAATGCATCTCAGTCCTGATATTGTGATCATTAATGTTGAAAAAGTGTATAAATGAAATTGAGATAGATGAGAAAAAGTAGAAAAAAAATGTATTGTCACAATAATGAAAGAAAAATAATAATGAACATCAAGGAGAATGACTGTTCGGTGCTGAAGCAGATTATATGCATTATTTTAATTAAGAGTGCTTAATAGTACATATGGTTTCCCTTGAATAATAATTGCATGCTGATGAAGTATGATTAGAGACTTTTTTTTTGGAGTTCAATTAAATCAAATCCATTTCTGTAAAAGGAGAGTGATTAAAAAGATGATATCAAGGTCTAAACTGAAGGCTGTGGCTGAAGCTTCCTATTGCAGATTTCTTTATTATTACTCTCCTCTGATGACTATTATCTAGTTTTTAACAATGCTACAAGTTTCAGACGGAGTCCTGTAGATTCAGTGGAAGAAGTGGCTTTACAGATAAAATAGAAACTTGGGAAGTCCTTGGATGTCCTTGGGTATGTGATCCTGGGGTTGTTTCCAGTCCTGCAAGACTCTTACTTCACATATGTATCTTGAAGCATGTGAAGAGATACTCTGATTTTCAGGGCTCTAAGGCAACATACTGTTTTCTGGGCTGATCTGTATTTGTAGAGGGCTTGTGAACCTGGGTGATTAAATGCAGACTTGCACTGCTGCTTTTTTTCTCTGTAAGTCATTACTGTCTGCCTTGGAAGGCTCCAAGACCAGCAGGGCCCAGCCAACTGTCTGGCAACTGTTAACAAAATTATCAATTATCTTGTTGAGTCCCATCATCTTGTGCTTTGATTATCCTGTGAGCAAGGAGGGCTGGTTGTGCTAACATCCTGATTGGTGCCCTAAACACATACATAAGGCAGGGACAGGGAGTGATGCTCATTAACTGGGAGCAAACACAGGGAATGCTGTCCAGTAGCATGGGAGATCCAGGCTCTTAATCACAGCCTGGTTTGTGTTTTCATACCAGTCCACAGGAATCTGCACTGACGCCTCTTGTCTGTTATTCTGAGGGGACTTTTACTTTCTTTACTTCAAACTTCCCTTTATAACAAGAAAAAAAATGCATTTTTTTGTGTTTAAGCATGTGCACTGATAGCTAACTGCGTGTTTTTCCCTGCAAATGTCTGTATTACACATGCACATAAACCAAAACTACATTGCTTGCTTTTCTTTAAGGTAGTTAACATCTGTCCAAGATGCAATTTCTGTACATGATCATTGTCATTGGAGATCTTTCACTCTGATCTAGGGAAATAAATTTTGCTTCATATTTCATTATATATTTTACTTTGTACCAGAACAATGGGTAAATCTGTTTCCTCAGGACTGCGTGTAGCCAGCTTCAGGTAGCTAACATTGCTGCTTTGGAAAGGATCCAGCACTGCTTCCCCTCTCCTCTTCTACAGCTGAAGAGGGGCAGAGAATGAAAGAATCTAAGAGGTCATTTCCTGTGATGGTATCTGGGTTTATGGGAATGCTATCTGCAAATCATTCTGGTTTAAAGCAAACTTTTCAGTATTTGTCACCCTCAGAGTCCACATCTGGGAACCAGAGAAACCTGACTCTAATGTTGGAGCTGAAAAATAATTAACACTAGAGCAAATTTTTAAAATTCTCTCTAAGAAATCCAGCATGAGGGTTTGTAAGGATTTAAAGATTTGTATTTTCATGGTGTGGCCTCCTCAGCCAGAACTCAAGAAGTGCAGAAGACCATTCTACTATACCCTTTTGCATGCTCATAACCATGCACACTGGGGAAAAGTCTGACTCACTCTTTTTCCTAAGGTTTTAATCTAGTGGCCCTTCTAGAAGTAAATTCAACATTGTCTTTACATGCAGATATCATGAGACTTTTACATGCATAAATATGACACAGATGATTAGAAAATCATCTGGAGAATATTGCTGCTTGCATTTATGTGTTCCACAGTTGACTTCATGGCTTGCTGTGTAAGCAGTAACCCTGTGCAGACAGAAAGTGGCTCTGCCTCAGTTCCAAACAAACTGGGTTGAGCAGAGGTTCACGTGCACAGTGCCAAGCCTAACTCAATAAAGCCATTATCTTGGAGGTGAGTTAATCATCCCTCTTCTCTGCCCCTGTGGTAACAAGAGCATGAGAACTGCCAAAAATGGGCCAGGCTCTGACTGTGTGAGGAGCAGCATGGTCTGGATAGAAAGATAGATAGATAGAAAGATAGATAGATAGATAGATAGATAGATAGATAGATAGATAGATAGATAGATAGATAGATAGATGGTAGGAGTGGAAAGAAACTCTGGATAATATCAAGGAGTTATAACCCAGGGCATGGAGAATCATTCCTCACTATAAATTAATGCAATTTAAAATATTTTTTTAATAGAATAGTATAAAATCCTGAGTTGGAAGGGATCTACAAGGATCATTGAAGTCCAGCTCCTGGGACAACCCCATCAATCACACCATGATATCAGAAAATTCACATAAAGGCATTTAGATACGCAAAAAATATATATCTCCATATACTTATACATATAATCTGAAAAGCAGTAATTTCTACTAGTACACAAAAACAAAAGCAGAGATAAGTAGGAGTTTCTTTTCTGTGCAAAAAACTGAAAGTAGTGGGATCAATGATCACTCCCAGCTGTGAATGAAATCCATACAAAGTTTACTTTAACTGTTCTAAGTGCTGTATGTTACTAAATTGGCCAACAAATTAGATTTTGAGCAAATTATTCACTTAAGAGGATACTTTTGACCTTAATTTATCAGAGCCTCAGAACTTCATAATGAATCATGTAAAAAATATAGTGCATGGTCATGTAAATAGAGATCTATATTCCAGAGCCAGCCCAACCTACCAGAGTCCTGGATTATCTTAATATGTAATACAAACAGTCAAGTGCTGCTTGCTGTGCACAGGATACCTGGAGGGAAAGTCCATGTTTTATTCACAATCACTTTTATTTCCTAATCAATATTTTCTTTGCTAAGAGTAAATAAAACAATATTAAATTATTTGGGGGTGGGGGGGTGTTGAAATAAAGTATTTAATATTTGCAAGAACTCACACTTTCCTTGTTCAGAAATAGATATTTCTTATGAATTACTGTGCTCTGGTTCACCTACTGTAGCACAGACTCGCCATAGTCCTTTCTCAGAGAGCCCTCTACTGTCCTAAAATACAGCATGTTCCATTCAGTGTCTGATACCCCAAAATACCATTTGATCTGTGGTGTGAATACATGCCCTGGTGCCAAGGTAGATCTCAATAAGGGGAAAAAAACAAAACAAAACAAAAAACGAACACATGTTATTACTGAATATTTAAGAAATTTGAATTTTTGAAGTTTGACAACTTTAATGCAAAACAAACAGGTCAGATTTCTATTTCTTTGCCTATTCATGGGAATGGGGTTTTCAGAAAGATAGAGGCTCAAAGAACTGGTTGTTTTCTCATGTTCCTGCCTTTGATTTTTCTTGTGTGAATCAGTTCACTTTTTTGAAAGGTGATGAATAAAAAAAAAAAACCTGCTGTGTAGGCTGATTCTGCAGGAAATTTTTCCACAGTAAATTGAGATCCCACTATTAAAAATGCTCATTAATTTATCATGAGTCTCACGACTGCTGCCATTCATCTGGTAACACTAGGTGCTGAAATTGTTATTGCCAGGGAATCACAGATTTCATTTAAATAGACTCAATTTCTCATGTTTAATTAAAGAAGTCTGATAACATTAAGGGAGTTGAGTGGATAGGGGGAACCAGAAGAAGCATATTCATGAAATTTGCCTATATTAATAAAAATATTTCTTCAGTTTTGCAGGGGGGACAAGGTTTGGGAAGGCTGATTAGTTTAACATTTGAGATTGCTAATATGTGGTTCTGAGAGGGGATCTTAATATATGCAGATATTCATTCCTTATTTACATGGGTGTGAAGGCTGAAGCTGTTGTTTATAATTGGTTTAATGTCAGAAGATCTCAGCAGGTCACTCTGCTCATCAGTGTGTGAGGGAAGAGAGACCCTTGATGCAAAAGATGAACACCTGAGATTAGACAGTGCAACAGTCAGCCACCAAAGTTAAACCTTTCCATTCACCTTAAGGAGGGAAAAAGAGGAAAAAACAGTTATTTTCAACACAGGGTCATTGATCCCTCTAAACAGCACAGAGTTTTGCCATGTTCCTTCCTTATCCATGACCCCCAGGCGTAATGTATGAAGGGAAAGGTGCCAGGTGTGAGGGCAAATGTGACTTGAAAAAAATAATGCTGATACCAAAGGAAGTTGAGGCTCAGAGCTGCTCAGTCCCAAGGATTGTTTGGCTCTGTAGCAGCAGTCTTAGGGATGGGGGGATGTTGAGTCTGTAGCTGAGAATCTGCACAGATCTACCACACTACCATGTCACATTCCCTCTCCTCTCACATGGCTTGTCATGGTTTGGGTGGATAAGCTGCCACATGTGTGCTGGTTTCCTCTGGAAGTGCACAGATGTCAGTAAATTGTTGTTAACATGCATAGAATAAAATCTAAAAAGTAATAAAATCTAAAAAGTATGTTGCAGAGGCATAGGGTTTGAAATGCAGAGGAGTTGAAACTCAGGTTTCAAGTAGCTGAGCCTAATTCTTTCCAGCAGGTAAAACTGGAGTACAACACTGCTGAAGACATTGTTTACAGAAGGGTAAACATGGCAGTTTACCTGATTTTTTTAAGTTATGTTGTTTGTAACTTGGCATATGAAGAGATCTGAGATGTCTGTTTAGATTTTAACACTCCTAATGTAACTAAAAATGTCCTAAAGGCTCAGCACTTCCACCCACTGAGGTTTGCATAGCACAGGCTGGATACAGCACAGTTTCAAATGCCAGTAATCAAAAAAAAAAAAAAAAAAAACCCAAGACTGGTGTGTAAACTTCTGTGTTAAAGAAATTCCTGCACGCTGCACACTGATGTTTATTCTAGCAGATTGATCTCTCTCATGCATAATATTTTCATATCTTCATACCCACTAAATATGCTTTAATTTTATTCATCTTGCAAGTTTCTGCTGCTGTGGCAGAACGGAGGATGGGTGGCCATGCCTGCCTTGTCAGGAAAACCAGACAGCACTTGAGGCATGTCCCTGCAAGGCTGGCTCAGGAACAGCATGCCCCCAAAGCAAAATTGAATCTGTGTAACAGAGACTCTGTGGAGCCTTTCACATTTATCTAGCCTGGGCTTAAAGTATTCATATTTTTTTAAAAAATTAAATTTGTGTGCCAGCAGACATGCTTTATGTTGCTAGTAGGCAGCTTGGATGTTTGAGGAAGAAAGTTGTCTTGAACACTGAGTTTAACTGCCTGAGAAAACAGCTGTGACATTCAAAAAAACCCCAACCTGTGATGAATCCCCCCAAACTCCACTTTATTTCATTTCCTTATTTGCATTGTAAAACAGCTAAACTGGTAATGTATATTTATAATTTATATAGAGGAACATATTGTGTGCGTTTAATCCCGGTACTTTTTTTATGTCACAGTCTTTTAGAAATTGTTGTGGATCCATCTGATGTTCCTGAAAATCGGATTTTATAGTCAAATTAGGTTCATAGATAGGGAGAATTGCAAGAATACATAGTTCCTGAAGGAATAGTTTGTAAAACTCTGGAAGAGAAAACAACCTACAGCGTCATTTGGAAATATCACATGATACTGAATCATCTTTAATACCAGCATTTTCTTTAAGTTTGTGATTTTTCCTTTTATCTATTGGTATCTACACAGTGTCAGAGAAGTAAAAGGAAGGACAGCAGTTATTTCCTTCCTACAAAGATGTTTATGCCTTTATGTAAAAAACCTTGAAATAATGTTACTTTAGTATAAACCTATTTGAAATATTCAGATTTGTTTTGCAGTATGCATAGAATCACAGGATGGTTTGAGTTGGAAGGGACCTTAAAACTCATCTTTGAGCTTTGCCATGGGCAGGAACACCTTCCACTGTCCCAGGTTGCTCCAGGCCAAATCCAACCTAGCCTTGGACACTTCCAGGAATGGAGCAGCCACAGCTTCTTTGGGCAACCTATGCCTCACCATCCTCATAGAGAACAAATAAGAACAACTCTACAATTATTGTTACATTTTATATTAATACTTATTTTTAAAGTAATTGGAAGTTCATCAAATAAATTTTTGTTTACTGAAAAACACCTTTCCCCCAGCCAAGTGCATTGTTAGTCATTGTTTTATTTTTTCTTTTGAAAATAAGAAAATCATTATGGGATGAATTAGCATTTGAACTCTAAGATCTTTTCTTAGACTTGATAATTGTGTAAATGTTGCATGAATTATTGTGTATTGTATGTGTATTATGTATAAATGCTGTTTGAGAAGTTGTCATTAGTGTTTTAACCACTTCAGTATGGGAATAGAATCAATCATGCTGCTTTAGCTTTCCATTTCATGAGAAAATTGTTGTCTTTACTCTTAGCTAAATTATTCTTGCATTTAATAATTCAGTAGTCAGTCTGATGCATTTTTCACCTGGGAAAGAGGGGGCCAAAGCTTGTCTTTATTTTCCATGTATATCCAGCGTTGTGCTCAAGGGAATGGTATATCCAAAAATAAGACTATAAATAAGAAATCAGTAGCCTTTTCTGTCTTGCTGCTTTATGTGGGTTTGATATATGCTCCTGCAGCATTATTACTTACTCTGTTCAAATCAATGCTCTGAGCTTTCCTTTACATGATTGATTTCTTCCAGATTAGCCCATGAAGTACGTGATTTAATAAACACCACTGCTACCTGTTTGCTAACACACAGATGTCTGCAGTGGTAGACAGAGACTGTAAAATTTCTAAAAGTGCTTCAGTCAGTCATAAGATTTGGATGGTATCACTTTATTTAAGTAGGGAAAAGAAAACAGATTTGGTCTGCTATAGTTGAAAGCAAACTAAAATTCCTTGGAAGAAACAGAAATAAGGCAAGAATTCATAAAAATGAAGCCAGATACTGCAGGAGAGAATGATAAAAAGGCAAGTTGCTTAGTAGGTTATTGTCCTCTTTAAATGCCACTTTCCTGCTTCACAAAAGAAGCATTTTTCCCTTGCCTTTGTGTTCTTAAAAATTGTGGTAACAGATTGTAAAGTATCATCAACAACATTATAACTGTTGATGTCCTAAAATACCTATGGATATGTATTTGTATTACCATTTAGTAGAAGTTTTAGCAGAAATGGGCTGTCAAGGAAGAATTTAAATGTTCTGTAGTGCTGTCCTGGGGTTCAGTGGGTGTGGGGTCCATGTAGAATATCTGCTTTTTATTAGGATGTTATTTCAGTGTCACAATTGCTTATCTGTAGCAACTCACAGGGTGCTCATGTTCTGGGCAGTATATCTTGCATGAGTTCCATGCAGGACATGAAAGGATTTTGTGTGCTATTTGGATATTTGGAATAATATTTTTTTACTGTTGCTTCTGACTGGATTATATGGACCTGGTTTAGGTTGCAGGTTTTAGTTTGCCCTAACAGTTTCATTTTTTGTCTTTCCATAATACGTCTCTATCTCTGAGACCAGTGTTTTTAGTGCTTTCCAGACAGTTTTTGTGTATACTCTCTAATAGATAATGTAATGGCTTTTGAGCATTGATGGCCTGAGGAATTGGGAAGTTTATTCATAAGAAGTTACTGTGTAATACTTTAACACAGCTGTCCAGACATAGTATTTTTTATCTTTAAGTTCACTCTTAGTTCTTTGTTTTTCCTAATAATGGCCTGACATAACATTATTCCTCCCTATATTTTCTCTCTATATATAAGGTAGGGGGCTTTTTTTCTTCATGCCTTCTGTGATATTGTTACTCTGGAGGTAAATCTCCATAGCTTCACAGCACATCTGTGCTCAGATGTGGGCTGCAGTCTGATACACACCATATTCCCTCAGTCTCTCTACCCAAACCAGTCTGTGGCCAGGTCATTTCTTCTGTGTTTTCTGAGAAATTTTGTGAGATTCTATTAATCTTTCTCCAGGAAACTTGTATTTCTGATATTACCCTGCTTTCATCTACTTTCCTGGGAGATGGTTTTCCTTTTCAATTGCTGTACTATTGTTTTTAATATTACTGAGGCTTGTTGTCTTTTCCTGCTACTTTCTATTGTAAAATTAAAATGCTACTTTTGGCACAGAAACTATCATATTGCTTTTGAAGGATAGATATTATTCTTGCTCCCCCAACACCGTGGGAAGAATTGTACAATATGATTCCATTCAGTCCACATTTTTATCAGCACGGTCACCATCACCTGCAGCCATCATTCCATTTTAGAGCACAGCCTTACAGGTATTTTTTCCCTTTTTGCTATATCAATACGTGAAGAAGATGAATGAAAGTTTCTTGCATGTTTTTGTCAGTGTGTTTTTATAGCTCCCATGAACAGTGATGGACTTGGCAGCCTGGAGACTGAAATCCTCTGTTTAATCACAGCTAGGTGTAGTTCAGCAGAAAGATGTATTTCTATACACAGCCCCTGTAGCATGTCTAAGCCTCGAGCTGGAGAACTGACCTTCTGTAAGCAGAAAAAAGCTCTCAGGCCACTCAGCCCCTGCCTTATCTGTGAACTGTTCAAAAAGAAGCATTCATGCCATTGAGTTTTTGTGACAGATGCTGAGGTCTAGTCTGGAGTGGACTGAGAGCTCTCTTTGGGGAATTTCTTTCCCTGAGTTCCTGAGAGAAAGCAGTGTTCTATGCAGCCTGGAAGTTGTACATTGAGTTGTCACATAACACTTCAAAAGGCAGTGGGTTTTCAGGTCAGCTTGCATTTGGCCCTAGGCTTGATCTTCTGATCATTAATGTCTGTGATTCTTTATTTTAGTTGTGAAAACTCTCAAAATCCGATAGCTAAGACCAGAGAACTAAGTAAAACTGTAAACTTCATTCCCATGTTTAGAGTATTGAGATATTTTATTTGAAAACAAAGCAAAAAGGTCCTTCAGAGAATCCTGTAGCATCCTAGGTCCAGAGAAGACACACTGCACAGAATTGTTGTGTGTGGTCATAACTTGTATTCTCTGAACATTTTGTAATGTATAGAAAGGCAATGGTCCTGGTCATATTCCTTTTCATAAATATGTGCTTATTTCCCTGAAAATCCAATGTAATGAAAACATGTGCTATTCCAGAAGAAGTGCTGGCTATTAAATCTGCTGGAAATAACTTGGCTGGGTTTTGGGTCTTTTTGTATTTTTCAGCTAACAGGACAAGTGACTTTGCAAATTGCCACTGATCCAGTTTTGCCGTTTAATGCCCTCGACATCGCGTTAGAAGTTCAGAACAGTCTGAAAGGTAATTTTCATAAGAAGAATATTGTTCTCCATTATTACAGGGGGGGAAAAAAAGCATAATCTAATCCCTGATACATACTTTCAATACTTGAATAATAACCTGTGATTTTACTAGTTAAATTGGATCATTATATAATGCTGAATAAAACACAGGTTTTGTTGCTAAAGAAAGTCACAAAGTTTTTAGATTTCTTCCGATTTTACTTTGCCAATTAAGCAATACAGATTACCTGTAGTGTCCTAAGACCTTTGAAAAATGTTTCTGCTTATAGGTTTATGAAACCTCTCAAGTTGATCTGTTAAATAGAGAAGTAGTTTCTATAAAATCACACCCAAACGTCACATATCCTTCAGCAGATTGTGAGATCGTATCTCAAATGTAAAGACTTTTTGCAATCTTCAGGTGTTACCCCTGCATTTCATTCACCCCCTACAATATAAAGCACCACTTTTCTATAACACATACTCATACAAGTATGATACCTTTTCTTTAATCTTTGCCATCCATCATTGTGAAGATGTAGGAGTCGGTAGGCAAGTATTGGTCTGGAACCAGTGAGCATCTAAAAGGACAAGTAATTTTAGCTCTGTTGTGCCACATAAACATTGGTTTAGTTCAGCCTAAACACAGCAGGGGATGATCATCAAATGAAGTGTGGCTCAGCTGGTATTCCTTCAACTGAACATGAGATATCTTCTATTGTTCTTCCTTTTTCTTTATTTTGAGTAACAGGAAACGTTGATTTAAACTGACTTTTTTTTTCTCTAACTTCAGTTAGATCATTTATCTCTACCACTTCAGGGGAGAGAAAATTATTTCCTAGGCTGTAGGGCCAGCAGGATAAATTTTCTCCCAGCTGTTCACTTTGGAGCTTTGTTTAATGATTTTTCTCATGGCTTTCATGTCTTGTCTGTCTCTGACTTGTATAAAAGAACAGTTTGTGTTCATTTTGGAAAACATTAAGACAGTGGTCCTTTTTCAGTTACTTAAAGGAGAAGTTGTACTTTTTTATGTGGCTCATGGGTTTAGGCATTCTTCAAAAGATTTTATGTTGAACAAACTTTCCAGTTCAAAGTTGGAATGTCTTAGTAAGCTCTTTCTTTCTCCAACTCAATGCAAACTGTAAATGTAGAAAAGATGAAGCTAAATCTGCATGACATGTAAAATATTTGTTCATTAGGCTTAATTTTGTGCCTCTGGGATCTGGTTCAGCCAATTCCTTAAACACAGATTTTATTACCCGTTGGACTTTCTCACATGCTTGAAGTTAAATTTTGTGTAAATATTTGAGTCACTGTTTTGCAATCTCCTGGATGTACTCACAAAAGGTTGTGTATGCCTTGATGCTTGTTAATACTGCATTTATTTACATTTCTAAAGGATTTAACTCTGTAATGTGGTGGGTGTCTGTACAGTTAGCTCTGCTAAATTCCATGGGATATTACTCAGCACCTCAGAGACCATTTCTTACATTCAGGATAGTATGGATGGCAAGTTATGTCATCCCCAACATGTTCAATGGGTCATGGCCTGTTCCTCAGAAAGATGGGGAATAGGCTGTTAAGTGACACATGTTCTCTCCTCTTGCACACACCAGAGCTCTTGGAAACAAACCACTGCTTTTGGGTTTATCTGAAAGAAAGGGTTGGGGCTGAAGAGATTTCTTTTTCTGCCTCTGCTGATGGTCTGATGTTTAACAGGAAACCTTGTGGTCATAAATGATGGAAGATGGGGGTTCCAACACTGAAATCCAGGTCCCCAGGGCTTGTCAGGCTGTTGCCTGTCTAGTCACACATGTGATATTTTAGACAAATTCATAAATAAGTGACTGCTTAGAATATTCTCATTAGCTACAACTTGCAGCTGTGTGGGATTTGTGCCTTCCATACATTTAAAATCAAGACCCATTTTAACTTGAATCAAATACATTAATATCTTGCTAGGCCTTGTATCCTATGAAAATCCACTTAATCTTTTGAGGTAGGGTGCAGACAAGATGTCAAATCTGGTGTGTAAATGATACAAACAGTGCTTTTAAGCACTCCTGTAGAAGTGCTTTGTATGTATATGCAAGTAAAAATGTACAATCATTTGTATAGAAGTGTTTTGTATGTGTACAAGCATTTTTTGTCCAGAACATATTTGTGTTTTCTACTGAAAGCTCTTAGCACTGTGCTCCTTGTAGCCTGTCTTTAAAATCTGGTGTATGTTACAGCAGGTTTCAGGGGTTGATGATGGAGATTCGCCAGCACCTCATTAGGATTAAAAGCATTCCTGTACCTTTGCACCTGACTGTCCCAGCAATAACAAGTTCAGCCACCCACTTTACAAAAATAAAGTCAGCCAGGTTGGTGTTGTCCCTTGCTTGGGTGCTGTTGAAGCTGATGTCATTATTATTACCAGTCACTTGGACTCGTGCAAACCTTTCAAAATTCAGGGCTGTGTCTGTGCCCCAGCCCTGAACTGGGGCTGTGCAGCACCAGGCAGGCGAGGTGAGATCCCCACTTGTGGCTGTCAGCATGGGCTGCTGGAGCAAATTGTAGCCATCTCTTTCTCTTCTGATAGCCACTGCCTGAGAGGGAGAGGGTTATGAAGACAAATTGAGGGTGGATGAGATTTTCTGGTTTTCCAGGAGCGCAAGAGCCACGATTTAAAGCTCTTTGGCTGATGCAGTGTCAGCTGTGTGTGGCTTCTTATCAGTTAGGCCCTTTCTTCTCCCCAGAGTGGATGTTTTACAGATGTTACTGCAGCTGAAGTACTTGGGGTGATAATAGTAGACAGCACTAGCAGAAGTTTAAAATAATCTGGTTTACAATAAGTCATTGCCAGGGAAGTCTGCGTGACTTTCCACAGCCCTGTCTCTACCCATACATTTCAAAACATCAGGCTAAACTCTCTGTCCTTAGAAAAATCAATAGAGAAACCTATCTCTCTCATTTACTGGATGGCTGCATGCTCACTGCCTACAGCTATCTGCTGCTCTTCAGCTTGGCATCATTTTACCTGCTTGACTGTATTTCCCTGATCATTTTGGGTGCTTTTCAGAACTACTCTCTCCTCCTGTCTGTAATGTTCAGAAAATTTCGCTCTTTACTGTTCCTACCCTTTATTCTTGACTGCAGCAGAGGTGAAAAATGCAACAAATCTGTATATAAGAAATACCTCTTTTGTCATGAGACACTGACATCTTGTCTTCAGTATCCATTCAAGGTTATTATGTATTAGTACCTTTCTTCAGTCTTTAAAAAGACAGTCATGGAAAAAGGCATTTTCCATGGACAAACATTTAGTTCTGAAGGGCAAGGATGAGCATTTCTTCTGTGTTAGTAGGCCTTAAGTTTCAGCAGCTCTGTATAAAGTCATTAATAACTTCATAGAATCATAGAACAGTTTGGGTTGGAAGGGACCTTTTAAAGGTCACCTAGTCCAATGCAGTGAGCAGGGAGATCTTCCAGTAGATCGAGATGCTCAGAGCCTCCTCCAACCTGGAACTGAATGTTTCCAGGATGGGACACCCACCACCTCCCTGGGCAACCCAGTGTTCCACCATCCTCATTGTAAAAAATCTCCTCCTTACACCTAGTCTAAGTCTAATCTTTTGATTTAAAACCCTTACCTCTTGTCCTATTTCAGAAGTTTGTACCAAATTTTCTTATAGAGCCCCCTTTCAGTATTGAAAGAGCACAATGAAGTTTCCCTGGAGCCTGCTCTTCTCCAGGCTCCTGTATTGACATGCACATAGTAAAATGTCACAACATTCCTCTTTAACATAACTTCTTTGAAAAAAGGCTTGGAGCCACACCAGATGAGTTTACTTGTGCTATAGCAGTCATGGTAGCAAAATTGAAGCTGATGGTAACATATCCTTTGCACTGTGGATGTCTGTGGATTTGTGTTTCTGCCCCTTTAGGGTGCTTCCTACAAAGCTTTCCCATTCAGATTTTCTACTGCCAGGTCTGCTTATCCTATTTTGCAGAGCATGAAAAATTTTCCTTGTGAATACAGCAGCACATCGTAGCTGATTCAGAATTTGCAAGCTAATCAAAACCTGAAGAAATTTCCCTTCTCTCTTACATGCAAACACATGTTCACATGCATGGTAAACAAGCATCATGCCTTAAAATGCTGATTTGTCTGTGCTCCCTTTCCTATAAGTACTCATAGGCAAGTATTTCATAACAGAGGGCACAAACAGAATTTAAAACTGTTCAGCCTCTAGCTATGCTTTTCATAAGAGCAATCAGTTACAGAGGGAAAGGCTATTGTATTCAGTGTCTGTAAAAATATCTGTTTAGTGTAACTTGTTTCTAAATAGGATCCAGTTACATTTAGCAAATGCAATGAAATTCAACAGTGTAATTCCCTGATCAAGGGTGCACATGCTCTTGAGTCACTTTACTGTGTTAGCAATTTTATTTTTGTAGCAACTAAACAACTAGCTTAGATGATTCATCATGATTCACATTGGAGACAAAAGGACAAAGAATACAAAATACAACAATGTGGCATTGTTTTCTCTTAAATGAGGTAACACCAGTGCTTGATTTTCTCTCTAAAAGCATCACAAGGTGCTTAAGACAGTATTAGTTAATGCAGGGTTTTCTTGAAGCACATATGCCCTTCCATTCCCATCTTCTCAGCATGAGAAAAGCATCAATCAGTTTCCCTTGGTGGTGCAGTTCAGTGTGTGGTGATGCCTGTTCTGTCCTTAGTTGGCTGAGGTAACACTGCCCATACTTGCAGGTTTTGTACTGGAGCATTAAAAAAGGGCCTGGGTGTCTGTTTCCTGACAAGTGTGCTGGTTTAGAGTGTAAAACAAAGAGCTGGTTTAAGGGCTGTGGAGAACAAGTGAGAGCATTTACAGGATTTTTATGTTTAAAAGGGTGCTCTGGTTGGCTTCATTTCCAAGTACAGAAAGATGGATTTTCCCTTTATCTCACTTTCTTTATTGAAAAGGCAAAGCTGACATTTGCAATTGTTTATATAAGATTCAGAATAAAAACTATATAAGTTTTATGTTACTTGGAATACAAAGTGCTTTGCTGAAACCAAAGGATTCTTTCTAACAGGGTGAATTTAAACATTTCCATATGGACATGAGTCCCAGGGTAAGGTGTGCAGAGTGCCTGCATTATATACATGGGAATGGGAAGTTCTTCAGCTGCACAGGATGTTTGCTGAAGATTTGAAAATTAAGGATAATGATATTTTGCAAATATCTTAAATGTAGCAAGCTTATATGCTTGAAGAATATTTTTATGAGGCATCAGCCTAACTTGATCAGAATTTCAATTACTGCATACTCAGAGTGCTGCCAACCCTTTATATCAAGATACCAGCATGCCTGTTATCCATTCTGCTTAGGGAAAGGTGGATTGGTCAAGTGTCATTAGCAAAGAAACCTTGTCCCAAACCAGGGCAGACATAAACCATTTTCTCTCACTCCTGTTCCCCCAGAGAGCTTCTGTTCATTGTTGAAATTCATCTTAATATCTCAGGAAATCTGACAGTTTCTCTCACACCAGCATCTTGTCTCTCCGTGTATTCCGGATCATTTCATGTTTTGCTAGATTGGAATGTGCTAGTCAGCTGAATGACAGGAGTATATGGGATCTGAATGCCTTTTCCTTTGCTGGAATGTATCCAATAGCAAATCTCATTTTCTGTATAAGAGGGAGAATATGTTATATTCAGGAATTTCCTTGGATTTCTTAGTTATACCTGTTTGCTTTTCCGTTGCTATTTTGTGCTTGCCTTTCAGACTCCAACCATGAATAATTTGAGAAATGGGTTGGTGTTTGTCCTGATTTTAACTAGAGTAGAGTTAATGTTCTTAATTAGTAGCTGGTACTGTGTTTTGGATTTAGGATGAGATGAAGGTTGGTAACTCACTGATGTTTCAGTTGTTGTTCAGTAGTACTTACCCTGAGGACTTTCCAGTTTCCCATGTTTTCCAAGAGAGGAGTTACAGGAAGCTGGGAGGGAGCATGGCCAGGACAGCTCAGGAGACCTGAACTGGCCAAAGGGATGTTTCATAACTGAGAACATCATGCTCAGTTTGAACTGAAGTGGCCAAGGAGGCTGATTGCTGAACATGGTCAGCCCAATGGAATTGCTCATCACTTGTCTGTCTTGGGTTTTATGTCTCTCTTTTGGTTTTCTCCCTTTTTGATGCTATGTTATTACTATTGTTATTATGATCATCATCATTATACATCAATTATTAAACTGTTCTAATTTCAACCCATTGGTTTTAACTTTTTGATTCTTCTCCCCATTCCATCAAGGAAGCCAGTGGGTGTGAGTGAGCAGCTGCATGGTCCTTACTTGCCAGCTGAAATTAAACCACATCAGTGTTCCCCAATTACTGTTTGTGATTTTTCCATGTGTATCTTAGACAAGGAAGTTGAAAATTCATTGAACTTGAGTCCTGAACCACTTTCTTGGCTTAATTATCTCAGTCACTAAGGTACAGAACTCCCTGAGGTTTGCACAGTCAGGTAGAGCTGAGACAGCTCCTAGAACTGCATGGTTTAAGTTGATTNCAATGAAAATTCATTGAACTTGAGTTCTGAACCACTTTCTTGGCTTAATTATCTCAGTCACTAAGGTACAGAACTCCCTGAGGTTTGCACAGTCAGGTAGAGCTGAGACAGCTCCTAGAACTGCATGGTTTAAGTTGATTAAGGCATTATTTGAAAGATCTAAGCATAGTTGAATTTCTTGTCAATAGGTGAGGTGAATCTTGGCCTTAAAGATAATTTCTGCATCCTGGAAATGTTTGTGCTGACTGATACTGCTTTTGACTTTCTATCAAGTTCAGGCTCTGCTTTCTCTCTCCATGTGCTTGTAAAGATGAAGGCAGTCCATGCACACACTGGGAAAGGAGGCCACACTCTTCACCTGCTCTGCAGGTGGGAGGAGGCTGCACATTCACAGTGCTCCAATTCACATTTCTCTTTCTGGACTATGAACAGGGAAATACTGAAATTGTGGTGTGCTCCTAGGTGCTGCAGGCTTTTATTCTTTTGCTACCTGAGTGGGTTGCTAACAAAGCAATAGTTAGCACTCCAAGTTAGAAAGTTTTGAAAATATTGACTGGATTATAATATGCATTAGGATATCAATTAAAGTTGTCTCATTGGCATATGACTTAAGTGATTAAGAGGAGCAATTTCACATAACCCTCTACAATTGCTGTTAACCTCTAAGATTCTAAAATATTGAATCAAATTCAATTAACCTCTGCATATTAAAATATTCTATAGAGCGGTCATTATGGAATCCAAGCACAAGCTTTCAGACTCGACAGCATCAAATGGCATTGAATAAATTCAGTCCCAGAAGGAAATGTTGTAGTTCTTGATTTATAACCATTGCTCCCTGCATGTCTGTTTTTCCAATGCTAGATTTTAAGCTGTACCCCAAAAATCATTCCTCACAGCTTATTAGATCTTAAAGCATCAGAGCCCAAATTGATCTTTGAAGAACAGATCAGAGGTTACACGGAATGATCTATGGCTTCCCTTGACCCATTCTGTGCTGCTCACAGGGGAAAAAGAGGCTCAGTTTTTAATTGGACTATTAATTTTGACTGGGAAGCAAGAGTAATAAGTGGTCTGTGAATCACTGGTGACTGTCTTGCTGTCCCTGCTCCCAGGTGATGAAGCAGGCGTCCCTCAGCTGCTGGCAGTGGCATCACGTCTGAGGGACACGGCGGAGCTGTTCCAGTCGGACGAGATGCGCCCGGCCAATGACCCCGAGGAGCGAGCTCCTGTCAGAGTCAGGATGCTCAATGATGTGCTGCAAGGCTTGGAGAAAAGCTTCCTGCTTCATCAAGCTCCTCCAGGACTTTACAGGTACGGTACAATGTGTTCCACACGTTCTGTAGCTGAGCTTAAATGCTATTCACCACTGCTTGGTTCGCAGAACTGTCGTTAAAAACAAAACCTCAGTCAGTACCCAAAATTAAAGCTATTTTTTTCCTATCACGTCCTTTCTGCAGAAAACATTAATTCATTACAGTGCAATGGGTCATTAGAATGCAGCACTGTAGCATTTCTGTCATGACATTGCTGCTAACAAGACGTATGGTGTGATGGCAGCCCAGGCAGCGTGGCAGAAACGTGTGTCAGATGGTACAGGAAGCTTTCAGAAAGAGAAAATATTTTGAAGTCTAATACTGCTTGACAAGCTCCACCTATATTTTACTTAAAACTTCATACAGTTCATTGAAGATTCAGAATTATACAGGATACTCTGTAGCATTATTTAACATATTTAATTATATAGCAGCGTTCTTGGATGCATTTCAGCGAGTTAAAGGCAGTGCATTTCAGTTAATGAGGAGGCCTGAGTCAGTTACTGTTCCTAACATCTTGTCTCTGCTTGGAATTGTTCTCTGATATGTATTCAGCTGCACTACCCAGGTTGGTTTTAAGATGTCGTAGTCATCCCATCTTTTACTTTCTAAGAAAGGAGTCTGCAGGTCTCTGTCTCTCAGCAGAACCAACTCAAGTAGCAAAACTGTACTTTGATTTCAGTTGATGGGAAAAATTATCCAGTGTCTCATGCAAGTGAACATGTAAAGTGGTGGAGGTGGGGAAGGAAAGCAGAAAGCTCCAGCCACAGGAGGGATTCTTCCAGTTATTACCAATGGTATAAAACAAATGCAGTCATCTTTTAACAAAAGCAAAGGGGGAAAAAAAAAAGCAAGGTAGTTATGGGGAACTCAAAAGTGTCAGTGAATAAAAGCCCTACAGCTGTAATAAAGAAAATAGAATAATTACATTTGGGGGGAGGCTAATTTACTTCCTTCCTGCTGTGACTGGATTTATAACGTAAAGAAATAAGCCAAAATGGGATTAGATAAAGTCTAATATTCCAGGTTTAGCAGTGCTGTCTGTCTTGTCTGAACTGGTAGGGTGTTGCAAAGGAGCCAAAAAACTGTTTAATAATAATATAATATGTATGTGTTGCATTGCAACAGCAGCATTCAGCATTGTTGAATCTGGCCCAGTTCCTTATTTGTAAAAATAAATTATATCAACATTTAAGATTATAAGGAGAGGGTTTTTGACGTCTTCTAATATTTCAATTCCTGCAGTGCTTGCATTATTAAGTTTGTTATTTACCAAAATGTAATTACTAGATATGCAAACATAATGTAACAAATTTTTCACCTGCTTTCCACGGTACTTTAGTACAGAATAAAAGTACTTTCACACTGGCAAAGCAGACACTGTGGAAGTGAAAATGTTGTACTTGCTGCCCTCCAATTTAATTAAATTTGATACAAGATTTAACAGTACAAGATTTCAAAGTCTAGGAGAAAACATTGGCTTTGACTTTACTCTGAATAAATTTACCTGACATCATCTGGAATATGCAACAGTAAAGGACACCTTGTGTGTCATCATTTAGATGTTCATTTAAAAAGAATACAACCTTTGCACAGTGCCAAGGTGTGTAATTGTTACCTTTAATGGCAAATCTACACAGATAAACAGAGCCAAGGACACTCTTAGGTTGCTGATGTCCTTTGCTGCCATTTAAAATCTGAGGTACATTTGCTTAATTAAAAAATAAAAAGCATCTAACGGTAAGTCTTGTTTAGATTATTTTCCATTTTTTAGGGATTGAAAGTCCTTCTATTAGTTGATGAAGTTATGTGAATGTGTTTTGTATTCTGAAGATATAATTGTGTCCCGAGAACACTAGAAATACTTGAAAAACCTAATACACTTTTTTCTTTTTTTTTTTTCTTGTAAAACTTTAAACTTATTCTTTTTGTCATTTTGTAAAGAAAACAAACCAAAAAATCAGTCTCATAGCCAGGACCTTGTATGCCATGTTTCATCCCAGTCAGAAGATTGATAGGCAAGTTATAAACCCCTGAAATAGTGGTTTATAATGGAAATGCTGGCAGCCCTTTAACTATAGCAGCACAAGCAGTACAGCAATAAATACTGTGCTTCATCTGTAAACAGAAATTTAGGATGCAGTTTGCAGCCTTGACCTTCAGGCTCCAACTGTGCTTAGATCATTAAGATTCCATAAATACTGTAATTTACAGCCTTCTGAAGGAAGAATTTGTGTGCACAGTAAAGGACGTATTCTTCATGAAAAAATGATTGCTTCCTGTATACCCATTTGGACTCATATTCTCAACCTCAATCAAAGCACTTGACAAATTTGCTGAAGTTTTAGGCATCATTTTTAGCCTTGTGTTTGTCCTAATTCACAGCTCTCTGGATCTATACTATGTTTTCTGTCCTAGAACTTGAATTAAAAAGAAAGGTGGGTTTTTTTCTTTATTGCAGGAGTGTTGCAACCTTCCTGTGCTTCTCCACTACAGGGGAACTGATACATCTTTTATATTTTTTTTTCTGTAGTTTGAACACACATTCCCATAGCTACAGTCTTTTACTGTATATAGGTACTTAAAAAAATACATGTCTCATTCAAGTCAATGTCATAAGGCAATATTTGGGCATAATTGATACATTTTGCATCTATAATGAGAAGTAATGTAATCAGGCTTACTAACAGAATTCAAATTACTAATTTTTTTAATAATTGGATTAGGATATTTGACTAAATTTAAGTAATCATGATTGACATTGGCAGGCTGTTCAATACAGTTAATGTTGTAGTTTTGATGCTCATTCCTCTTACCTGAACTTCCTGACACTGAACTGCAAATTTGACAACAGCACGTTCCCCATGATCTCTATTTCCAACTGAGCTGGAAATACACAAGTACAGCTTTAATCAGGGTATTTTATTCTTATCCAGAAATTTAGGCAGAATGAAAAATAATAGGTTGAGGAATATCCTGCTTTGCAAAAGTTACCCTGGGACTTGATTTGGGGTTAGGAGAAAATTGCTGAGTTTTATTGTACCTGAAATAGTTCTTTGATTCCCAGTGGTAACCCTGGGTAGATTTTCTATTTCCAGAACAAATTTCTAGGAATCAAATAGCATTGCTGTTGGTATTTTTCACTTATTTCTCTTTGTTTCTCATAGCATAATCATAATACTGATAATTATTTGGATTTATAATTTGCCATTATTTTAATGGAATAATCAGTAGAAATCTGTTTCTCATCTTTAGCCATTTCTTGCTTTCCACTCTTTCAATGTATACTTGTGTGGAACACTTCTGTGTATATTCTGATGATCATATTTTGCTACTAAAAATAATAATCATAGATTACACAGCAGTGGCATCTACAAGGTTAATGTACGAACAGAGGCTTTGTTATTTTAGGCACTGTACAGAGCAGAGGGAAAAAAAAATTTCAAGCATATTGTTTTCTCCATGAGATGATCAGCATCACCAGAGCCATAAAAAGATTCCATAAATACTGATCATGTCATGCTTTTGCATGTTTTTCCCTCTACAGAAATACTGACCAAAACACTGGCACCAACATCAGGGATAGCAGCACAGTGTGGATCTTCCTGGTGCTCAGAAATACTGAGTTCAAATCTTGTGTTTGCCTGGGCTCAGTAAGAGGGTTCTCCCTGTTTGTTGTATATTTTCTTGTACTTCTTAAATTTGCTGATTCCCACAACTTCTGCCACTGTCAGCCTGATGTATCTGTCAGGTCTGTGTGTGCACTCCTTAGGTACTCACAGAGAGCCTCTCCCTGTGCTGGAAGGCAGAGCTCTTCAATGCACAGTAATACTGAAAAAATGAGATAATAAAGCAAACTTCATGGAGTATCAGGCATCTGGCACACTCAGTGCAGGGAGATTTCCAGTCTCAGTGAAAGTGTCACATTTCTTCAGCTCCAGGTCTAACATTCAGGTATGCTGTTGATACCAGATGAATCCAGTGGTAACTATGAAGGATTTCCTAGAATCCCCTGCGATGCTCCCCCAAAATTTTCAAACCTAAGAGAGTCATTAAAATCACAGCTTGTGTCTTCAGGATTTAAAATTATAGCCAAAAAGAGGTGTACAAGGGCTCAGCCTGTCATTTCTGCTCCAGTTAGGTGCATTTTATTCTTAATGGACCCTTGCCTAAGGATCAGTTATGTCCTGACTGATAGTTCTTTTAGCAGTTTTATTTAAAAGTCAAAGTCAACATGTATAAAATCTTTCTTTTAAAAGTTTTATCTTAGCATGCCAAGTTTATCCTGTCCATTAAGGCTGTATGCATCTGCCACCACTATTTATGGAACTTTACAGGGGTGGTTGTGCTTTGTTTAATAGATGTAATTGAGTGAATTGAGTAATAAGTAGGTGAAAAGCAAGGATTTTGAAAGCAATGTGTGTCTTCAGCAAAGACCTCCAGCAGTTTTTATTGCTCATTTGTATCAGTTAAACTTCTTCCTTTTGCTTCTGTTCATCACAGATACCCAAGTGTGACATTAACACTTCATTGGGCTAAAGAATTACAACAAATGGGTACATTTTAATGCACTGAACCAAATACTGGCAGTGAGCAAAGATAGATTGTGCAGCCTGAATTTGACATAGTGAAATGAAAGAACAGTCAAGAGGTGTTTTTAGTACCATTCAAAAAAGGCAACTTGCATTGCTGCTGAACTCCTGCCACTCAAGTGTGTGTTGTTCACCAGAACAAATATTTTCCTTTCAGATTGAGGTTTGTTATGTACATTCCTGACGTGTGTATATATTCTACAGGATTTATTTCTGCTTTGCTGGTAAACTGCAGCAGATTCTCAGGTTTCAAAATACACATGCCCTAAGAGTCTAGTTTCCAGAGATACGTTTAGTAGGAAAATTAAAGACCTTATTATATCTCCACATGTAAACAATCTGCTCACTGGATTTACAGAGGATGAGCATTAAAGATGCAAATATCCTGTTAATCTTAAAGAGTAACATGGGTAAATATGGAGTGCAATGTCACCTGCAAAACAAAAGCCCAGCCCAGACTTTCTGCTGAAGACAGTAGTTCTGTCTCATGGTAGAAACTCTGGAGATTTGTTTTTTTCATTTCGAATTCTTCATTTATGACTTCAAGTAGAAAACATTCCTGTCTCCTTTGTAGTAATATTTGAGATGTTTTTTGACTGACCTGAACCAAATGCATGGAGTATTTTTATTGTTCTGCTTTGTGTTATGTGGAACAGAGGATGATTTGATACGGTGTCGATGATCCTTAGTGTGGGAAATACTGAAATAATTCATGTTTCACTGGCAGCAGTAGATAATGTTCTGTCTCTATTATCTGCCATGTGCAATTTGTAAATACAATGCTAGAATTATGTTGGGAGAGAAGGAAAGCGTTGTCTGCTGGTTGTAGAATAGTGTACCTCAGATTTTGCTATTCAGTCAGAATAAATGAATTTTTGTCTTCCAACACAGCAATGATTTCCTACCAGACTTTTGACCCCCATCTTTTGCATCTTTCAAAATTTGCAATTCCTTTTCTTCTATGATTTTTTTCATGGCTTATAAATGGAGTTAGGAACAGTGGCATTACTTGTTTCCCTAATCCTTCTCTGGTTTTTCTCAGTTCTGCAGTTGTTGTTCAGCTCCTTCTCTCTGAGAAGCATTTGTCCAAATGTATTTTTTACACCCAAAATGCCTTCCCATTTTTTTCTGCCTTATTCCTTTGAACTTTACAGTGTTTGAGCAGTGTGATTGTGGTCTTTACAGTTGTAAGTATGGAGCAGCACATTTATCCTAGCACACAGCAGTAGCGTTTACTAGGCTGATAATGCTCTTACAAATTCCTGCTATGGTTATTATTTTTCTCATGACTTATAATGATGCTGAATTATGCCCTTTCTTAATACTGTGGAGATGCAATAAAGTGAGTGATAGTCATACTCAAACACCTGATCCATCTGAGTGGCAATTGAGATGTTTTTTTCCTTTGGAATCACCGATACATGTAATGGCCACGAATTAATGACTGTATTTGTTGTCTTGTAAATTTTTACTATTTAAAGAGCATTTGCTGCATAAATACTACTGAATTAGCCATCTGCAGAGCTGTAATTATGGCAGACTTTAAAGCTTATTTAAACTGGGAACATGAAAATCTTTTCATTACACCTGCAAAAGCAGAAAACCTCTGTAATCAGGGATTATGTCATGGCTTGCAAACAGATTTCTCACTTCCCTGATATGAAGGGAAACCTGGTTTTACATATATTTTCTTCTATGTACTTCTCATGAATTTTCTTCCATCTTTTTAATTAGGTTGATTTGTATACTTGCAGAGTTCTCTCTGTACAATACATCAGACCCATTATGTTTGTGATCCAGTAAATATTGTACTGTAATTTAACACCCAGCATTAGTTGTCCTGAAGACAAGACTGTGTCCAGGAAATAATATTCTTAATGCTTCCCATGAATGTGCATAGTCTTGGCCTTGCAAAAAAAAAAAAAAAAAA
>VZRH01001410.1:995679-1013577 GCA_013397555.1 Urocynchramus pylzowi
TTTTTTTTTTTTTTTTTTTTTTTTTTTTTTTTTTTTTTGTAAAATGCCATTTATTTTAATATGTGTCCTTACTGGATGTTTTAGCCCATTTCACAGTTGTTGTTGTGACTGTAAAAGCCCTGTCACAGCTGTTCTGAGCTCAGTGCAGAGCTCTCATGCCAACCTCCAGCAAGTCTTGTGGTTAGCATGCAACTCCACTCAGTGTCCCTTGCTGGCAGATCTTGCTTGGTCTGCACTTACAGTGCTAAATAGGGCAAGAATATTTAGTTCCAGAAAAAAAAAAAATCTACTGTGATCTCAGGAAGCTATACAAAGTATTAGATTCTGAATAATTTATTAAATCCAACAGAAAGTTAATATTTTATACATTATTTTATATTTATTATAAACAGTAGGACTGGTAACATTTTTTACATCCAAGAAATATATGAATCCACTTTTTTGATCATGACCAATAAGAACCACTCATGTATGGTTGAAATATTAGCTAAGAACACTTCTTGAATATAGTACAAAAATAAATGGAATTCATTGGGAAAATAGTTAATATGCAATATTCCCCCACTAACATATTACCCAGGCAATAGAGATTAGAAATGTGTTGATGAGATCATTAACAGGAAAATTACCTTAAATGGGACTTAAAAGAAGTGTTAATTTTGTGTGTATACCTGCCACTGAAGGTAATAATGATATAACTTTAGGCATTTCTTTAAAGATGTATTATGTATTATGACATAATCTTTTATCCCTCGTTGACTCCTATGATAATGACCTGTGGTAATGGTCTCATGTCACATGGTTCAGAGTTATTTAGGGTGATAAACCCAGTCAGATCAGAGCTGGAGATCAAGGTCAAGCCAGTTCCTGAATTGAGCACTGGACACTGACTGCTGCTTTGTTTGGGAATGGGATTCCTCATCAGGAAGAGGATGTTTTACATTATTTCTAAATAAAAAGCCTTATGAAGTCATCAGAACATCAGCTGTGAGCCATTTGGAAATAATTTTATTAATTCACTTCCCTGAAGTTCTTCAAAATAGTAGCACATCTGCTTTGAATTTGAGTGTTTCAGACTGAGACATCCTTACAAGACAGATAGTTTCCTCCAAATCATTCACACAAGCATATGTTTCTTTCACTTGAGAAGCAAGTGTAGCATAAATCATTCAAAGAACAACATGCTTACATTTGTTACCAACAGCTACATTATTTGAAATTTAACAAAGAATATTTCATACCAGTTGCTGCCAGCAAATAATATTGTAAAATACAGTTAGATCAATTTTGTTCAATGCATCATCACTCTTTTAAGTATAAATGTAAGTCCTTGTTCTGAGGAACCACAGAAAAAGTGCTGGTGGATTTTCAAGGAATTTTTGCCTCTCCCTGGGGTATACATCATTCTCTCATCAGCTGCATACAGGGTTTGGAAGCTCTGTGGCAAAGACTCTGATAGTGGGTTCTGTGGCTTCTTCAGGAATTTCTCCATAAAGCTGCTTAATTAATTTTTGTGAAACCCAGGAGAAAATTATGCCTAATTAGAGGACTTCTCTTTAGCAGTAATAAATGGTGACTTGCAACTTCTGAAGAACAAATGCATCCTATTTGTGCTTTTTATTTCACTTCAGTGAGGTCATTCTGCACTGTTGAAGCTCTAGATTGGATTGTCCTTACCTGCTGGTCTTGTTTACTCCAAAGCAAGAAAGAAATCAGCTCCTAAACCCAGCAAATTTTCACCAAGAGAAAAGTGAGTTCATGGTAATGTTGATGTTAAGCACTGGCAAGTAGATACTTTATTGCAGGCTGATTTTACTCAAACTCAGTCTTTAAGCTAGTCAGGCTTCTTAGCTCCATTATTCATATTTGAGGGTGTTCCAGAACATCAGTCCTCTTATGATCTGCTACTTGTCTCAAGTTGCCAGCTTCCATTTATTCATTTATTCATGGTTATTAGTAGACACTGTTTGCTATCAAAAGTCACAAAAATTAGGAAGTGATGTAATTACTGTTTATTTAACAAAAGTGAAAAAATTTGGCTACAGGTTGTCAAAGATCCAGTATTTCCTTTTTTTCTCAGCCATTGCAGAACACTGTCCTATTATCAGAAAATTAAGCTTAGCATTGTTAGCTTTACTTTATGTCAATCTTTTCTGTTGGCAGAAGATATTTAACTATCAAAAGAATAGTTTCCTTACGTGTTTCAGAACAGAAATGAAAGTGAATGTCTTCTGTGAATGTTGAGTTTTGGTCATAAAAAAGTCCTCAAGCAACCTTTCTTGGCTTAAATTCTTTAATAGACCTTTTACTTTCTCTTTAGGATTGTGAATGCTCCTACATGTGCTTTGGAATCTGATATTGGTGCACTCAAGATTTAAAGATTTAAAGTTGTTAAGGTGCATCAAGCTGAAACTTAGGCTACAGGCTGGAGAGGTTACCTGACTTAGCTAGGGTTAGGTTAGGCTTTAGTGATCCTTCAGTGAGAGATGAGTGTGCTTCAGGACAGTGCATCCCTTACCTTTAAAAAGTACTGTAATCAAAGAGAACTGTAGGGAAATAAAAGATAATGTATCTTGTAAGCCACTACTCTTCCAGTTCGGCTTTCTTTTTCCCTTTGTTTATTTGGCAGGCAGTCAAGCCAAGCATTGAGACACTTCACAGAGCTGCCAAAATCAGGATTAATTTTTCAAAGAAACCCTATTTAAAACTGACCTCTCAGGAATGTACTCAAACCTGGAATAATTACCTCCTTGTGGTCCCATGGCCCAACAGGATTCTGTTCATGCCCACTTACCACAACCTCCATTTGCCATAATTGCCTCAATTAGAGGTGTCCTATTGCCTGTCTTTTATGCAAGATAAATTTGTATCTAGCAGGGATAGAGTGTGTCTGGTTTACCACTGTCACATAATGATGCCTTTGAAATGCCTTTCAGTTGGTTAGACTTTATTTGGGTTTGATATCTTGATCACCTACAGCTTATCAACTGCTGATAACATGCAGATACATCCCTTTCAGGCAGACACTCACCTCTGAGTGTACATGATTTTAAATATAGCCCTTTGTGGAATATATATTGGTAAAACCATTTGCAGCCTGTAAATGAGAGCACTATGGGAAGCAGTTGATGGCTCTTTAAAAAAGGAGAGGATGTGTAGGAAAGAAACGTTAGGAACAACTAATTACAAACAGAGACTCCTTAAAAAATGACATGCTGGGTTTGTGGGGACTTAGGGCAATGAAGGAGGGGTGATACTTACAGCAGAGTTGCCCTGAGTGGTTGGGTGCCACATCCCCATCTTCCCTGGCCGTGTGTGTGTTGTTCTATCCCATGGCCCCAGCAACTTCCAGCATTCAGTTCAGCAGGGAATGAGCATTGGAAAAAAAAAAAAAAAGGGGTTCCTCTGCATCAGCTCTAGTGACATGTAATGACACTTCACCAGGGCATGTATTTCCTCCTGATAAAAGCTAATCTTACATGGCCAGCAGCTATAATTTTATAATTATAAATCTTTTGCCACAATGGCTGTGAAATAAAATAGGTAAGATAAAAATACTGCATGTGGATGTCAAAAAGGTTTAAAAATAAGAAGAGGGGAAAGGAGAGCAACCACTGGAGATCAAAAGATAAGGATCCCAGAGGAAGAAAGGAAACTTTCTGCATGTTTACTGCAAAATTTTCTGTGGTGCAAATTTGTGTAAATAAGCCAGTATAAATCTTCTTGTGCTGTTTCCTGAGAAGAAGATTTGTGATATTTTGTGTCCTACAATGAATAACCACTGTATGGAACTGGAAGTCCCAACATGTAAATATTGTTATTAGAGTGCATTTACTTATTTACCAAAGTAATCATATTTTATGTCTTACAAACGTGAATGAAAACAGACTCCTAAATGTAAGAAAAGTGTGTTCAAAATTGAACAGAATCAGGAGAAAGGGAAATTCAGATAATCCTTGTTCTGGTGTGCTTTATTTTTTTCTTTTTTTCCTTGGAGAGTACAAGAAAAAACAAATCAGGGAATTACAAAATTGAGTTTGTGAGGATGCTGAAGTCATAACACATTGTGTTATAACTGGAACAGACAGAGGCTGCCCACAGCATTTATCTCTAAACAATTTTACTGTGATTCCACAGAGAAAACCTGCACTCATTTCATGTGGGACACTAGACTTACCATCATGTCCTAATGATTTAATAATTACTTTTCAAAATCTCAAACGTGGGCTGTTAGATTGGAGTCTGTTTGTAAGTGCCTGAATAATTCATCTTGTGTTGTACATTACCTACAGACAAAATTTTCTTGTAAGCTAAAAAATGGTTTTTCGTGACAAGAATAATGTGGTAATCTTGTTTCATCTTGTACTGTCCAGTTGCTCTAATACTGAAGTTGTGTTAAAGTCAATATATTTCTAGTGTGATCTGTCATTCAAGAATTTTTCAAATTCCTTCCGGTCTGGTGGGTGTGACAGTACCTCCTTATTTGTGGTTATGTAGAACAGCATTTAAAGGCATTATTTTGATCAGGAATGCTTGTGTTCCTAGGCCTGCCAAGGACTTAAAAAAGTTGTAGTAGAGGCTCTCTTTATAATTTCTTTACTTTGCTAAGGCTGTTTGGTTTGTAGCCCTTTTATCTCTTTCAGTGGTACTGCCTGCAGTTATTAATTGGGTTTTCTACCTCAGTGTTCCACTTTTCAGGTCACTGGGATGTGTCATAGAAGCCCATTAGGATGAATGATGTGTGTTGTAATTTCATCAGCATCATCAATAATGTATTGCAGTTTTCTGTTTACGAGTGTCTTTTCGTTTTGTGGGGGTCAGGCTGACTGTGTGAATTACATTTATAAGATAAAATAGTTAAAGATGAAGGTAGATACTTAAGCAATTAGGCCAGAGGCTGGAATTGTTGTCTTAGAGGTGTAGGCTACAAAACCAATTTGTGTTAAGGAATGTTTAAGTAATTGAATTTCACAGTGTAAATTAAAGTCTCTTGCTATCATTCTGCATGTTGTGGGCACATGGTGATACCTTGTGTCAATGAAATGTCTGGGGTTTATTTTTCAGACTGTGTGTAATCTTTACTGAAAACACTTTTCTGACTTGTAAAGGCTTGGAAGTAATAAACTGAACTGACCATTTTTTTCATTTGATGAAGCTTCAACAGAGATAAGAAGTAAACTTGTATAAATTGACTCTCATGAACATGCATAAAGAGAAAAATCATTTTATACAACAAAGGGGTGGCATGGCTTGCCAAGCAAAGATAAGTAATTGGAAAATACAAGATCCCAGTGAGAACTGCTAGCAGAAAAGTTGAAAAAAACAGGTGCTGTATTATGTTACTTATTAGTATTTGCATACATAAAAATATAAATGAGGTTCTGTTGTACTATGTAATCAGCTATTCTGAAATCATATTACTGTTCCAGAAGTTTTTATTTTAAAATTATGACAGTAGACTGCTTGTCTCATTCATCAAACAACTAAGCTCTCATCAGACACTAATTTGCCCTGCATTCAGCTGGGGTGGGCTAGCAGTTCTTGTTTTCACTTGGATCACATGCCAGTGTATTTACTGTGGAATTGCCAGTGATTCCAAAATCACAGCAGTAGATTTAAGCTGTGTTAACACCCTTGCATGTCAGGATAAACCATCTTTTTTAGCTTGTGTGCCTTGTTTAGAGCCCGTTTGATGATGGGACATGAGGTCTGTTCCTATCCACCACAATCATTGTCTCAGCAGTCCCCAGATGTTCCAATGTTCAGACCATTCTCTCTTTAGAGTTTAGAGTTTCTGGCAGTCTGAGTCATTGTTGCTCTGCTGATGGTTGCTGTCTTATGGTGTTTTTCTAAGTTGACCTAAAGGAATAGAGGGATCCTAACACAGATTAGGGCACCTGTGTTGTAGGCATTTGGAGTAGAATTCCAGCTCAGTCAAACTCTCTCAGCCACCAGCAAACAGATCTCTCCTGAGGGTAGAAAGAAATGTGATTATCTCTAGCACTGTCCTTGCTGTTGGAGGTGTTTGAGGGGCTGTGAGCAGGCTTCTTTCTCCCTGTGAACTCCAGGAACTATAGAGGAGTGTTCTTCAAAAGCCTGGTTCTCCTTGCACTGATCTCAGCAGGAGTCCCTGAACTGAGGGAGAAAACTCAATCCCTGCTTTGAAAAATGCAGTATTTCTCATAGCACAGTCTGTCCTTAAAAACCAACCAACCAAGAATTTATCTGGCTCTCAACATACACAGTTTTCATTTACTGTGTCACAGAGACTGCTTTGGGACAGTCCACGAGGTAACTTGAGTCACCTTTGAGTATGAGCTGCACCACAGACAGGGAACAGTAGCATCAGCTCCGAGCTAAGGGGGCTGTCCTGAGGCTGCTGCAGTGCAAGCTGAGGAAGTTGTTGCCACATCTGCCTGTTTCTGCCCTCTTGATGGGGCTTTCTGTCCCCACTGAGCTGTTCTTGCACGTACCCCTAACCTGTTTCTGCCTAATGGTCTATGGCAGTGATGACCTATTGTTTAAACTGTCCTTCTGCTGCAGGGTTGAAATCCAGCCCTGTCCCTTCTCTGTTTAAATCTCCAATGCATTGCTTTGCAGACCCCTTGAACTGTCTGGGTGTATTGCTGTCAGGGGGTGAAAAACTCATCATTCCTTCTGCACACTGCTGGGTTTGGATGTATACCCAATATTGGGGGGTAAAAACATAGACTGAAAAATTGCCTTATGAGGACAGGAGTTATTTTGTATCTTTGAAAAAAATGACCTCTCATTCAAAACATTTTTTAAAGCTGAAAAACATGGCAAAAGATTGTTCCGTGGTGTCATTTATTGGGCTACCTTGTTAGCTTTCCCCCAGGCAGAGTTGCAGTTAGGTGATTCATAGAATGATAAGATGCACTTCTGTGTTCATCTATCTTCTGTAAATAAACTTGGCAGTTTTATTACTAATTTGGAGTTGCCATTTGGCCTGTTCTGTGCCATTAGGTTACTATGAAAGTGTGGGAGTTGTCCTGTTTCTTGCTGGTTCTCCACACAGCTTCTCCCCTGCCCTGAACACCTGTGCTGTATTTAAGGATAAGGTCCTGCCCCAAATCACTGGAGCTTTCCTGTTTCAAATTTTGTTCACTTCTGTTTGCAATCAAAGGAGCTCCTGGGTGGAGGTTTATGATGTTTATGTGCTCTTCTAATTAGTATAATGATTACACCTGGTTTTGGATAACATTTATAGCCTCCTTCAAAGAGTCCCATTAAAATCACTGACTAGCTTTGAATTCCAAGCCTTCCCCACCTCATACAGATAGCATTTCCAAGGGATCACACTATACTCTTGCATCTGTTTTTCTATAAAACCGTTAAAAATTTTTGCAGATATTACTGGAAAACACAGATTTTGTTTCACAAGGGTTTAGCTATGTGTGCTATTTCTTTCCTCTAGTATGGGACATTAAAGATGGCTTACTCTTGTTCTGAAACCACAAAGGATTATTGATGAAATAAAGTCTCTGCTGAAGCAAGGAGAGTTTTACCATTGGCATCAATGCAGCTGGAATTTCACCTCTGAAGAGTGAAATAAATAACGTGAGCAGATAGGAAAAACAAAAACAAAACCAAACTTGTACTGAGGGTTTACAGCAGTAACCAAACTCTTTTTAGAGGGGAATAAATGGAATTCATCTGAGACACAAAATGCTTCATGAGGGATGTAATAGGTCTAGGCTTATGCTTTTGAATAAAAAGTTGAATGGTCAGAGAGGAATGTGAGACTTCTTTGATGGATTTAGTGACTGCTCCAATGTAAGTACATGTAGTTCAGTGAATAAATTCAGTTTATAGAGGCATAATAAATATGCATTTGTCTCTCAATCTGCCATGGGTCAGCTTTACTGTGCATAATATGTATCATCTGTAAGCTGTGGCTGATACTTGCAGGGTTTCTTGATGGCATCTGATGGATTGTTTTTGAGTAAAAATCTTACCATTCTCTCCATTGTTCTCTTTCAGAAATATTCTTTACAGACTGGATGACAGGACCAGCCAGTTTTCAGTACTGCTAGAGGCATTGGAGCACTGCAAACTGTATCAGTCAAATGAGACCATTCAAGCAGCCTTGTCAAAGGTGCTGAACAGCATCAATTCAGCTCAGGTTTACTTCAAAGCAGGACTTGATGTGTTTGAGACTGCCTTAGCTGGAAAGAAATGAGAGGATTCTCTGCATTCTGAGACATTTGTTTACAACTCTCTAAACAAAAGTTCATCTTGGACCAGAATTGCTCTGAGGATCAAACCTTTCTCAGCCTTTCCTTCAGCTGGCGCTTAAAGGTACTGCAACATGTGGTTTAAGAAATGTAAAACAGTATTTTGCACTGTTCACAATGTATCTCAAATGCCTGTTCCTGAATGTATAAAACCTAAAGAGAGGGAATAACACTTCAGCGATGATTTTTAGAAGGACATCTGCTGTATCTTTGTATGTAAAATATGTTTTTATGACCAAGAGCTCAATTGTGCTGAAGCCATCTGAGACACCTCAGGCATGCACCCAGGGGAGATTTCCTCTGTCAGAAAAACCTGACTCAAGTTTCTTAATGTTTTCAGCAAGCCCATCTTCTTCCTTACTCCATTCAGAGTAAGTAGTTGAAGGATGTGGTGTTTCCATGGGTATCCAGCACCGAAGTGGAAATGCTCAGAACACCTTTATGGGTGCAATCCAACACCTTTACTCCTGTGGAACAATAAATACCTCAGTTCTGAGAATACAGATAAACTTTGATTCTTCCATTTCTGTATGAAAATAAAGAGTTATTTTCTCTGATGTTTCTTGGAGAGGAAATTTTTGTGGTGATTTCAAATTATTTGAATAGTGTAAATCTATAGTTACACTTGCACAAAAATGCTTTGAATGTTTATGTTAAATGAAAGAACTGCCTAGTCTTTATAAGGCTAGAAGCCTTAAAAATTTTCACCAAACATTACCAAGAAATCCCACTTCAAGGTCTCTGAATTTCCAGAGAGCTGTAAATAAAAGCAAGACCTCCAAGTCCTGGGAAAAGTTTTGGGGTTCCATCACCCTTTGCCACACCACCCTCTATTCCAGGCTGGATCATTCCATCAGGCCTCACATGTAGGACCTGGGTCATTGTCAAAAAAGCACGAGGAAAACATACATCCATTCCCTGCTGTAGAACCAGGAATTCCAGTGTGGAGGCACAAGCTGGTGAAGCATATTGCAGAGCTAAAATGCAAATCTGCTTTTCCTTTGGTAGAAGGCTCTAATCACACCATTGCCTGTTGACCAAAGTAATCTGTGTGTGAAAGGATCAAGAGGTTCAGTGTCCTCTGAGGGGATGCTATGCACATCTGAAAACTGCAGGTCTTAATAATATAAACAATTGAAATTGTTAAGCCCTATTTGGGTTTTACAGTCTCAAATTATTCTAGGTTTAGAGATTAAATAATCAATTTTGTATAGATACCTAGAATTTAAATATAATTTATTTGATGGAAATGTTAAATGTATTATTATCCATTTTGCCAGGTAAACATTACAGGAACATTTCAGGTTGCAATAAAAATGGAAAAAGTGTCTGTATTAATGTTTAAAAATTGCCTTCAGGAAAATTTCTGAGTGCACAATTTGGTGAAAAACCTTTTAAAGTTCACATAGCAAGAAATGAGCTTCTTTACAGATCTGGGTTTCTGTCTCCTAAGTCCTTACAAAGGAGTCTCTCCAAGCAATGGCCCAGGACTGGGTACACACAGCTGTGCTGTTGCTACATTTCTTATCAGTTGTGATTAAGCTGTGAGCAGAAGCCCCTGGGCCTGAGCAGAGGCAGAGCTACAGCAGCCTCTGCAGGGGGAATTTGTTCAGCACCAGTCATTGGGACTGCATGGGCTCTGCCATCATTATCTCCCAGCTTTCCCTGGCTTCTGATCAGTGCAGGCTGATGATGATTCTTTTGCTAATGCTGGCACCAGTTCTGTTTAGTGCAGAGAGAATTTGACTTCTGGAGAGGAACATTGTTTGTGATGTAGGTTGGCCCCCTTGTTTGCACTGTTTTTATTATTGTAAGGTTTAAGTGGTTGGAATATCCACCTTTGAATTGTATGTTTATTTTGGGGGCTTGGGGATGTACTGTGCATGCTGCACTTGAATTGTATTTGTGACAGGGACCACTCTTCTAACAGATCATTAAGTGACATAATTTCTTTAAAGTGCTGCCTCACTGTGGAGCCTTCGATGGTATTCAGTGATAAAGGGTCAAGTGCCTTTAGGAGACCAAAAGAGAGATTAACACCTTTGTTAACTCTACCAGGTGAATTTAATAACTGCTTCCTCATCCTTGGAATGTTCCCCCACACCCACCTCTAATGCAACCAAAGTGTACTCAGCAAAATCAGTGAAATCTGGTGGAAGCAATATCTCTCATGGATGATTTCTCAACCCTGTAATTCCAAAATAAAATATTTATCTTGTTTTCTCACTAATGTCCTTCTGTAACCACTTCTAAACTAGCAGACTTCAAAGTACTCCACTAGAAAAGCACTGCTATTGTAAATGTCTGTCTATTCTAAAGACAATCAGATGTTCTTGATGGTGAGATGAATTAGATGAACTATTTAGAGACTTAAATGCATTGATTTCAATGTCATCTCACACTTTCGTAAGCTTTTATTTCAATGTTCAGATCTTGCATGTGAGTGCTCAGTGATAATATTTGTACCATTATAGCTTTGAAAAAAAAAGCACTTTTGAGCCATATCCTTCCATTGATTTTTAAATCCTACCTATTGACTTGAAGGAATTTATAGCAAGTTAAGGTCCTAAGTATCCAGTGAGCTTCTGACACAGAGTTTTTGCCCAACCAGCTGTGGAACATCAGCTAAAGGAAGGTATTAGTAAATCATAGCAGCTTACCCAAATTGAATTCCTGTGTTGTACTGGAATAAACAGAGCACCCTTAAAGGCAGAAGTTTATTTGCAAATTGCCTGAATGATACTAAAAATGTGTTAGCTTTTCAGAAGCATCAATTGCCAGAGACAGCATAACAAATGCATTGATTGCTCCTTAATCTAGAGTCATGCTCACAGTGACCAGAAAATCCCTGCAGCCTGCAATATTTGTATGTTAAGACAGTTGATAATAAAAAGCCAATAAGGTTTTATTAGTATGTATTTTAAAGAGTCCATAAAAAAGCTAAAGCACAATCAAGGCAAATGAATAAAAAGTACATGGGAGCTGGATTTTGAGTACTAACCTTAAAAAAGGCAGTGAATTGTTTTTATCATCCAAGAAAAATAGTACCTGTGTGAATATGCAAACACACAAGTGCCTTGTATCTTCAAAAGGTTGTGCAAATATTAATTTACTTGCAGTGATATGATACATCTGGACAAACACAGATGTAAATAATTACGTGAGAAAATTAGTAAATGCTTTGCATTGCCTCACTTCCCTTTTAGGAAAGTATTTCAGTCTAGAGATGTGAAAGGAGGCACTGCAGCTGACCTCAGTTCTTGCAACAGTAGGTGGGGAAAGGTTAAATCTCAGGTATTACAGAAGGAACCACTGGAGATCATTTATTCCAACCTTCCTGCTCAAGCAGGGCCATCTAAAAACAGCCTCCCAGGAGGAGCTGTGTTCAGATTACTGTTGAATATCTTCCAGGGATGGAGATTCCTCAACCTGTCTGGGCAATCTGTGCCAGTGTATGGTCAGTCTCAGAGAAAATGTTTCATTCTTCTGTAGAAACAGTTCCTCCAAATTTCTCCCTGTATTTCTGAGTTGTTAAATTATTGTAATTATTTTAATTGCAAAAATTCAAAAGGTAGCCATTATTTCATCTAGTGAAAACTCTCAGACACCATCTCTAGGATTTCACAGGTATAAATAATATGTTGGAAAGTTTGTATGAGGAGACTTGTCCTTTAAGCCATAAAGTGGGGGGGTTTATTAAGTCATAGAAACTAATGTCCTTATTTTTTTTCCTATCTTCTTTCTCTCTAATGTCTGGACCAGGAAATTCCCTCAAAAGTAGCTGTGTAGAAAGGTGATAATCTTGAAAGTTTTGAAATAAACCATTGAAGTTTATTTGAATCCAATTCTGAAGTTGGATGAATAAGAAATTATAGACAAAGGATCAGAACTGGTACTACCTGTCTACAAAATAAAATAGGCAGTATCTAAGGATGGAATTGCTCTGATGCTGGAGCCATCCAGCATTCTCTACATGTTGGCTAAATACCAAACTTGTGTGTGTAATTCTGCTGTCCTACAGTGTTTTACATTATTAAGGATGGCAAGGACTTATGCCACATGCACAAACATGTACTTGAACATCACATTTGAGCCTAGGAAGTGCCTAAGAATAATGAATACTCATCTGGGAACCAAAGGCTTTAAAAATATCTAAATTAGACTGCATGATTACTAAAACTATGGTGCTGTTAAGCATTTGTTTTTTCCTAATTATAATCCCACTGCTGCTGGTTATTTCTACTGTTGCTCATACACACTTGTCATTACTGGAGAAAATGTACACCTGCATGGATTTGCAAAGAAGATTATGTTGCCCCTCAGTCTTACTGACCTTACTGGACTGGTTTTTTCAACAGGGTTGACTTTACCATAATTACTTACCAGGGTACTATTCCACAGAAGCAAGGTCAGCAGAATTTGGTCATTTTTCATGGAATTCCCAAAAGATTTGGTGTCAGAAGATCAATTATTTCTGTTTTGTCTATGTTTTTTAATCTCTCAACATAGATTATTGCAAGCAAGGGTGTATTTTTGTTTTTTTTTTATTTGGGAGGAGTCTCTTGATTAACGTTAAATAAGCCCACAGGGCAGAATATGAATGTGTATGTACAAGTGATATAATCTAGAATTAACTTTATACCTATTATGAATGTTGGATTAATGCAGACATACTTTTATAAATTTCACAGGTTGGATTTAATATAAGGGCTTAATTTAAGAAATTTAATTAGAATAAAGGTGTGGAACAACAGTTTTGCTGTGTAAATGTAGTGTATGCTTCCTTATCTGCCTAATCCATGTGGTTAAAAAAAATAGGGTTTTATCTAAGCTGCTTCTCTTTGATTTATTTTCCAGCAAGCCTTTGAAAATGAAGTCTTGGTCTTTATTTTTCTTTTAAATGTGTGCTGCCTTTAATGTTGATGGAACACTTCTCAAGTGTTCAGACAGTGTAACACCACCTTGTCTGATCAGCCCTGGATTATTTGATAGGATTGAGTGGAATTTCAAAGCATGGTCTTTGGAAGAAGGTCCTTTCCTGACTGTTACTATATATGATATTATATACTAGAGAGGCTGTCTTTACCATGCAGTGCTGTAGGCGTGCAATATGATGCTTTGAGGCACTAAATGAAGAGAATTTTTATTTTTTCAGTCGTTTTGCAGAGACCTGTTAATTTTCTCCCATTTGAGGCTGCACTCCCCTGACCATGCTGGTGACAGAGCAATGCAATACCAAGTGCTCTTAGCCACAGGTATGTGGCATGGTGAGGGTTTGTCTGAGCTCTCAGTGCATTTCCAGTTTTTAATTTATGTCCCTTTAGCTCCACTTTGCTTTTGTGTAGCAAAGTCCTGATACCAGTGTGAGTGACCCCAAGAAGAGGTGGACAGGTCTGCTTGTTGGGTGAACTTGCTATGGAAACTGCTGATGTCCCTATCCTTAAAAAAAGTCAATAAAATACTTGGCAAGGGCTTCCCAAACATTTGGTGTTTTCAGGCTGTACACTGAGGATTCTGAAATAATTTTGGATACTGCTTGGTGTTTTTTTTCATGCAGTCTCATTTCCTGTTCTCAGCAGCTGAAACATCTTGTAGTGTATGAATCCACTAGAGGGGAAATAAGAAGATCCTTAATATTTTATACTTAGAGCAAATAAGATGAACACAAATTCCCTGTGTTTTCCATTTGCAGTTTACATGAGTTAATATGCAACATACTCTTATCACACATGCTGTGATTTGGTATTCTGAGACAAATAGAAAATGAATGTGATTCCCTATCCAGAGGAACAATATTGAATTCAGGGAACGTTTCACATCCAAGCATCTTAACTGCTTGCATACAGTGTGAGCAAGCACAAGTTAAGATACTTGAAACAGATACTTTTGGGGGTTTTAGCAAGGTGTGGAAAACAATATTCTTCTGTATAAGGGCAGATTTTAGCATTGCATTCATACCCAGGTGTGTGGTAATGTATTGTGTGTCCTCATTGCTGTACCTGTGAGATTAATGCTCAGGTGCTGTTATCAGTGTCCGTGCTGGTCTCAACACAAACTGGTATTTTTCAGTCAGTAGCACCTTGCAGAGTTTACCTACTCAGATGGAATATGCAAGTATTTCTGCCTTTTGTATGCAAAAGAGCAGCTGTCAAGTTGTGTTACCTTTATCAAGCCTCGACATGGAATTTGAGACGCTTGAGTGACGACTCTGTCATTCCATCTACTTCTACATTTTCACCTAGTAAAAGCATGTTGCCAAAAATGATAGCTAGTCAATGCAGAATATTAAGTAACTACTTTTTTTTTTTTTGACCATGAAATAATATAAACTTGATGCAGTGATTTCTGGAAACCAATAAATATCATGTTATGTGGAAATGTGCAATGAAAGGTTGATTTTTATAACACTTTATAGAATGTTGAGTCTGAATAAAACAGCTTATTTGCAAAATTAGTTTACTTTGTATCAATTTGTATTTTTATAACATAGTGCAATAAAAAGAGAATGTTGGCCATTAATGTAAGTAGATTCTACATGCTTTGATTAAGAAGCACATTTTATTTGTTTGTGCTCTGAATATGATTTTTGGAGTTTGTGAGAGTGTTTGTACAGAAGGCACTGTGGGCTGGAATTCAGTAAGAGGCATTTTGTGAAAGCAGAACGAGTTAGACAATGGTTTTTTGCATAGTTATATTGTTGTCAGAAATTAGACTGGAATATGAAGATGTGTATAATGTACATTGCACTGAATGGCTTGGAATTATATTCATTTGCTTTTTTGTTTGCTTTTCTTTCTTATTTATAATTGGTTCTGCCAGTAAGCTGTAGCATATGCCTCTCAAGCTGCTGATGCAGTAATGGAGATCCCAGGGCATTAAAGCATAATGGGAAGAAAGAAAAAGGCAAGGAAGGAAAAAAATAGCTAGACAGAGCCTCAGAAGCTGGGATGGGATAATTTACTGACAGGTAAACTTTGAATTATCTACATTTTTAGGTGCTGGTATATAGAAAGGCCAGATATTTAGGTAATTGGTCTTTCAGGTGGGAAGAAATTGTCCCTGTATTTTTTTTTGAGAACATAGATTTTGAAAACTAGTCAGAGACTTTTGGTCAAACTCACAGTATTCAGGGTGAGACTCCTAAAATATATAAAAGAAAGCTGCTAAACAGCCTCAGTGTCATCTGAAGAAAGAAACCAGTCCATTCTGAAAATCTTGATTATATGTAATATTCAGATTATATGAAATTGAAATGGTCAAGCTTTTTTCCTGCAGTTCAGAGGTCTAGAGATTATAAGGTGAGTTTTAGCTCATGAAAATATGAATTCCATTTTTTGCTTATATTATATGAGAACTTGGAGGCTTTTGTGTGCTTAAAATGCACTTGAGAGGTGTGATGAAATAGTGCCATTGTAAAAGAATGTGTATTTCCAAATTTTATTTCCAATTTATGTAGCATTAGGGTTTTGGTTTTGAAACTGCTGTCCTGTTCACCATATTGAAAGGAAAAATAAAAGCAATACCTTGTTAATATGGCTAGGTAGTTAACCTCATTTGATAAATTAACTCCCCACAAAGTGCAGCTCTGACTGGAATATCTCATGTAATCTTAAAGATGAATTTGTGAAAAATATTCCTTCAGGAGATGTTTCCTTTAAGCCATCTAGACCTATGCCATGAAAATAAAAACCACCAATTTTAGGTAACTCCCTGTTTTTCAGTTCCTGCTGATCTATGGAAGTCAATACTAATGAAAAATGGCATTGAAAAAAAATGTTTTTTGCCTGGGTACCAATATCTTTCTCTGTGGCTCTGATTAGGAGATCAGACCATTATCCTCTCTCACCAAGGACCTATCTGAGCAGAAATTTTAGAAAAAATTATATTTAACACATAAGCATTCCAAGTACTCAAGCTTGGTATAGAACAGAGAATTTCCCAAGAGAATGGAGCTATATATAGCCAATCTTCTTCACTGATTTCTTTAACCTTGAGATTGCCATGGCATTAGGAAATGTATTCCTCATTCAGTCATAGCACAAAGATCCATGTGGGATTCAGGTATATAGGATCATGTAATTATGAGGGCATTTGCTTTTTACATGAAGTGCAGGTTTGGTAACCACGAGAGTGGAGTAATCAATAAGTTGATGCTGTCACAGTGAAGTGTTTCTGTACCTGACTGATGAGCACTAAGGGAGATTCTGGCCAGGTTCTGGTGGGACCAGCAGTGGGTTGGAGGTGCCAGAAATGGGTGAGCACTGGGAGAGGCAGCGTTGGTAGGGCAGTTCTGATGCACCAGAAAGCAGAGGATGGAGGACTGGCTGTCTCCCAAACAACTCTGGTGCCTGTTTGCCCAGCTCTGAATCTGCTCTGAGTGCACTGCAGACCAGCACCAGCAGCTCATCCCATCAGATGAGAGAGGTGCTGGGATACAGATGGATTCTGAGATACTTAGTAGGAGCTGGATCACCATTTCCTTCCAAAAGGTGAGACCTGGAATGGATGCTCCCAGTGCTGGATGAGGTAAGCTGGGTGTAAATACCTGAACTTGAAAACCCTTGAAGCCTTTGTTGAGGCAGATGCCCAAAGGCACCACAGCAAAGATTTCTTTCAGTACAGTGACCTTGAAGAGTCCATTGACCTTATTTCTAAGCAAGTTCAGTGTCTGTGTGCTGCTGGGCCTGCTCTGGGCTGTGTCTGGGGTGTTGTACACCCAGATCACTCCTTGGAGGCTGTCAGCTCACATCAGGTGAAGGCTGATCACTGCTTGGAGCTCAGCTCAAACACAGGGAAGTGTTTCTGATGCTGCTTGGCTATCTCACTTCGAGAGGAATCCAGTCAGGTTTCTAGTCCCTACCTCCAACTCATCTTTGGTGTATTTGAGTGAGGTCAGTGCTGTGCCAGAGAGGAATTACCCCATGGGTCCAGGGTTAGTTTTCCTGCCCAAAAGAGAGCACACATCAGAACTAATGCCATGCCAATTCCTACTTCCTTTGTACATATGTTGCTTTAACAGCAAGCATTGAAAATTAAAATTTAATTGCTCCCTTGCACAGTTACCTGCTTTTCCTTTGTATAATACAAATCAATTTCATACAGTGTCCTGTGTCCCCTAGCTGTGATGGGAGAGGAAGATGATGAGCACAGTGCCCCATCAGAGCTGTGGCTCTTCTGCATGGAAAGGAAAGAATAGGCAGAAATGAGCTATGAAAGCTGAAAATGCAGGAATATAAAATATAAAACTTAAAACAGCAAAAGTGTTCACATGGTTATGCAATTTAGAATGGAAGTTTAAGAACTAGCATCTGGAGTGAAAGAACATGGATAAATATTGTGTCAATACTGAAGAGTCAAAATGAGTGAGAAAAGCTTTTCATTTGTTAGTACAAACCCCTGGAGATTGTTACATAACACACAGGGAGAAACTTAGGTTTAAAAGCTGGTCTCAGTCCAAGCTGCATGGATATGTGCAGGTTGTAATGTGGTCACTGCCCTGTGACTATTCAGGCACTGAAATGTGTAATACCCCTCAGAAATGAGCTGTTATATTCCAGACTGGAATAGGGCATCCAGAGAAACAAGGACAAAAAAAAAAAAAAAAAAAAAAAAAAAAAAATTGCCATCTCAATCTACCCAA
>VZRH01001410.1:1013648-1125523 GCA_013397555.1 Urocynchramus pylzowi
AAAAAAAAAAAAAAGAAGATTGCCATCTGCATCTACCACAAACATGTTGACATTTCTAACACTAATTCTGTGTTTTTCCTCTGAATAATAAAAGACTTCAGTGCAGGAATTCGTAGGGGTGGATTTGTCTCCAGCTGGGGTGACAGGCAGGTGTTTCTCAGCATGGGACTGTGTATGAAAGATGGTCAAATTATGTGAGTAAGTTTCCACATATGTCATGTGTCACTGCTTTTCCTGAAGTGAAAGATCACTGCTTTAACTGAAATGAAGAAGCAGAGCTATGCTGGGAGACCTTGATGTGCAGGTGTTACTTATACAGTGAGTGTGAAAAATTAGAGAATACCCCCACGCATGAAGTTCACTTTTTCAAATTCTGGGAGGATGACCCTCTAATGAGCACTGACTGAGTTCACTTTCAGGACTGTGCCATTCATAAAGCACTTGTCATGCTCTCCTGGCACAACATAATCAGGGCCCTCTGAGTGAGCAATAGCCTTGTACTCATAGCAAGGAAATTTATTATCCTGTAGGTAAAAATGACAACTTCATTATCATTCGCTATTATAAAATAGCAGGGAAAGTAGCAGTTGAAATAAAAAGGCATCTTTTAAAATAATTCCTTTTACTGTAAGAAAATCCAATACATAAATTCATGTCATGTAACATTTTTATTAATTTATGAAAAATTTAACTTGATGTTCCATGGCACACTTCGCTGACGCTTCATTCTTAGATTTAGTGGTAACAATTTGCAGTGACTAGTTGCAATATCGTGGGGTTTTTTTAAACAAGCTTTGTGCCTCCTGACTTTGCAATTTTAGCTTGTCAGAATTCTGCCTCACTTACTTTGCTGGCCATCCAAGGAATTGGTTCTAGGCTGTGCAATTTGATGCAGCTTTGTAAATTGACTGCATGTATTTAGTTCTGGTCACAATACAGGGCAAAATATTTGACAGATGATTCATTTCTCTTTTTTTTTTTTTTGCTCTTTTTTTCCATGAGGCCTTCACCATCCATGTGCAATTACAAACTGGTCAGGATAAGACAAACTCTTTCTTGTCAGAATAATTATATTTACCTAACTTTTCTGTCACCTATTACCATTTCTGAGAAAAAAGCCTTTTCAGAATACATTAATTTGCTTCAGATTGCATGTGCTGATGCCATCAATTTATAATTTTATAATAAATGAAAATAAATAACTCACTATGATGGGTAACTCACTAAGTAGAACAGGTGACATCATAGGTTGTGACCCTGGTGGTGGTTAGAAGGTCCTTCCCAGTAGTGGGAGTGCTGGAATTGTGGTAACTGGGAAGGAGAGTTAAGTACATTGGGAAAGAGACACCACAAACCATCAGATTTACAGGGCAAGAATGGGAGTAGCAGGAAGCTGAGAGGGTTAATGGAACATTTTTTTTTGTTTCCGTCATAATATTTTAGTAATTTTTTAAAATTGCTTTCCTGCACCAGTTTTCTTTGCAGAGTTATGGCCAGGCCTCAGCCAACACTCCAGGGATCTCCAGTCCAGCCCATGTAAGGAGCTATTTCCAAGTTTGTAATTACTTTAATAAAATCTCATAAGAGGGGGCACTGGCTGCTGCTGCAATGCAATCCTTTTTGGAGACACATGTGTCAGAGAAGGTGTTTGTCATTCCAATACTGTTAGGAGTCAATAATGAATCATCAATATAATGAAGGCTAAGGCAGAAAGTTGTTCTGAACCCATAAGTAAATTTATAAGGGAAAAACTCACTCTTGTAAATTTTACATGAAAATAAATTGCTGTGTTGTCTGATTGCCCTGGGGGCTCTCAGCTGGTCAGTGTCACAGCAGCCTTATGACTTAAAGAGGTTTTCTGTTTTCCTCTGCTGTAGATAGTGGGACTAAGGCAAAGGGAGATTGCTAAGAAAGAGAAATGCAGGGATGGTTGGGGGCTCCTGCATTCCAGCAGAGAACTGTGACTGCAGGACTCTTTTTCTTATGCCTTTGTCAAAGACAGAGATTTTTTGCCAAGATAGATTTCTCTAGTCAGAGAACAGTTATATACTGGAGGGTTTTTCATGTGTTTTTTTTTTTTTTTTTTTCCAAGAGGATGTAAAAAGACTTAAGAATTCTCTCCCTGACCAATTGTATGACACTTTGGATAAATCTTTATATGCAATAATACTCAAGGACCTAAGTAATACATCATATTTGATCTGACCCTGCATAAATCATTTATTCATGATATATCATTCATAACTTGATTCATTGACTCATCTTTAGACAAGACAAGGTCAGTAGAAAAAAATGATTAAGCTTTTTGCCTGCAGGAGGAAGAAGCTTAAACAACAAATTCATCTTCACATCTGACCTCATGAAACTTGACAGTGAAGATTTTAAAAATAGAAGTAGACTTAAAAAGCCAAGTTTTACTCCCAATTACACTAGTTTAAAGTCACAGTCACTTCACTTGCAATAGAGCAAATGGAAGAAGGCTCTACAAGTCAGCAGAATCACTCTGGAGTTTGTGCCATCAGGGATGAATTTGACTCTGAAAGAGGGCACTTGTACTTCTGAAGTTGAAAATCACATGCCTGAATATTTTAATGGATCAAAGATGGCAAGTCAGACTCTGTACCCAGTCATATCAGTGTAAATCTGGTAAAATGGCATGAAATTTCAGACCAGTCAGAGCCCTCTGGCAGGCTGGACTACACAGATTCCTGATTTACAGTTAATGTTTTTGCCAGTGTTACCATTGAAATTTCATTTCAATGTACCTGAAGTGTCCTTGAGAGCAGCACTTTTAGGACAGGTCACTGTTTGGTTAAATAGAACAAGATGCAAGAGTATTTCATTTCCCAGCAGGTCCCAGCAGCACCTGATACCTGCCAAGCCTTTCCTCATAAAAGAGAACAAAATCTTCCCCATGTTCTAATGCAGCCCTGGCAACATTTGTAATGGAATAACAATTATAAGAGGAAATACTACCCCACTCCAGGTAAGGTGAAGCAGATCCTTCAAACTAATTTAAAATTTTATATGTGCTTAAGTGTCCTCAGGACACAGCATTATTCAAGTAAGTGTCTATGCCTTTATTCTTACATAAAGCAGACTAAACCAATTTGTCAAAATTGATCTTGATTCCATTTGGTTGAATTTTCAGCTTCTGTGCAGTTCTCAGAGTGATTGAGGGCCTTTATCAACATGTGAAACTGAAATACATGCAGGGTGCAAATACAATGAAACCTTTGGAATTCTTCTATTTGTTTTTGAGTGACAGAGATGGAAATGCTTAATTGTGAAAGTAGCTGAAATCAGTATTTTATATATCAATGAGCCTGCATACATATGCAAGCAAAAGACAGTTATACTTTAAAAATAAATAGACTTTAAGGTAGCTAGCAGGGGTTTGTTCACAGAGGGGTTTGGTGAGGCTTCACTTTGGTTTTGGCTTTTTAGATTTTTAGACTGTTTTATTACAGAGTAGCCCACAAAATATTATGATTACAAGTGGGAGCTGCCAACTCCTTGAGCAGTGTGTTTCCCCTACATATCCATCTAGAAAACTGTGCTAAATAACCTAAAGCTGTTTGCACATCTCCAGTGCTCAGCAGCCTTTAAAATGTCTCATTTCTTTGCTCTCTGATTGTGCTTTAGACAATAGCATAAATCAGAAATACATTAGCTCAAGGCATGTAGTGTTGTTTTCTTATATCACAGTTCTTAAAAGGAACGTGAGCTGTATATTCTTATAGGAATAAACATTTTAATCAGTTTAATACTTTTAAAGATAAATTCAACCTACTGACTAATATAAGTACCACACACACACCCAAAAATCCTGTGTTTCTGTTCTATTTATATTCTTCTGCCCTGCCAATCATGATTACCTCTACACATAGTGACCCTAAAGGAAGAGTAGGGCAGTGGCTCCCAGTACTGACACAATCATTTAGCAATTCCATAAGAATGTGGGATAAGAGAGCAACACACTGATTTGGCCACAGCAGGAAATAGCCAGCAGGACTCACTCTTGAAGAGAAAGCAGTTTCTCTGAAGCCTTGAGCCTTAGATTTGAATGCTGTATGTCTTCCTGCATGATTGTCCCTTTGTAGAGATGCTAAACTTATCCTGAATTCTGCTTGGTTTCAAGCAGGAGAGACAAATAATTTGCTCAAAGTTAGGCTGTTTGTTTCTCTGTGTGGTAACTTGTTATGCACAGATTCTCTTCTGGTGTCATTGAAACTCCTGCAGAAGATTGCTAATAGGTTCCAAGGACGTTGTGGATTGACACTGTTCTAGTGACACCTTCCCTTGTTTCTTTTTCTCTTTTTCCCATTCAAATGAAGTGTTACAATGATATTATTATCCAGCTTGAATGAAATTCCTGATAAAACTCCATTGGGTTTGCCTGAATAAAACATTTCTGTAATATTGTCTAGTTAAACTTTACTATTATCTCATGATTACTTTTTCCAGCCTAAAGCCTTTCCTTGTGATATTCTTTTTGTCAATGCCTGGGAATGTCTTGGTGAACCAAAGCTGTATTACCTTAGCAAATGTGTGTCTACATTCCAGTTCATTCATATTTTATCCATTGCAGAATATTCCTGTTATGCTCCCTTTCTTCCGCATAAAAATATTTCACCGACTAACTAAAATTAGTTAATTTGTGCTATTTTTCCACAGTAGGATTTTAGACCAAAACCCTGTTTGCTTAGAATTGAAAACATTATGCTTCCTAAAAAAATACCCTTTAACTTGATACATTTTCTTACTTGGACACACTTAGCTATATATTTACTTTATCTTTATATTTAAAAAAGGTTCCAAATTGAGCAAATGCCTTTGCTGATAACCCCAGCCCAGAGATGCATGATGGTTCAAATTCAGGTCTTTTCTGTTGTATTTGACACATAGAGCAAATCAGTTTTACAGGTCAGTATTAAATTTATATAAACCCAGCACCAAGCACATGTATTAATTGGTTAGTTTAAAAAAAATTAAAAAAAAAAAAGAAATTGTTATTGATTCCCTCTTTCATATTGCATCTTTTGAAAGAGTAGACCCATGCTATAAAGATCAGAATATATCAATCACCATGTCTGGCTGTATTTCCCAATTGCTGTTAAGAACAAAAACTATTAATACTAAAACATGGTGCTGAACGAATAAGGTCAAATTCATTCTGCAGCTATAGTGACAATGTAATTAATGAGAGATCTGTATATAGCAAGAAAGGAGAATATTGACCCATTAATACACATTTAAAATCAAAGGCAATTTATCTCCTGGCAATTCTAGCACGTGTTGAATGTTTCAAGATTTTTTTTTTCCCTCTAAATGAAGGACAGAAAAGCCATTTAAAAACTAAAACTGGTTGAATCTATCAATGATACTTGAAAGTCTGAAACTTGGGCAGCATCATATGTCAAAGCAGAAGAGGAAGAGCACAGAGGGATAATATCTGGAGCAGCTGGAAGGCTACAAAGATCTGTTCAGAATTTCAGGTCGGTAAGTGCTTTATCCTCTGCAGTAAGTATTATTTTTCCAATGTATGTACAGTGAAATCAAGCATTAATGTAACACTCAGAGCTGTTCATGGGAATTAAGGAAAAAACCCTCCAAGATCTACAGTCCACAGTTGTATTCAGTAGCAAAGTGCTTTCCTGCACGAGCCAGGGTGGCCTGTGGAATGAAAAGAAACTCCTTAAAGCAGCAGAAGGTGCCTGCTGTGCCCTGCCCTCAAAGGCAGAGCCCCCAGCAGGGCCAGGGCACCCCCACCTAACCCTGGAGTTACTGAGACCTCACAGAGCCTGGGGGAAAGAGCAAAGCAAAGTGGTACCCAAAGCAATCCTATTCCACTGTGGGAGTGCTCACAATTTTTCTTGGGATGCTTCTTCCACAGGGAAAATGCTGCATTTTTGCTGAGTTGAGGTTCCTCTGCCATGCTTGCCATGGTTGTATTTCTCTGTCCTGCAGGTGAAAATATTAACTCTAACAGGTGGTTTACTGTTTTGCTTGACATAAATGTTTGGTTTCCACATTTTTTATCCCAGCTGACTTTATGCCTTGAAAAAGTCTGTGTGAGCTCTTGCTACAAGTGGTAAGGAAATCCTTTTCTTTACATTTTGTGGACTATCTTCATGAATCATAGAATCCAGTCATTTCACATCCAGTCATTTCTTGAACACTTTCAGGGTGATGACTCCACCACCTCCCTGTATTATGAAGGTATCACATTTTTCCACTTTTTTCCCAAAAGGTAACAGACTCATATCAATGATATGGCTGTACCAAATAAAATAGAGCAAAGTCTCCTGTGCCTACCTCAGAGTTTTTATCATATTGTTCCTTGTGGTAAGTTCAATAACACTAACAAAACCTCCATCTGTTTTTAAAAATTGTTCTGTACAATCTCTAACTCAAATAAATAACTAAAATATCTTTCATGTTGCACCAGCAAAAAGAATGTCACATAACTAAAATACTTGTATTCTGCTAAAGCTATATTGCCACTGTTGGAGGAAGAATGTTTGCAATTTTCTGACACAGTTTATTGAAATTATTTAGGAAAGACATCAGTGTTTTTTATTGTAACGACATCATTCTTAAAGTTCTCTAAATTCAACATTTTCAAGAACTCTTCAATCACCTGCAGGGCATCCAGTTGATAACAAATAAGGCATTTTTGTATTTCTTAATCCATGCTGTGAGTATATTCAGGTGAGAACTTTTTGCAATCCATAATCACAATATAAAGAGAAACACTTCTAATTTGTTTTGGTCTATCTCAGATGAAATGAAAGGGGAAATTAATAGTTTTAATTAATTTCTCCATCATTTTGGATAAGTAATCAAAATTTTTGATTACTCTGCAAATTAAGTGGAAATCAAGAATCTAAATTCTTTCCTTGGCTGTGAAAGTTCCTGGCTGAACAAACAGAAGAACTCAGTTTGCTAAAGGGGTCAAGATAATCTCAGATTAAAAATATTATTTAGTTGCATGCATGAATACATAATCTTATGTTGTGTGAGGGAAGATGGGTAAAGCAATATCTGTGTGAGCAACTAAGTCCAGTAATTAGCTTTCTTTCCATTTGGCAACAAATAGCTGTGCAGTAATATCAGAAGAACATTACTGAAACTAATTTTCAGTAATGTGACTCCTTGATATTACAAATGCATGAAACCCATTAAATAAAGTTAATTGAATTTTAAAAGGCCACTTACAGCTCACACATCAGGTAGTTTTCTGTACCACATCATCAGAAATATTTCTTTGAGAGTGAAAAGCAGAACAAAAACAGAGCAAAAAAACCCAAACAACTCCCCCTCTTCCCTAGACCATTATATTTTACTCCCAAATGTCCTGCTCTGGATATGCTGGCACTTCTTGTTGGACAAGTCTGTTCCTGATCCCTGTTACACAATGAAGTGGCATTTCATGGGAATGTAGGAGAAAAGGATTCCTATGTCAAATAAGCAGATCTGGGAAAAAAAATCTCACCATCTGTGTGGTGTCAAGAAGAAATTAGAGAGGGTTGAAAAACAAAACTTGATGAAAGTCAAACCATAACCTCATCCTGCAGATAGATTTGAAGACAGTGAGTATTCTACACTAGAACAGTTGGCCAGTGAGGTTTGGGAGCAGCCTTGGAGCTGCTGTTCTACACAGGGGAAGAGCTGGGCAGTGTTTGTGCAGAACTGGGTTTGCAGAAGAGCCACCCACTTGCACAGTGAAAGTGAACATTGAGTTCTGAGCTGTTCCAGCTCACCTGGCCAATGGGAGAATCATAAAGCCATAAAATACTCTGAGATGGAGGGGATGCACAAGGATCATCAAAGTCCTGGCCTGTGGACAGCCCCAAGAACCCCACAGCTGCCCTTGTGGGAAGATGGGAAACCTTTCTTCTGCCCTAGGGAAAGGCCAGCTGGTCACTGGTGTCATTATTATCAATTCCTCCCCAAGATCTTGGCTCAGCTGTCAGTCTTGCCAGCACCCTTGGATTTCAGGAGCTGGGTCAGCATTGTCACAAACCCACATAACCACAACTTAACCCAAATAGCTGCTTTTAAAGGAAATCCTTTGGGAGCCACAAACCAGTTAAAGATGCAATCACTCTTGGGCTGCAAAGGAGATAAGAAAAATTAATAATCAAAGCTGCATAATGAGCAGAATGGCAGCTTATTTATGGAGGGTGCATTTTCATCTCCAGCAAGTGAGGAAGAAATGACTTCTGAGAATACAAATGAGAAAAATAAAATACCTCAAGATCTTTGGGAGGAAATTTTGACTTATCAGATAATGAGCTCGCTTTTAGTGATGAGAATGATAATGATTCCATTACTAATACTGATAACAATAACAATGGCTGTGTGTAAGCTTAGCAACATCAAATGGTTTGCATCTGGTGAAAGAAGAAGTTGTTAATATAAAAATAAGAAAGACATGAAAAGATACTTTTTTTCTTTTTGGAAGCAGTGTAGACACAAAGCCTAACAGTAATAAAAAAATTACATGAAAAAATATAAAATTTATTGCTGTTATTGTAATTTGCAGAAACTAGAATACAATTGTCAGGTTTAGGAAACTTGAATTCAAGCCCATCCTACTCCCATCCTCAAGACTGAGTGCCATGGTAAATAGTCAGATGGCAAGAAAGATTATTAGATGTGCCAGGTTTAAACACCTTCATCACTTGGGGCTGTCTGGAGGGGGGACAAGAAAACAAACAAACAGAAAGCCCCAAACACAGACTAAAGACAGTGTTCCTAGTTTTCTAGCACTGAGAACTTTCTTGAGGATGATCCAATGACAGTTATTGCAGCCCATTCAGGCTGAAATGTGACCTACTTTCCCTTGACAGCAACAGAGCCTTCTCATAGGCATCAGTAGGTATTGGAATGAAACCAAAATTATCAAGAAGATTGATAATGACTGAAGTAATTGGGTTAGTTGATTATCAAATATACACCTTAAACTGTTTCATAAATCACAAACTGCCAGATTGAGCCTTAAGGGAAGGTTCTACAGAGTCAACATGAGAAGTTATGTTGATACAGAGAATATTATCATCTGCTGACATTTACCTTCCATCCCTTTATCTAAAATCATGCCTCTATTAATTCATAATCTATGATAAGTGAAATATACATCAGAGGACTACACTAGGTAATAAACCCTGCATTGTAATTTCCAGCCAAGGTAGTCAAAGCTACAGTTTTAATGAAGTTCCACTTCCCACTTGGAACTCTGCAGGGAGGGAGGCAGTGATTCCAGTGGCCTTTAATGACAGCACTTCCTCTGTTGATCAGAGAACCCCACCTCATGCCTCGCTTGTAGTTCTCACCAGTACTTTCAGAGAAGAGATTAATTGAGTTAAACATGGGCTAAAAAGAGTGTTAATTCCCTGGAATCTTCAGCTGCTGCCCTCTGTCACCGTGGCTGCAAGAATGCCTTGCCCATTATGTGAGTACTGTGTTACTTATTGAGGGAATTTGTCCTTAGTGAGCAGCTGCCAGGCAAGTCAGGGCTGGCTGGTGAAATAACACAAGTATAGGACAATTTTTTAAAATGAAAAAAGCCCAACCAAACTACAAACCAGGTCAGTTTTTTTTTTTTTTTTTTTTTCTACTCTTTCTCCTTGTTAGTTCATCCTGGAAGACTGAAAGAAAATTTTAAAAAAGAGACCAAGGCATGGCAGAAAAGTGGTATTTTCTCTGCAGTAAGTGTTTTCAGCTGCTCTCAAGACATGCTTTGTGTCAATTGTACTTAATATTATACAGCTGTTCTAAGTGGTAGACTATTAAAAAACCCTCTGATTTCTCTTTGTTGTAGTTCCAAGATTTCCTGTCCTGAAGGAAATTGGTTTGGATAGAAATGTGGAAAAAGTAGTCTAACAGTTGAAAGGATTTTTTCCAGAAAAGTAGTCACACTTTTGAAGTAGAACTTCCTGTGAGTGGAAATAAAATTCTTCCTTCTTTTAGTTAAAATATTGGATGGATTCATTGTCAGCCAGTGTGTGAAGGTTAGTTGTTACAGTAAGCTTGGTTATCTGGCTCAAAGTAATAGCTAAATCTCATCCAAGCCTTTCCTTCACAGTCCCAGCATCAGGACACTCTCTCACTACATCTCTGCACTTGGGGATTTTTGGGGTGGGTTAGCCTTGAGCTGTGGTCAAACACCCAGCCCTCCCCCTGCTCACCAGGATGGGGTGGAATCACAGAACCAAAGAATATCCTGAGCTGCAAGGGGATCACCAGGATCAAGTCTGCCTCTGGCTCTGCAGAGAACAACCCCAAGGATCATCCACAGCCCTGTGCCTGAGAGCCTTGTCCAAATATTTCTTGGACTCTGTCAGGCTTGGGGCTGTGACCACTCCCCTGGGGAGCTGTTCCAGTGCCCAAACACCCTCTGGGTGAAAAACCTGTTCCTAATATCCAGCCTAAACCTTCCCTGACACAATTTCAGGACCTGACTCCCTCAGGTCCTGTCACTGGTCACCAGAGAGCAGAGTTCAGTGCCTGTTCCTCCTCTTCCCCTCATGAGGAAGCTGCAGACCCCAAGGAGGTCTCTCCACATCACAGGGAAAGTGAGGTGAAAAATTTGTGGGTCAAGATAAAAACAAGGGGATCACCTAACTATTGCACACAAAACAGACTCAACTTGAGGAAAATTAATATATTACCAATTAAACTAGAATTGGATAGTGAGAGGTGATGACAAAAATGGAAACAACACTTTCCTCTCAGCCTTTATTATGCAGACTCAGGTCCCACCTCCTGTCCTGCCTGTGGACACAGTGAATGGGGAATGGGGGCTGAACTCTGACTCACTGAGTAGTCAGTGGGAGCAAAGCTTTGAGAAGTACACAGTGACTCTTACAGTTGTGGTACTTCTGTGTTTCCTAAATGAGCTCTAATTTTGATCACAATTTCTTTAGCTGAGAATGGATCTTTCTTCTAAAGAGCATCTGTGTGGGTTGATTTCCATAACAGGGGTAAATAGTTTTGCCTGATTTGACCTGTAAATGGAAAAAGAAAGGATTGGCCAACATATCAGTGAATAAAGAGACTGTGACTAGGTGAAATACATAGGAGAGCTTTTAAAAACTTGCATTGATTAATAGCTTTTATAAATTTAAGCAAAGCAGTACCAAATGAAACTATGATTTATCAATATTTAACTGTGAGACAGATAAGCCATAAGTAACCAATAACAACAGACAATCAGGATACTGAGGTAATTAAGAGAATGGCAGTGGATGGCAAATGGCTCTAATAGCCTCATGAGAGAACTCTAATGATGATAATGGTAATGGGCAGCTGTAGCAAAGTGCTCAGTCTCCAGCCACAGAAAAAGGCACAGTCATGGTTGTGACAAGCATTCCCAAATCCTGCAGCTGTCCCAGCCCACTGTGGCCCACCAGGCCCTGCTGCTGCTCCTCAGTGTCCACACTCACAGCTCAGGGCTCCAAACTCACATCTCACTGCTCCTGAAGAAGCTCTTTGCTTCCATAGCAGTTTTTTTTTCCTAACAGTGAAGGGTTTTAATGCTGGTCTGCCTCTGCTGGTCCCACCTTGGTATTTTTATGAGTTTTTTTTCATCCCCTCATGAGTCCATAACCTCTGGCTTTCTCTTCCCTGCTTCCTCAGTTTCCCAGGCTGACAGCTCACTGTTTGTTCTGAGTCACTTTCTCAGTACAGAGGTTTTTTTTGTTTCTTTGGGAAACTACTTTCCTGAAACCAACTCCCATATTTTCCCATTTCAGTATTCCATATTGACATCTGAATTTCATATGCCAAAGGCAATGTTCCTTTCAAACAGTTCCTGTCCCCCTCATTCTACAGCTGTCCTAACGATGCTGCTCCTGCATTATTTTTCCTATGTGCTATTTATTGTGTTAAATCAGCCATTTGTTAGTTCAGCAGTTCTGCTGTGGTTTGTAGATATTCCCGGGCCTTAAAATTATGCAAAATCAGCAATTTGGTTAGTTCCTGTCTCACCACAAGTAATGCCAAATGTATTTTCACAGGGTTGGCAAAAATTACGCCAAGGCCCATCTTGTCTTTAATGATCCCCTCTCTGCTGCTCTGGGACAATATTATGTTAAGGCCTATGCAGCTCATTGGTTCCCTTCACCTGAAATAGCAAATTATGAGGGAGCCTATCAGCCTGTCTTGGCTCACTGGTTCCCTTCCCCTGCTATAGCAAAAAAAGGCATCTGTGCTGTTTTTTGGATTTCCCCTTGCATGGCCTCCGACAGGAGAGCACTTAAAGAGAATTCACAAATTCCTCAATTTAGAAAAGTCATTTTAGCCTTATTGATCAACAGAAATTTAGCTGCGTAGCTTGGAAATTGTTCTTTATCCTCTCTGATGCCATTTTTGGGTTTCCCCCCCCGGGAATATATTTGTTTTAGAGTACTTTTTTTAACAAATGGCAAAATATCATGCCTGTACCAACAGTTTCTGATTCTATTGCACACACATATAGTATTGGATGCTGGCATGGTACAATAGAGGCATATTTAGATGGGTAAACAATTGAAATGTACTTTATGTTTTAGCTGATACAGTTACCTTTTGAGACACTCAGAGGGGAAAAAAATTATAAAAAAAGCTAGATACAAATTAATCTGTAATTGAGAACTTTGAGAAATTTGCAATTTTTGTAAAGAATGTAGCCATTCTTGGACATAGGATGTACATGTAAATTTACTGCTGTTACGGTCTTGTCATTCTTGCCAATGAAATGGTAAGCTTGGTATTAAAACCAGTATGTTATTGGTGTTGAGAAACATTTTTATTGCATTAACACCCAGTCAAGGTGGCCTAAGTATCTGTAATTTTAAGAAGAATCTAATTTTTGTTTGTCTTTAAAAGCTCTTGGAATACTTTATGTCCATTAGTAAAAGGTTTTTCAGAACAAGGCCCAGGGGAAGAGTGGCACATCCTTACTTTCTGTACACTTTACTATTCTTGTAATGAACCTGTTCTACCAAACTCATGAGTACCAAACTGATTTCTATACTTATCATAGAAATGGCAATAAACTAGTTCATATTTTGCAGTTTGAGATAGTTTACTTGCTCAGAATACATTTTATTATGAGGAAAGCATAGCCTTGACAATTTATAGATTAATAACAACTGAAAAAAGTTGTCTGTGGTTTAAATGAAGAATGTGTCATTCCTACTAAGAAGTAGCACACTTTTACTATGAGGTGGGAAATAAGATATTTGTGAAGAAACTGTATGTGCACCAAATATTAAATTTTGAAGCATTGCTTTATTTTAACATTTTAACAGGCCTATTTTAACATTAAGCATAAACTAGGGCAGGTTGTTTCAAGAAATTTACTGTCTACATTGAAAGATACTGGACAATCTAAATCTCTCTTATATGGCTTAGCGATATCCTGTTTCATTTTAGATACCATTTTAAATATCCAGTGAGTCATTTGTAGTAAATAAGTGTGTGGGGAGTAAAACCATTCCTGACTGGTAACTTGGAAGCACACCATGGGTTTTGCCACTAGAGATGTGATCCTGCACTGTTCTGTAGTGAAATCTCTGATTAAGTTCCCTGTCAAAGAATGTATTAGTAAATCAAAATCACATCGTGCCTACAAAATTTATTTTACTGAAAATGCTGCAGGATTAAAATGATCAGCTTATAAAACATCCAGGTGCTGTGTGGGCTTGTGGGTGACACTCCTTTATCAGCAGCAGGTGATGTCCCCAGCTTTAGCAGCAGGATACCTGCAGCACTGAGTGCATGCATCACTCAGGCCTGTTTTCCAAAACTATGCCATGGAAACAGCTCCAAGAGAAACAAAATAAGGTGTTTTTGTGAAAAACAAATCAAAATAAGGTGTTTATATGCCACTGGGTAAAGGATAGATGTCCTTGGACTTCCTGCCTTGTGCCTTGTAAGGCTGGATTGATTGATGGGTTTCTTTCTGACAGAAAGACACAGCAGCCCAAAATGACACCAGATTCTCTTGGGGTGTTCTCCCTGTGGCAAGCAATAATCAGGGATCTGCTGCTTCCCTGTGCTGGGGGTTTTGCCTGTAAAGGGCTGCAGTACAGTCCCACAGTTTCTGATAAAAACTGGAGAATTACTGCTGATTAGAATTAAAACAGTTCACATACACAGCCTATTTTTCCTAAAAATGTTTGAAGGATTTGTTGTTCTTGTGTCCCTCAGTGAAATGTATTTGGAAGAAAGACATTTGAACCTGCAGATATGCACGTCTATAATTTGTGTATGTGTCTCTACATATTTATATATATATATATTTATATATATATGCGTATATATGCATGCATATATAAATATAAGCATGAACATCCATTGCTTTATTGCTTTATTTTGGGATTTTTGTTTTCATGAGTAAGACAGACCTTGAAAAAGCCTGTGAAACCTTTTGAAGTGTTTTTAGGAACTTTCCAACAAATTTATTACACATTCTTTAATAAATTTACATTTTAACATCCCATTAAAGCCTAATTATTTGGAACAACCAAAGAAGAAAACCCAGAATTAAAAAAAGGGAACATTTGCAGCCCTGATATAAAAAGTTTGCTGTTTTTATGTAGTTATTTACAACTCTGTTGTGGCTGACTTAATGAGTTAATTTATTACCTGTATATGAGTATTTATTGTTGGTGTCATTATCATGTAACTGTAATTTTAATTAATTCCTTGACAGTGTGTCTCTGATTTCTGTGTGGAACATTAGATGTCAAATTGGTTTTCTTTGTTGCCTCATTTGTAAGTATTAAAGTATTTATGTACAGTACAAAGAAATTAGTAACAATTACTGTAAGAGATCTATTGCATATGCTAAATGAAGGCAGACTGCAAAAACCCACCCTGCTGAAGTTCAGAGTACTTTGGATTGTTTACAGGTTAGATTGAGCCTAGAACATGTTCAAATGCAAAAAAAAAGAATAATCCATATATTATTGCTGCATCTGTGCCCGTGTGTGTGTGTCTATTTAATGGTTTCTCTTTGATTTTTGGAGAGCACATTGTAAAAGAATACTTTTTAGAGGGATACTGAGGCAGAGGTGGGCAACTGTAGTCACATTATTGGGGATTAAATGATTTTGTATGCTCCTTTTATTTATAATTATTAGTGAGAATCAGCTCTTCAGACTGAGTTTATCAAGAGTCCTCACTTTGTAATTATTTTCAGAGTAAAAATATTATGGGATCCTCAAAACCTGAGCATATCAATTAGAATTTTTATAGGGTTTTTTTGTTTGTTTTTGGTTTTGTTTTTGTTTTTTTTCATTTTAAGTACATGTTCTGGCAGCAGAGAAAGCTCCATACAGCTGGATAATTACTGGACTAGCCCTGAAAGTCCAGATACTGCCCCATGCCTTCCCAGCAGCAGCAGGAGCAGTGCTAATAGTGGTAGCATGGCCCTGGAGCTCTGGTTTTCCTCTTAACCTCATGCTAAGTCTCACTGCAAATCTGGTCAGCCACTTTTATGTCAAACTACCATCAATGAACACAGGAACTAAGGAAGGTGTGCCATGCAAGATGAATGTTTTCTGGGAGGAAAAAAAAAAAAAAAGTCTATTTCAATTTTTTTTGTCTATTAGAAATAGACTACAATAGGGTTTAGGCAAAATTTCTGCTTCTTTCAATTTTATAATTAAATTTCCCATTCCACAAGCAAGTCTTGAAAGGACTGGGTGCTGAAATTTTGCAAAACTGCTAAGCTGTGAGTAGTTACTACATTGTGTTGACATCCTATAATCCTTGTGAAGCCCCTTCCCGTTTTTGTACTGGCCCAGAATAGAATTTTACAGCCAAAGCTGTTAAATATACTAATGATATTTTAGCAGAACTCACTTTTTGACGTTTTTGAAGGCATGGATACAAACCTCAAGGGCAAAACTAAATCCAATTTTTAGGTGAAAGTATTTGGTAGTGAACTAGGATATGAAACGTCTAATTTTTATTGAGTGGTCATGGTTCTTTGATTGATTATTCTAACTATATAGATTTTTTTATTATCCAATTAGAATATTGTATTCCTACCACCAGTTGAAATTTAAAATAATATATATAAAATACAGGTTGGGGAAGGCCATTTAATTAACACAAATAATGGAAAACATAGATCCTAAGAAATCTAACCATAATTTTAGGTTGATGATGTAGCCTGAATATATTTTTATATCTTTTTAGATTCCATACTTTAAACCTTAACATAATTAAAATAGGCTAAATCTTTTAATCTCTACATCTACTTTTTATTTACACTCGTATTGATAAACAATCCAGGAGCTGCCAATGACTTTATGTAATGCTGCTTGCAAAACAAAACCTTTTTTCTAACAGCAGAAAAATCTACCCACATGGAATCTTTTGAGTGGTCCAGATAAGTGTCTTCTCTATTAATGAAGCTTATTTGCATGGTAAACATGCTTATTTTGTGTTTTCCTGCTTTGGTGTCATCTCAGCCTTTCATTTGCAGATTAAACAGGCAACTGAACATGGGGGTTTTTTTGTATAAGCCTTTTTTTTTTCCCTTTTAGTTATGGTACTTTTTATCCAGGAGCATTACAGACCAAGATACTGATCTTTTATGAAGTCACCCTACGGATGCTGGTACTATATTAGAATATATGGCTAAAAAGAGGGCAGTGTTGGAGGGAATAATAAGAAATTTTTTAGATTCTGATATCTTCTAAGATTAATGCAGTGCTATAATTAACTAAAAAATGAATAATGGGTTAATGCAGATCAAAATGAAGAGTGTTGAGTCCACAAAGTTGCCATGCAGTTACTGCAAGAGCTGATTCCAGTGTAACCACACACTGAAGTATTTATTCCATTTTTCAAAGCTTGTTTTCAAAATCTGAGCCACAGCTCTTTCAGGACTTGCTTATCAAGTGGCAAGCTTAATCTACATGGGTGTATAAATCCTCACATTTGAGCTTCCATAAATTAAGAGTGGTTTGACCTGGAGCTCAACATTATGGTAGTTCTTAATTCCCCCCCAGAGCAGGGAACCATTGTTCTGTGCATGGGGCCTGCAGAGGAAGGACAGATCTGCCCTAAAGAGTTTCCAGTCTAAAGACCTGACAAATAATAGGAGGGAAGAGCTCTTATTCATAGTCTCTTCTTACACCTGGAAAACTGATTCATAGAAGATGTTATGAAAAGCCCATAAAAGTCAGGAAAAGGCTCCCAGTGACTTCAGTGGATCTATGATGTTCTATCAGCCAAGCACTTAGGGACATTCTTAAATGATTGTCTCACTCTGAGACCTGCTCCACACCAGGTTTGCAGAAAGAAACTGTACTTCTGGTGCCAGTACTGGATGAATTACCCACAAATGCTGTAATTTTGCCAAACAGTAAATCTATTTATGGAGGCAATTCAGTCTTTCAGCAGTTAGACAATCCCATATGTATGGGAACATGCACCTTGCATTTCAGTTAAAGCTCCCAGATCTGATTTGTAGCCTATGAAAATCAATTCTGTTCTTCGGCAGACTTTGCCTGGTGACCCCAGGGAATTTTAATCATTGACACAAGAATTCCAAAATTGATCTAATGTTTAAGAAAGAATTTCTTCCCTGCTACCACAGAAAATACTGGCTTTCTATCATCATCAGAAATGTCTTACTCATTCTCTCTGAGTAATACAGAGTGAAGGAGGTCACAATCTGGGGCATCTGAAATATCAGTGGTGGTGAGTCTTGCATGCAGCAGCCAAGGGCAGGTTTCTCCCCACCAGGACTCTTCAGATGTCTCTTGCAGGGTCTGGATTCAGGCTCCTCATTGATGGCACTAGGAACTCAGCCTGAGCTGGGATACAGACTGTGCAAGGAGGGAAATGGAAAATCACCTGGGGAGTGGGATAGAAACACTAGTACAATTGAGTTTGGTGAAAATTTGAGTTTGTATTAGAAACACTAATACAATTGAGGTGGTAGCAAGCCATTAAAGAGAGGCTAGCCTGTTCCAGCATGCCCATGCCAGAACATCAAACTCATGTTCCGTTATGGTGGGATTTATTAGCATCACTAAACATTATTAATTGTGCAAGGAGACAGAGCTCACGCCATGTGTGACACACACACTCACACACACACCCCCCATCCTCCTCATCCCAGAATGTTTATCACCTCATATTTTCATTTGGCCAGATGAGAATGGTCTGGAGTAGAGAAGTGTATTTCCAAGGCACCAGTCAAATTTGTGGTTTTGGCTAGAGATACCTCTAGGAATGAGAAAGGAAAGGAAATCGAGGTCAAAATGCCTTGTCATTCTCTCAGGGCAAGGGCATAGCTGATGTTTTGGCAGCCTTGGTGACTGTGAACAGGGGGAAGAAAAGAGAGGATAACAAAAAGCAGGCCAGGGCCACTGGCTTAGATGGATTCAGAGCACTCTGCTCTGTTAAAAATAATTTAATGAGAAAAACTGTTGGAGAAAGAGCTACATGGTGGACAGTGGAGGGGAGCAAAAGTGCCCTTGCATTTGGTCAGCATCAACAGTTCTGTGATAGCTTCACCACCAAGATTTAACAGAGAAAGATTTAGCATTGAAATAAGTTGCCTGTCCTTCAAAAATCTTCAATGTATCCAAAATATGTATTGTGTTGATGAAAAAATTAATTTAATACAAACTCTTTACTAAAGTTACCAGCAAATACTTAACTACCCATGCAAGGAGGGAAATTGCAAGTTTAAGACTGTATCTCTGGACTGTATCTTAGGACTCTGTATGTTGTGTTAGATCACAAGTGACACCAAACCTGAGTGATCTGTATCTGTGGATGCAGTCAGAGCTGCAACGTGTAAGCACAGCTGGTTACATTCCAGATGCAATCTCAGCCAGGACTTGGAATAGAAAAAGACTATCAAGGATTTTTGGGACTCTTGGGATTGAAGGACTGTAGGGATGTTGAGGACTGTTGGAACTGAAGTGGATCCTGACTATTATTATAATATTAAATGTTTTTTGTTAAATGCCCAAAGTAAATATTTTCTCCTTGAATGTCCAGCAAATCTTTAAGAAAAGCTTCATCTTGCATGTGACATTCAAGGGTAAACACTGCAAATTTTATTCACTTAAAAAATTTTTATTATTGTTTTTGTTATTGAAGACAGACCAGTGGCAATGCATGGGTGAGCACTTTCCAGTTTTACATCAGGTAAATAAGAGCCTTTAATGCTCTTGTTTTGAAAGAAGCATTCCTGTTCTTCATTTTTTTCATAATGGGAATCTGCCAGTTTTGCCTCGGTTCATACTGGGTGTTTCTCCATGCCCTGATCACTGTAGCTGGTCAGAGCACCTGCAGCCAAAAGCTCTGTTAATTTGTCTTGGCAGCTGTGATTTGTATGTTTCTCTCTTTCTGGCATGGTTGTTCGAAAAGCTGTGTCTTTGAAGTTAACTTAGGGTTGCTGTTAAAAAAAAAAAAGTGTGATTTTCCCTTTCCCAAATGCTTTATTTTCTCATTGACTGACACAAATCTCCCTTAGTTGTCAATGTTCATTAAAAATCCTTGTCTCTTATTCTGGATTTGGATAAACATTAGTGAGTTCCGGGTTTTTTTGCTTTCCTGCAGTTTAAGCAATTCTCAAAACATGCCATAATGTTCCGTGGCAATGACAAACCTTGTGCTTCTCACTCTCTGAGGAACAGCTGGATGAAAGTCCTGTGAACTTGTCTGATTTTTATGGGTGCTGCTGGTAATTAAGGAATTACTGCTGCATTTGAGCAGAAAATGCCTCAGTTCTTACCTGTTGTGAGTGTTTCTGGCAGGATGCAATCTCTGGGACCAAGAAAAAAAGGTCCTTTAAGGTTTGAATATTACTCAATACAGAGTCTCCAAAACTACCCGAGCATATCTGCTTTGCAAACAGCCATTGACAACCACTCATGTTAATAATGTGGAATATTTGGCTGCTAAAGAAAATGCAGCAGAGGCTGGAAAATTCCAGACCTACCAGTTTAGAGACTATCCCTGCTTTCTAAAAGCCATCTGCAAAGATGGGGGGGAAAAAAAATCCTTTCTATTGACATTAGATTAATAAGAGCTGGAAAATAAAGACTGACATTTTTGGATATTAGGATGTTCATAGATTTAGAGGAGAGCTGTGTGCTTCATCCTGGGGGGGGGTTCTGGTGTGGAATAAGCCCTGTGATGCAGCAGAGGATCCGCAGAGGTGGGGATGCAGCTCCCGAGGGAGGTCCAGGCTGAGTGGGCTCCCCTGGGAGGCTGCTCAGCCCCCGGGCTGGGGAAGGCTCCCGAGGAGTGTGCAATAACCAACAGTGCCATCTTGTGAGCACAGCCCACCCTGCACGTCCACAAGGGAGCTCAGCAGCAATAAAACACTCATTTCTGTGCTGCAGGCCTCTCTGAGCAGCTGTTCAAAACGCCAGGGTCAGGGATTGTCTCCTTATGGGAACAGACTCCCGTGCTGGCCATATCCCCTGATCTTGTAGCCAGGGTCAGCTGGTAGTTTATCTTGTAAATCAATACCTGCTATCAAACACAGTAGTGCATAGCTGTACCTTAGCTCCTTCCATCCCCTGTGACCTTTCTTCCTTGCTTTCTTATTGTCATTCAACAAGTAAGAGCATGCAAATCTACCATGAAAGGCATCGTAGCAAATAATAGTCAATCCTACTTTATAAAGAATGATTTATGATATTATTTCTGTTACTTGTTATTGGCTCCATTCCTTGAGATGATGAAGGGCCTATCTTTATTAACCTCAGCTAGCTGAAAACATTTCATCTATGAGTTCTTTTGAAGAAATGCATCTTGGTAACTCCTGATGGAAGGCATCTGCGCTGACCCCTCAGCGCTGCTGTGACTTTCAATATATTATACTTAATAACAGATAAACATCCTTAGCCAGAAACAGAATCCTGCACTGCAGCTTGATTACATCTGCAAAGAGCAGTGATTGCCCTGACTATTTGAATACAAAAGCAGTGAATGATGGCAAGCAAACACAATCTGTTTAAAGCCCTGCTGATGAAATACTTTCAATGCTCAAACCAAGGGTTTGTCATTTTTCTAAGGCGGTGTGTGCTGCCCCCAGTGATTGCAGCAGTTGTCCCTAATCTGGGTGGGGAGATACTGAATACAGGGGCAGTTTCCTCTGGAACATGCAGCTGAACTTCTCAAAGTAAAAGTGGGGCAGAAATGGCCTCATAAAAGATTGCTGGAACAATGCTGTCAAGAGGAACAGCCGCTGTGGATTTCTTCATGCCAAGGCTGGATGTTGCCTGGAAGATAATGTTTGGACAAATGTAACTACTGTGCTCAAGCTGAATGATTGTGAGTAAAGAACTACTGTCATGCACTGCTGCTATTTATTTTTAAACCCACTTTAAAGAACTAATTGATACCACTAAATTTGTTTTTAGGGAAAAATCCTTAGTTGTGAACAAAGGTATTATAGAATTTAAAGTAAAAAACTGAAGCCTTTGATGAGAAATTTATTTCTACCTTTGTTCCATTAGTAGCCTCTGTGTTTTGAGGGCTTCTGTGAGTCTCACTGCTATTGATTTGATGCTCTGGGTCTGCAACAGGTCAGACTAGATGGATCTCTTGTAGATATCACCTGGGAGGCCACAGCTTGTGGAGTGCAGCATTCAACTTCAAAGGCTTACTAGAATTTTAATGGGTAGATATTACAATAACAGGTTGTTGTGGGATAGCCAGAGTCTTCCTCTTCACAAGGCTCATTAATTTAAAGGAAAATAGTTAGGAAAAAACCAAATCAAAACCAAAAAACCCAAACCAAATCCAAAAAAACCTAACCCAAATCAAACCAAACCAAAAGAACCCATTCAATTATTTCAGATGTCTTCACCATTTTTCTTGTGACAAGATATTGTTACGGTACTGTTCTGTTCTGATGTACAAAGCAAAGAATTTTCTTTCTTAGTGCATAATTGAATTATATACAAACACATACATATATACAGTATATATTGCTGATGCAATACCAAAAGGGAAAGAAAGTAGCAAAACAGACATTTTGGTGTGTTTGTTGTCAGGAAATGTCGTGATTCATCTTTCATGAGCATCTGCAAATATGCATCTGCCAAATCTATTTTACTAAAAGCTTGTTCTCAGCCAAACATATTCTCACCCCAAGAGTACAACATTTTTGATTGACAAGTAGAAAAGGATTAATGATTACTTGAATGTCTCTACACATTCCCACACTCCCATTTTCTGCTGCACAATAGGAACAAGGACCATGATTCAATCCCACGGTCACACGGTCGGAATAACTTTGTTGTTTTTCCAGTTCTGCACACATCCTTTTGAAGTGACACAGGGGGAGCAAACAAGGCCTTATAGGATGAAGAGTAGGGCCCACCCTCAGTGGTTAGCTGTGCTTAAAAATTTAATTAATTTTACAGTTATTCCAGAGCATTGCATTCTGATCTGCATGAGGCACTACTAATGAAAAGAAATTTATGGAAGTTGGTGTCACTCTTGCTCTGCTATTAAGAGGGTCTATGGCAGTCCAACAGTTAAAACTGTGGTAATTATCAGGGCTCATCAGGCAACAGTTTCCTGTCTCTCTCTGATTTCATTCAGCTCTTGCTCTCACACCAAGGAACAAAATTTCCATTACAGATATGCAATGAAATTGCAACCAATGTTTTAACAGGCTGAACACAAAAATTGCACTGGGTCATTAAACTAAAGTTTGATATCTTCTAATAAAGATATACTTTGGTGTTCTGTTTGCACCCTGCAGTTTGAGACTAAATATTGCAGAGAACATGAAGTTACTCCTGAGCTTCCTGACAGTTCTGAGCCAGTCTGTTGGTTTTCATTAGGAGCAGGGGAGAGCAGGGAGAGGAACTGTTCTTGTTTATTTTGGCAAATGGAGTTGTCAACACCTTCTGAAATCAGCAAACAGTAAGCCCAAACTGGGGACATTAGACTTCATTTAATATCATTGAAATAACTTTTGTCCCATGGTTAGGATTAAAAATCAGGCATTTTAACACGCAGTGTTCCTCTCTAATCTTAAACTCCAGGTCATTTCAATATAGAAATGAAACCATGCCCTCCAAATTGCAACAAAATGTGGATAACATGACATCATAGTTTGCCATGGGGATTATTTTTGGGTACTGTGAATGATAAAGCACAGAAAGAACACCAATTATTTCCAGGTATCATTTTGTAGTATGAGAAATTAGACAAAAAAATTAAAAAAAAAATCAAAAAAAACCAAAAAAATCTGTGTTCCAACAGTATTTGTTGACTTTTCCTTCTTCATCCTTAGTGGTAAATTGACAGCATTTCATTAGTTTTTATTGTGTTTCCTTCCTCGACGGCTCCATTTCTAACTTAATCTGCTTTTAGCCGTAGAAAAAAAAAGTTGATTAAGCTCATCTTGTTTAATGTTTAATTGTATTTTTATCTTCTCTCTGAAAGTAGCAAACCTATCATTAAAATGTTTTGGGGTATGTAAATTCCCTGTTGCTGTCCACAAAAGTAATTTATAATGATTGTCTCCTTTTTACTCTTTTTTCTTTTCTTTTTTGGGTGTTCTCTTCATTCACCTAGACTAAAAGGAAATATTCAGAACAGCAGAAAAATAACAGAACTCTGGGTGGTTCATTTCTTTCCTAATGTGGGGTGAATTTCTGAATGTGTTTTCTGTGCTGGAAATGCAAATACCTGTTTTGGCTAACTCCTCCCCAGCCTGCTGCCCACCCCTCTGGGGTGCAGATTAGAGACATGGTCTCCTGTATAAAAAGGATAAGTGAGTTAATAAAAAATAAAGTACATAGGAGGCCAGAGTAAATGGAGCATATAATTTTTTCATGAACTGGTCTCTTAAGTTTCATTTTGCAAGGCATCATGATTTTCTACATATTTATGAAAATATGAGAGAGTGAACTCGAAGCTTAATGTGCAATCTACTTAGCAATTTTAAGTAAGGCTGTATCTTCCTTTCCCTGTCAGGAAACCCAGAATCTTCTGCAGGCACTACCACAAATGATATCAAGATCTGTTACAAGTTTCTGTAATAATGCAAACCTTCCTCCAGAACTACTTGTCTTACAGGACGACGTGCCAGTTTGTGCTTTTGGGCAACATGCAAGCAAAAACATTGTCAAACTGGTTCTCAAGGATGGAATGTGATGCTTCAAGAATAAAAGTTGCTTAAGATCGATATCGTTGTACACATATAAAATAAAGTACAACTCTTAAGAGAGACGGATGAGTATAAACTTTTGGAAAACTTATGAGATACAAGTGGGGTTTTTTTCTAAAATCCAAATGGTGTTTTCAATCTTGAAAGCTCTAAAGCAGTTTATAAAGATAATTAGGCATAAATGTCCCCATTTCACAGCTGTGCAAATAGAGGGAAACAGTTCTGTAACCTACTTACCAAAATCTTACAGAGGTAAGCAAATCTTGAGCCACCAGATTGCAGGCACTGGTTCATTAACATTGCTTTTTTGTGCCTGCTTCTTTGTAGCTAAATTAATTAATATTGATATATCAAAGCAGTCAAAGTAGACCTAGATCTCAAGCTCGTAAGATGACCTGTTTCATTTCTGTGTCAAGTTACATTTCTTTGATAAGACATCAGCTTCAGAACAATTCAACATATATCAGTTCTGTGCCTCATTGCAGGCTTTGAACACCACTAAAATTTCCAGTTTCATGCCTGGGAAGTAGTAAAGCAAGAGGTACCTGCCTGTAGCACTCTGAGAGCATCACACCCAGGACTGGTGCAAGGAACCATCCAGGTGTTACCCCGAGCAGCAGCTGCAGGAAAGGTGCTTGTACACACACAAGCTTTGCAGTTTTCAAAGTACACAGCACACAGGCTCCTGCTTTAGCAACATCTCCATGACAACTGCTTTATAATTCATGCCACATAATATATAACTTTGCTGTTAAAAAAAAAAAAAAGGCTCTGCCAACATACTAACAAGGCCGCATTCTTGAAAATTAAATGAACCTGAAAGAATCTTTAGCAATCAATTAACCATTAAATAAAGCTTAAGGGACATTAGACAGTAAGAATGACAGTATTTATAGCTTTGATGTGATCATGAAATCTCATTCTCTGCTTCTCCACCATTCTCACCATTTCAAATCCCTGTAATTGATACTGATGCAACATTTCAGTCAATAGCTATAAAAGGGAATAAGGAGCACGAAATGGCTCTTTGGCATTTAATGAGTAAATACAATCCCACTGAGCTTCATATTCCAGAATTTTTTGCTAATCAGTCTTGTTTTAACTAAAGGAGTTGAACTGTTTGAGGCATATCAACAGGTTTGGGGATTGACAAACAATAGAATGAAAGCAAAGGTAATGGAAAAAAACGTGTTCTAATGCAGTGCAGAGAATTGAAATTATTAAAATACCTTTCCCAGTTATTGCTTCAATGCCAAGGTAACCAATCAAATAAAACTGCTCCTGTAAGATTAATAGACTTTCTGAAAGGTATGAAATGTAGTGAAGTTTGGTTCTGTAAATTTACCAAGATCAAGGTATAGATAAATTCTGAGAGGGAGAAAGAGATACCCAGTTTTTCCTGGCTATACCCTACTTTAGGAGGCAGAAGAAGGAAACAAGGGTAACAGGGAAAAGCATGTTGTGTTCAATGGATTTTGGGCATCCTATTAGTTGTTCTGGTTTCATTAACATCATCTTGTTTTTAACTGGTAATTTTATTTTAAACATCAAATCTAAGAAATGCTGGGATGCAGGCCTTGACTCTTTCATAGTATAAAAAGGAGATATGAATCCATCATAAGACTACTCTGTAGCTTTTCTGCTGAGTTTTGTGTTTTGAATAGTGTGTTATAATGTATAGAGTATTGATTTCAGAACTGAGGAACAGAAACTGCACAAGGTATCAATAGGAAGGAATTATCAAATGACAAATTACTTTTGTTGGGTTATAAAATTTGGTTTAAGAAGCACCAAGGCAAAGAAACACATTCTGGAATGAGAAACACAAGTCCAAAATACAAGGATCTCCTCATGAGACAAGTTACTGACTCAAGTTTACAGGCTTTAGCTATCAAAAAGAGAAGCTTAACTCCCCAGTGAGACCTAATTCAGAAAAAAATTACTTAGCTGGCCAACTGACAGCAGCTGTGTGGAGCTAATCCCAAAGCAGGGTGTGCTTAAATCAGAAACACATGATGATTTTGACTGTTTTCTGAGTATCTTTCCTTACTGCATTTCCTCCAGTGGATGAGAGGAGAAATGAACTAAAACTTCCAGCAGAAGCTCAAAGTAGGACTGATGTTTCACCCTTTTTTGCAGGGTTCCAGGTATGCAGTTTTATTTTGAGATTTATGTGACTCTGGAGCAGAATTTCCATTGCTTGGTTTACAGGGAGGTGGAATTTTGGTTTGAAAATAGACTAAACCTGGTGCTCAAACCTAAGGAATTGAGGCAATTCTTTATTTCAGTTGTTCAGGGGTATATACTGATGTATACTGCGGGGTTTTATTGGTATTGACTGTCATGTTCCTCAATTACTGGGGCCTGTGCTTCTGCAAAACACTCAGACTTTACCAGTGGGGGAGTGGAAGAAGGGGAACATCTTGTACAGCATAAGGACAGTTTAATTTTTCACAGCTAAAAATGATAAAGACTCCCAGTACAGTTGAGCTGCATTTTTCTTTTAAAGGACAACAAAAATTCAAGCTATTCTTGGTAGAGTCTGCAAGGTCCTAGTCAAAATTCTGCTTTCTGTTTTAGCAGCAGGTCGCATTAGAAATATTTAAATAAGGATGGAAGGAAGCTGTTGCACACAAATATTGATGCCAATGCAAGAGCAAAGATGAGGTAGCAGCTTCTTGTTAATTCCAGCCAGAGCAGCTGAATGAGGTTGGCCCTTCCAGGGAGGAAACTTCTCAGTAATAGCACTGTGAATAAGGGAACTCTTTTCTGGTTTAATTATATTGACCACTGACAAATTTTATTTTTTTTTTTTTTCTGACCATGTCATTCCATCTGTCACTTATTCCCCTAACCCTGTGTATTTATTCCTTTCCTTCTGTCTGGAATATTTTTTCCCTTGTAGATGCAGTATTTGCTCTGCATTAAGATTAAGTTAATTCAAATTCATTAAGAATTAAGTTAATTCTTAATTTTTTTTCTCTTTCTTTGAAGACTTACTGCTGTGTTGAACCATCTTCCTACATCCCTGTCTTCAGCTCTCATCCTCCTCTTAGACTTTTAGACTGTGCTGCTGAACATGCTGATATTTGGGTCTTGTACAATGCTAAGAATATCAGTGTTCAATAAATATCAGTATGGGAAAGGCACAGTTGCTACAAGAGAAATAAATAGCTCAGGAAAAAATCAAGATACTGCTGTCTCTGCGACAGCCACTGGCTGCACTGACTGTAAAATGTAACTAAATTGTCAGTTTTGGTGTGTGCTAAAGAAACCAAGGAATGTCACACATGCAGATGTTTACTTTCCATTATCCTGCAAACCCCCAGTATATAGATTCTTGTGGTGCAATGTAAACTCCTTTCAAGATGACATTTAAGGGGAACTTAATCTGTGTAGAACACTAACAAACTGAAGCACAGCGGATTTATTCATTTAAGAGAATTATTCATTTAATTTTTGCCATTTAGTATTTATATTCATTTACCATTCATTTATTCCCTTCATTTTTATGCATTTATTCATTTATCAAATATTAATTTTAATGGTTTTCATTATCACTATAGTAACTGTAGGGACAGATTTGCAATAATTTTATTCCTTAAATAGGTTTAGTTTTGGGAAATCCACAGAACAGGGTAGTGCCACTTGCTTGTCAGGTTCATTCCCTCTTCTCAGAAGTGTTTGTCTCTTTACTCCCCTTGTTTCTTTGCAGCTCTCCCTAATTTCTCTCAAATTCCTCTCTATGTTTTATGACAACAGCTTAGCTCAGTGATATTAGACCAAAAGCTTGACTGATGTGAAGTACTGAAATGTGAGTGTGTTACCCAGTGCTTTGGACACTGATTTAGTCTGCTTGTTTCTCCATATATTTTCTTTTATTTTCCCTGTAGAATGGCTTTTCCTCAAAAATTCACCTCTTATTTCTTTTAATGCCAGTTCCATTTCTATGTAAATGAGACCCCTGCAAGCCAGGGAACACTGACCTTCTAAGCAACAATTGTTTTGAACTACAGCAGAAATAAAGTCTAAACCTCTGAAAACATTGGGTTCTGTGTATGAATTTCCATTGCAGCACTGAGAATTCAGGTCTTCTGGTTTTTCTTAAAAAATAAATAATTCTCTAATGTGAAAACAGTGGATGAGTAATATCTTTCAACTTCAATAAGGATCAGATTGCTTTTGATGAAAACAAGGACTGGATCATCTGATACCTTTTGTACAAGGCCAGTGCTTTTGAGTTTGAATTCTAGTTCTTTTGTTATAGACTGATCAGTGCTTATGCAGATGAGTCCTGGAAGTATATTACCAGTTACCTAAGAGGATATCTTCCCATGTGTAGTGAAACTTTATCCTGGGGAGCAGGATATTCACAGATGAACCCAGCTTGCTCTTGGTGAGGGATTCAGTTGTTTGTGGCTTTTAACCTTCCATCCTCAGTGAGCCCCAATGTCCCAGAAAACATCTCTGCAACTCCCTTAGTGCTCCTTTGCATCACAGCTTCAAACCAGGGGCAGGATCTCATCTTCCCTATCAAAACCTTTTCTCCCTTAATCAAACACTGCATTTGAAACCTAAATTCACTTGTCTTTAGACCACCCTAAATCCAAGCCATTCCCATTATGTAATCTTTCACAGCCTGCCTGTGCTCTGAGTTGTCAGAAACTTTGGTGCTATGTCAACCACAGAAGCACAGCTGAAATACTTCCTGATTGGTTGGTTAATACCTATATTTAACACTTGCAATTTTTTTTATTGTGACTTTTTATATCACCAGACTAGAAAGAAAACCCCTATCCTTGTAGAGGGCATCATGAACTGGGTATTCCCTATAATTCTATATTAAGTAAACCTAACAGCTTCAGTTATTTACATTCAGAAGGTTATCTTTGTTGCCAGAAGAGCTAGAAGTAATTTTCTTTACAATGAAATCTTAAGTTTGTTGAGTGTGTCGTGACTCTGCAGCAAAAACTCTTCATACCCTGACTTGAGGCTGCAGTTCTAATTTTGAGAACCATTGCTCTGGAGGCTTTTTATCAGCTCCAAAAATGTCTTATCTCTGGTTGCTTTTAACTGCATAATAAGAGGTCATTTGAAATAGGTAATGTCTTCTTAAGGGTTTATTATCTAAAGCCCACAGTTGTCAATGAACATTCATTGATTTCAGGGACTTTGAATCAAGTATTTATTCGTAATATGTGGTGTTTGCTTAGTAAATTTAGTCATATTAAGATATGAGAAATGGACTGCCTATTAAAGCTAGACAGAAATATTCTGGTGGGATTTAATTTGTCAGATAAAGCCTTGGAATTCCTGTGAATCTAAATATTTTTCATCAGTCTGCCTCTTTAAATAATCTCTGCCTGAGATAGCAATCCTTTTTCCAGCTCACCTGTCCAGCTCCTCCCAGCTCTTGAGAATTCCTGTAGCCCTGGAGAGGAAGTCCCAGGGCTTTTGGAGAGCTGCAGCTCCATCTGTAGCACCACAGCCTGCAGGAGCCTTGGGCTCCTCTTTCTGAGGCTGATTTCTCAGGGTGAACCTGGAAGGTTAGGCTCAGACACAGCATAAAATGTCATTAACATAGTCTATTCTTCTTTACACTCCAAATAATTTTCTTCAAAGTATTAGAACTTCCTAAAAAGGTTGGGTATTTTTTTTAAATCAGTCAAGGAAACTTGCTTTAAAAGATGATAATCAAAGTGTACATTCAATTAAGAGGAGGCATAATTTTTACTTTCTTTCATCTCATCTTCTCATGCAGTGTTTGAACAAGTTTTATATTTGAGAGAGTTTCACTCCCCTCCCCCTCAGCAGAGACTGAAGTCAGTGGGAAGGGATCTGATGTGTGCTTTACCCCTCTGGTGTGTGCATGTATGTTTTTTCATTAAATCTGAACATTAACCTGATGGCCTTTAGGCACAATACTTTCTGAAAAACTTAGGCGTGCTGATTATTGCTTGCTTTCCAACTCCAGATCCTCTTGCAAACACTTCAGGGACCTCATTAAATTCTGCAGCTGTATTACCCTCCTTCTTTATTAACTTTCTTCAAATATCCTGCCGTGGTCTAATGTCTTCTCTTGTCAGCTTCATTCCACTTCATACACCTGAAGGAGACTTTATTGTTCTTATTTCCTTGCTCTGAAAACCTCATTCATAGCCAGTTTTGACTTCTCAGGATGTCTTTTTTTTTTTTAGCTCATCCCTCCATTGTATCAGCCTTTGTAGTCCCTTGATAAAATTCTGTGCTTTTTAGGCATGACATGTATTTTTTAATCATTATTTTAATTTCCTGATTTAACTCTAAATAGGGCAAGAAGTACAACGGAAACATATATGGTCTTGTAACTTTTTCCTTTGTCCTAAAAAAAAAAAAAAAAAAGCAGAACTTGCAATAAGATGAAAAAATAATCTCAAAACCTGGAGAGATCTTAGGGTCTTTATTTTTAGGAAGCCATTAATCCAGTGAGTGATCAGGTGGCTACAAAAGGCAGCCCAATTCACTGGGGTATCCTAAAAGTTGGAGGCACAGCCACTCACTGCCTCTTGAGTCTGACCACAAGGGGTTTGCATCCACTCCCCCAGTTCCTGCTCCCACTCCAGGCTCTTCTCACCTTCAAGGCAAACATTCATATTTCAAGAAAGGTGAAAGATGCTTTTGTGAGGGATTTCTACCTATTATATCCAGGCTTACTCATATACTGACCTGTCCACAGAGACAAATCTCATCCTTAACTTGTTTTACCAGTTTCAGGAGACTTGGTTTTACACACTTCACTGATCATTACTGCTTCACATTATTTCCAGTCTCTTTTTGTTAGAGTAAGACTTGTTGGGTCCTACCTCTGTGTCACTCTCAGCAATAAATGAACATGCAAATATGTTTCAGTAAAATTAGGGATACTGGAAAAATTAATATTAAACTTATTTTTCATGAAAACTTGGGAATTATATAAACAGGAAAATTATTGCAAGAAAACTGTAGTAAAGAGGTGTAACAATTATCCCATGCAGAGCCAGCTCAAGTCAGCATTTTAAAGAAGTCTATGTCTACTTGCAAGTACTTATGATGCTCAGTGCAATCTGTTAAACCAAGTCAACTGGGCAAGACTAATGCCAAATCAATTACAGTCACTAATGTCTCATACAACTACAAAGCAAAAATGTTCTTAGTTGAGCATAACATTCTTTGCAGTCAGCAATACATTCATAACCTGGGCTTCTCAAATTAAGTCTGGTGAAGTACAAGAGAGAATTTACATGTTAAGACTTTCCAGTGAATGTGTTCCCAAAATTTTCTTATTATTCTAGTATTATGGTTCACTTCCTTATGGTTGTTAGTGTTCCCACCATGCTGAAATGGAACTTAGGTCATTGTTGAGTATTCAGTGTCTCACTGGTCTAACAGATCCTCATTCTAATCACTTAAAAACTGTTCCTGTTGATTTCAGAACATTTCTTGAATAAATCAGAATTAATTATGGGATGCAGAACTCAGTTTCTCAAATGATTCATGGGGGTTTATGAGGAAAAAATAGATTCAAACCTGCTGAAATTACTCCTACCTACAGTGAGGTATCAGTGTGATTATATTTTCACAGATTGATAAAGAGTTCAAGGGAAATGCTTTGCTCTAGGATTTCCTTAGATCAATTAATGGGGCAATTCCAGCTTCCCTGTGTTGTACTTCACCACCACAGTATCCTCAGCAGCCTGAGATGCAATGATGGTACCAACTCTGTGTACCTTGCCTCTGTATCTGATCTTTAAACATTAAAACTTGATCATACAATCATGGGATCAATCACCACCACCTAATTCCTGCCCCCTGCCATGGGCAGGGGCACCTTTCACTACCCCAGGTTTCTCCAAGCCCCATCCAACCTGGCCTTGAACAATTCCAGGGATGGGACAGCCACAGATTCTCTGGGCAGCCTCTGCCAGGGCCTCACCACCCTCACAGAGAAGAATTTCTTCCTAATATTTAATCTAAATTTACCCTCTTTCCGTTTGAAGCAATTTCCCCTCGTCATTTCCCTACATGCCCAAGAAAGATACTTCCAAATCCTTTATTTTGCAGAATATCCATGAAGAGATACACCATTTTAAAACACAGGAGATGCATCATTGTTACTAATTCTATCAGTTGGGCTCTCTGAGAATTTGATGCTCATTTTGGCTGGCTGGCTCTCACTGGCCACACGATGTGCCCCTTCCTGGCTGTGGGAACCCAAAGGCCAAGAGCCATGCAGGCAGGAAACCTGCAGAACACACAACACTTTTCAGCTGCACCCTGTGCTTACAGCTGTGTGTTTTCTTGTCACAGCCCTGCTCATTCAGGGATGTGTACTCACAGAATTCAGGCGCTGGGGATGCATGACTTGGAAAGCACGCACAGGAATCAGACTGGAAACTTGTTTGAATTCTTCAGAGGTGGTTGTTTGTTTGCTGACAGGGAGTAAACACAAAGGGTGAGTGCTGGGGATGGCTTCAGGCAAGGGCAGATCTAAAGGAGAGGCCAGTCTGGGGCTGCCTGGTGTGTCAGCTCACAGGGAAAATCAGGGAATTGCAGTGCAGGGCCAAGGCAGTGACACCTGCTAAAAACTGCTGCTGCTGCTGAGGAGGGTTTGCTCAAGGTGATACTGTATATTCCTGCAGTAATTGGTCAAAGAGAATGAAAATAACTCTAAAACCCACCTCTTAGGGTACAAAATAAGAGGTTTAAGTCCTTTTAGTGGCTGTAAAGAGCAAGAACAGAAAGCAGAGTTAACATTAGTTTTTAACAACTCATCGTTACTCTCCCAGGATCCTGGGAAAACACCTGCTGAGTATCCTAGGACTCCCAAAAGATGCTGTACAGAATTGACATCTTTTTCAGCTGCAGGTCCCAGGAAGGTTTTTTCTAATATCAGGAAAAGTATTTTGTTTAAGTAATATTTGAAATTTTTCAGAATTGTTTAGTTGTTAAAAAAAACCAAAACCTGAAAGTGCTGTGGGAGATGGAGAGGGGGATAACATTTCAACACCTTTATACTAAGTTTAAACTACAACTTCATTATTTACACATATGATTATTTTGCTGTTTGTTATTTCTGCTGTGGTTTACTTAGGATATTCCTATATAAATAACTCAGTAAATGTGCACCATAACGCAAACATTGTGATGTATGTTTATTTACAAGCTCTCAGAAGTTATAAAATATACTTTGAGTTAGTTTTTTATGTGTGTATCTTTGAATTTTACTGTAAGGCTAAAGGTCAGTGGCCCTCTGTCCTCGTGTCCCTGGCATGAAGGTTGGCCCTGTGGTTTGGGTGACCTCAATCTGTCAGCTCCATCTCAGGGAATGTGTGAGAGTGTGTTTAACTCATCCCCTGGCATTGCACAGTGTGCAAGTTCTGGGCTCTCCAACAGCCTGTCAGAAATTCAGCTGATGCTATGTGTGAATCTCAGAAAGAAAGAGAGAAATGTTGGGCAAAACATTTTGTGTTTGGTGAGAGGCATTTCCTGACAAAACTCTGCCGTGGTGAAAATGTTTTCCATTCTGGTTATGCTTCTTAAAAAAACTAAATTTGCCACCAACTGCTGCACAGTAAATGGTTGTAAATTGTAGTTTACATCAGAGCAGGCTGTGACACAGCAATATCTTTGTTCCCAGAGAACAGAGGGGTTGTGGCCAGAGCAGAGGTTTGCTCAGACCCCAAGTAATGAGGCTGGCTTTGTCACTGCTATGCCATCAGTGCTGATCAACAGCTTTGCTGAGCTCCAAATTTTTGGCTGTGAAAGAAAGCAAAGTCTTAACACTTCCCAATTACTGTGATTCTTATCTTCATCTTTGTAAGATATGATTGTCCTGCACTATTGAATTCTTTTATTTGCTAGTTGTCAATACAGATTCTGCCCATTATTGTGATGGCAGTTCTCTTCCCTTTTATGTTAATGTAAAGAAGTAACAGCTTTTCTGAAGTCAAGGAAATTAAATATTTTTGTTTTATCAATGCAAGTAAAAAAAGGATCGAGCCCTGTATTTGTTTTATTCCTAGCTTTGCTTCCAGCAAAATTTTAGATGCAGTAAATACCATTTAAAAAAATACAAAAATCCATGTTCCAACATTTCCAACATACGAGACGGCAGCAAAATACAGATTTCTTAATTTCTTTGCATTTCAGTGTGTATATAAAATTAGTACAGAGCTCCAGAAAGGTATGAAAGAGCAGGGAGCAAGTGCACAGTGCCAGGCAATTGGTGTTGTACTGTGCTATCTCCTGTGCCCTGTTTTCACAGACAAACAATTTCTGCCACCAAAAAAATGCATGAAAGTTCAGAAATTTCAAGAGTCCCCGTGGTGCTGTGAGTCCTTTTCTTCTTTGTCTTGTTTTTGGTGTTCTTAGTTTCTCCTAACTGATGCAAGCATAAATCATTCGTTTTCCTGAAGGGGAATTTCATTCTCTGAGAGGAATTTCTTTGAATTTCATCATGATCTTACTAAAGGAGGTGCTACCTGCTCCCATTTTCAGTTTCTCCAGGGCATAACCCATTCAGGGGGAAAGACCACTTGCTCCTCAGGAACCCAGAGACAGGGGATTTGGGACAGTAATAAAGACAAGTTTAACAAAATACCTCTCACCATATTCCACAGGCTTTGTGCCTTAGATTTCTATGTGTAAATATAGCTTTAATCTAAGAATTAATACATTTCACAAATAAGTAGTATAATGTAAGGCTAGGTATACAATATATAAATGTAATACCTTTCCTATTATGAGATTTCTCATTCAAGATTTCTCATATTTCTAGAAAATAACAGAGGGATTAGAGGGAGGAAAAAAAGATGGAATTTAAGCCCCTGATACTGTTTCTCTCTCCTCCTAGTCACAACAGTAAATCTAGTTCTCAGAAAGCTCAGTCACATCTGGCAGTTTACACCTGCCAAGGCTCGCGTGCCAAAGACCAGAGCACAATCTTTCTTACACATGGATCTACTGAGATCTGTGCAAATCTGAGATTGTGCAGAGTACAATTGAGTTTATGGAAAAATTCATGGCAGCTTTAAACTAAGTGCTTCCTTAACAAGTGCTCTGGAGTGCCATTGTCTATTCTGAGTGTGCTGTCAGAAATCTGTCAGGTGTCCAAGGCCTGGGCTGGGTATAGTCACTAACAGCAGTTTGATCCAAGTTTATCCTAAGTGCTGGACAAACACATGATAAATCTGCAATAACTAAAATTCCCTTTCCTCTACAGCTTCACCCCTCAAAGCAGAACCATAAGAAAATGTTGGGAATGAAGTAAGCTCAGTAAGCCCTGCTGTCATCCTCAGCAATGTCTTTACACCTAAGCAGTCATTCCTGCATTGCTGACAAACTCATTTTCCATTTTCGCTTTGACTTAAAAGTAAAATACGATGGGGTTTTTTAAAAAACATTTTGGTTGTTGTAGTAAATTCTGTACTCCTAGTCCTAATAGATGCTGGCTTGTGACTGGAGCAATTTAATCCCTGAATGTCCCTCTTTAGCTCTTGTCTTTGCCTAAAGGTGAAGATTTCAGTATGGTGAATGCCCATGCTGAACTGTGTGCTAACCCAGCTCCTCCTGCCCACTGTGCTACATAAATAAGGTAAGACTTAGAGTCCCAAATCCTTTATCAGGTGACAGCACAAATCCTTTGAAAATCCTTTTCTAGCTTGTGGTAATGTGTTATGTTTTATGATGAATCCACTCAGGACTTTGCCAACGGCTTTGAGAAGAAGGACAAGGTATGAATAGAGAAAAGATTGGATATTTTGGAGGGCATTAATTCGATGGGCCTTCCATAAATTTCAGTGTCAAAGAGGCTCAGGGGAAGGCCAGGAGCTGCTGTCACTGTGTGCAGGTTGGAGAGGGCAGCACTTCCTTCAGGGATGATGCACATCCCACCTCTACTGTCAGGACAGTCCAGAGACTGTGCTGGGAATCAGCTAACTCAACACAGGAGAAGGGTTTTGTCTAGATTAAAATCAAATCTGCTCTTCAGGTCTGCAGCATTATTCTTCCAAAAATCTCTTATTTACAAGCTATATAAGGGGAAAAGTCACATTCACTGAGAGGGGAAACTTCCCAGTAGAAGTTCAAAATGTTTGTGAGAACACCATGTTATCAAAACCATGTTTTCATGTTCTAACCAAGACTTGGCTCAACTTCACCTTGCTGAGTGGGATGTTTTTGTTGTTGTTGCCTGGTGACTGGCAACCCCCCAAAAATGTAGTGAATAAATACATAGTCAGGAGTCCAGAATGAGCAAGATTCACAGCTGCTTTTCTGCAGTAGTAAAAATCTTGCTACTAAAGTATGATGTACTGGTAGTTTGTTGCATTTTTTGTCTTGTTTTTCTTTGGCAGGTCTTTAATAGTTAACATCTAAGTACTCACAGCATAGTAATGGTGTTCAAGACAGACATAGAAAAATACAAGAAAAATGTGTATGTTGGTATATGCTTTAAATGAGCTCAAAAATCTCCTTATCATCCTGATATCCCTGATATCATCATGCTAATGTGCTGGCAAGTCGTGCAGATGGGCCTCAGTACTTTAATTTTTGTATCACAGAAGAATTTGATTCTAGAATGAGCAAAAGCCTACACAGATATGTAAATCCTTTGCTGTTACAGTGGGGTGATCCAGCCAGATTTATTTCTTTCCCAAAACTTCACCTTTAAGGAGTTTTCTTGAGCCACAAGTGGAAGGGAGATGAGATCAGCAGTCCTCCATGAGGAGTGTTGGTTTTCCCTGTGAAAATCTTTACAGTGATGCTCACACATGACCAAGTGGAACCATTCCCTGCCTGGGTGCCAGACTGCACCTCTTTAACCAGCTTGCAAACTGAGATGATGATAAACTCTTCATTAATTTACTGTGAGGTCAGCTTTCTCCCATGCCATGGTGGTGGGAATGTCTCAGTTCCTAAGTACAGCTTCCTTCCCAAGATGCATCTTAAATTAACTTAAAAATTATCCACTTCCCTCCCACCTTTATACAAGCACATAAATGAAAACAGTATTAAGCAGGTCATTAATGGCTTTTGCTGTTTGCTGTGATAACCAACTGCTCCAGTGGCACAGGAGGAAGGACTTTTGGGACATTTTTTACAGGGTTATATAGAGGGGTGGAGAATTTTTGTAACTATTTTCAGCAGAAATGCAATACTTTTTCATAATATTTCACTGAAAATATTCTAGAAATAGCCTTGCATGGTTGTTTGTTTTTTTTTTTTCCAGCTTAGGAAGGTGTTTAGGGCATAGGATGGGAAGAATTTTAATTTTTTTTTGAGGTATGATCTAAAGAGATTTCTCTATCCTATTTGATCTGAGAACGTTTTTCTTTCTTTTTAATTGGTCTCTGCCACTGTCATAGTTGATTAATAAAACTGGAGCTGCAAAAATAGAAACAATTAGCACCAATAGTGCTGTGCACCTCACTACATGGCAAACACACATTTTATCTTGCCTTTTACCCATTGAATGGTGCCTCTCTCAGATAAGCCCTGCTAATCTAATGACTTGCTAGATCACACAGTGCATCAGAGGGAGAGCTGTGGAAACAAGTTTGAGGGCATGAAGCTACAAATACTCTTGACTATGAGTAACTTTACTCTTGGGAGTATTTCAATTAACTCGAGGAGGGATTGTGTAGGGTAATAAGCTCTGAACTTCATGGAAAGTGTTCTCAGGACTGGTCCCCAAGCATATTCAATTGCAGTCTTCACATAAAATCACATAAATCTGTAGTCAGGGACTTTTAATAAACATATTTTATACCATAAATTACTTTCTGAGGAGGATTTTTAGAGGTATAATTTTACAGCATTGACCTCCAATAGACTCATAAAATTCTATCATGTTAAATGCATATTTAATGGCTTTAAACATTTTATATTAGTGATCCAGTGGGCCTGGAGGACTCTAGTACTGCAACAACCTATTGCGTCAGTAGATATTTAGAGAAATTTTAAAAATGCAGATTATTGACTTTATTATTGATGCAGAGGAGCCACTATATCTTATCAGGCAATTAAATGCCCTTTCATAAAGTGCTCATTGCATGGAGACTGAATTTATGGAAATGATGAAACTTAATGGCTCCAAAGGAATCATTACATTGGGTCTGAAACCCTTTTTGGGATATTAATATTTATTTTAATATTCATGCTTGTAGTAATGAGAAATTAAGGAATTTTGTAGTAAATTACAAATATAAGTACATAGATATAGAGGTTGCTATATTAATTTAAGTAAATCCTAAAGAGAAATGTACTTGCAGCATTTCTTCTTGCCTTTAGAGGTACACAGTTAAACCAGCCCAATGAAAAGAGATGGCTGTATTTTGATAGCTTTTGTAAATCCAGGATGTGCCAGGTCAAAATTTACAATTTTAATTTTCAATTCTACATTTGATTTACGAACACTTACCCACACTTCATCCCTTTCTACTAGGGCTGTAATTTTGCACAGATTATTCTGACATATATTTTATAGCTAATGAAGGATTTTGGTTGTATCCACATACAATATGGCATTGAACCTGGAAATTGCTCTGCTGTCTTCACTTGAGTCCCCTTATAAATTCAGTCCTAAATTCAGCCTTCCAGTGAGGTCCCTCTGGCTGGCAGTTTTTTCAGTTCTGAGTGTGTGTATTATCCAGACAGGTTCTCAGAGATTTAATTTATTTTTTTTCAAAGACCTCCATATTCAAATTTATTTGATATTGGACACAAAGGAATAGAAAATATGAGAAGTATACCACAAGAATGCTAGATATTTGCAGGGTTTTGTTTCCTACTTGGGGTAACACATCCCCCTTCTGGAAATGAAACTGTGCCTGTGTTGAAAATTGCCATGTCATAAAAACCCCTGTGTTGGCACTCTCACGTGCTGAATCCACCTGAGGAGGGGTCTCTAGGTGATCTATTCTGAATTTTACTGTAGCTCCATTCAGTCTTTGCTCTCTCATCTCTTCTCACTTGGAAAAAGAGGAAAATTCAGAGAATATCATATTGTAATAGCCTCTGTAGTCCCTGGGGAGAAAAAAATGTCAAAAAATTGACTAAGTAGAGGTAGAATTTAAATAAAAATACTTGCTGATTTTCTTGGACTTCAAAACTGGCATTTTCCTTTGTCTGAGATTGGTAAAATCCTGAAGCACAGGATTTCACTGTGCTTCCAATAGCACTGTTTTGCTCCTTTTTTCAGTAAATTTTTTTCTTAAATGTCCTTACATTAGTAAAGCCAGGTTTACCTATGTTACAGGTTTACCTGTGTTATCAAGCTGTCTTGAGATTTTTGTGACCTTTTAGGATTTCCCAAGTCTGTTATGCCTTAATGCTGAAAGAGATGCCTGTGTACATCCTGTTAGATTTGAAGCAAAACAGAAAAAAATCACTAAACAGAGAAAGTTCTTCATTAGCCAATAATTTAAAGCAGTGCTTGAGATCACAGTTAACTTTAGGAATCATTTTAGTTTCTGTTCAAGTCAAAGATGAGGCTTATTCTTAACCTGAAGAATCTTTTCTACTTAAAGGCTTCTCTGAGTAAGGTCCTTTGTAGAATAATAACTAAACCACAAATTTTTAAGAAGTCTTTTTTTCATCTTTGACTCACTTTCTTACTGCAGGGCTATTTATAGGATAATGCTATCATTTAAAAGAGGTAGTTTCCCTGTTGTTGCTGTGAAGAAGCTTTACAGATTAGTACAAAATTATTTCAGGTCCTTGAAATGTTGGTTTTTGACTCTTTCATTTTCATGTTTTTGGTGGGTTGTTGTTGTTGGCTTTTTTGGTGGTTTTGGTTTTTTTTGTGGTTTTTTTTTTTGTTTTGTTTGTTTGATTAGTTGGTTTGGTTTTGCTGTTTTTTTTTTTTTTAATAGAAAATGTTATAATGCTATAAAATAAATTCTTTTGTAGAAGGAGACTATAGAAAAGTCCCTGAAGTGCTTCACTTTGAGGAGCTTTGTTCATCAAGGTAGAGGGTTTGTAAGCCACAAGCATTATAATTACCTGGCTTTGCTCTCTTTGAAATCAGTGGCAAAACTCTTGTAGGCTGCAGAGGCAGCCAGAGTGAAAGGAACTGCTTCCCTTTGGTTTATTGTTCCATTTTCTGATTAACATCTTAAACTGCATTTTGATCATGCAGTTTCCACTGTCAGAGAATGCATGATGGTCTTTTGTTGATCTTCTGAGAGAACAGCAGCTCATCTTGATGCCCAGCCAAGGCATCTCTCATTTAGCTGTCCCTCTCAGTTACTGTGTGAGAATGCAGCACAGCCCTGGCTCAGAGTGTCCCCACTCCATCTGGTGACCTGTCAGAAGAGCTTTTAGACCTCTTTCCTTACACCACCCAGCAATGAATTTTTTTTTCTGCGCAAAATGTGTTTTTTTAACATTTTGTGTTGAATAAGTTTAACAGGTCAGATTCAAAGTAAGATTGCTATCATTGAAAAAGTTACTCTGCACCAGTTTAGCCACAGTGACTGGTGGCTCAGAAGATGTATTCTTAGCCTGCAGAAAGTATTGTCATTTAACTGTCCTAGAGGTCAATGTCAGAAAATAAATACTACATCATGTTACCTAGCATTTGTTGCAATGAGAACTATGAACAAGTGCTGAAGTCTAGTTAACATATATCCATTTGACTATGGAACTCAGCCATTTTGGCATTTATTTCTTTTCATTTTCCTAAACAGATGGTTTTATTCCCACCATGCAATTTTTTTTTTTCCCACCACTGTTTCCTTCTCATCTAGCTTTCATTAGCTTTTGTTCTCCACGCATTATTCAGGCAAGTGTGCTGCACATAATCCAGGATTGCAATTAAACAGGAGTGGGAGGGGGGTAAATGAATGGCAGATCTGTACTTAAGCTTCTGCCAGAGATAATGGTGGATAGGTGCAGGGGTCCACTCTTTCTGCTACATTCTATGACTCTGTTCTGTGTAGGTATTAAACAGAGAGGACCAATATTTCTCTCTGTTTCCTTCCCCTTTCACTCTTGCCTCGTACCTGCATCACACAACATCCATCAGTCTCACAAAGGCAGTGTCACATGCTTAGTTATTGCTGCCAGAAGTGATACAAAATCAGGCCTGGCTGACATGTAAAAAGCAGAGCCTTCTTTATGGCAGGCCAATAAAAGTCACCAACAAAAAGCCTGTGGATTTTTAATGGATAAAAAGCACTAATGAATAGGCATTAATTGAAAATTAGGGCATGAAAAATAGAAAATAGGCAAGACAAATCAATTGCTGTACCTATAAGCCTGAGTTGACAATAAACCAACAGCAATAGCAGCAAGATGCATTGGACCAAAATGATCACAGGTGAAAACAGTGGGAAGTTAGGTGTGAATAAATTAGTTCAACAAAGGTCTACTAAACAATTCCACAACTGAACATGAGTGGAGTAACTGTATAAAAGGATTGGAAAAACTATACAAAAAGAATTTAAGATTTATGCCTTGTCTCTGGTAGGAGATTTGATGATTGATTGTGGGAGAATAAAGAAACAAAAACCATGGTGGCTCTTTCCTTGTGCATAGTAGGGTCTGTCCCTGTGTTAATTTCTGTCCCTGTGTTAATTTCATAATCTTCTGTAAAACCTGGGAGTCTCAGTTTGCTCTTGTGCTGGGCACAGATGGTGCACACTCCAGCTCCACGTTCAGCAGATGGACACGTGGGCATGAAAGGTGATGCAGAGGAGAAAGTTTGATCTCAGTAACCTTGCTGTCAGGTGATTTCATTTGTGATGTGAGTGGGGAGAATTTACTGAGGAACTGTGCTTCAATTCTCCTCTTTATAATGATAATTTTTTTTTTTTTAGTCAAAAGTCATATTCAGGAACTTTACTTCAGCATTCTCTTGCCTTAAGTTCCTGAAGAGCCCTAAATATTTTGTTGGCTCTTCCTGACAAATTAGAGGCAGGCACTGGGCAACTCATGGCTGAACATGAAAGAGGATATTCAGGAAAGAGTTACAAGGTCATTTAGAAAACCTATTCTGTTCTTGTCCCATTTTCTGACATACAAAAACTGGTTAGTATTACCCAGATAATGAACAACTTGTGCCATTTTTGCTCTAAGCACTGCTGCTTGTTTCACCTGCACTGTCTGGTGCCCAAGTGTGCATGCACCAGGACACCTTGGAGGGAAGGATGCTGTGCCTTTGTGATTGCTGCAGAGCAGCCAGCAATCCTTACAGTTGGGAATTTTTCAACATGAAATTACAATCATTTTCCTGCTCTCCACTGGCATCAACAAAACCCATTAACTGTAATAACAGGACTGATTTTGCTCTTATTAGGCTTTTATTAAGAGCTAAGTATCTTGATAAAGCAGAATATGCTGCAACTTGACAGCAGAAGTGAAGCATTCTGGAGAGAGCTCCTACCATCAGTTCTCCTTCCCTGGTGGTGATGAATGTGCACCATGAAGAGATTAAATCATGTGCTCCACTCAAGCAATAAAATGCTCTGTGCACTTTCTCAGTAGTCAGATTGTTGATTCTGATCAAGTGGAGTACTTGGCTGATCTTGGGATTCAGCTGATAAGAAAGTGGAAATATTTGAAACTCAGAATTGACTGCCAACTAACTACATCATTTCATACATTCATCTATAATGGTTAAAATATTGTGTGTTCTTAAATTTATTGCTGCTCTTTGCAATAAAGAGCGGTCCCTGAATTTAAATAGTTGGATTGATTTTCTTTTTCCTTTAAATTTCCCAAGGCACAGGAGCTCTTCTATCATGGTAACTACTCCTGGCTCACACCTGGGGCTAAGGCACAGGTGTGGGACTATGCATTGCCATTCTCAGAGCACTGTCTTTGCACTGCTGTGAAACCTCCAGATTCCAGCTGATGTATCAGGGCAGAATTAACAAATGAAAAAATCACAGATTCAAATTTCAGGGGCATATAAGCAAATATTTTTCTGGAATAGTTAATATGGTTTTTGTCTGATCTGAAGCTATTTGATAATTCAGGTTAAATCCTGTTTAATTAAAATCTATCTAATTATGCTGCTTGTTTTGTGGGATGAAATTTACACTTCCATTTCCCAGAATTCCCAAACTGCTGAATGAAGCTGCAATATCATATTCTAGGTACAGCTTTTTCTCTTTCAGAAGAATCTGTCCAACTTAGTGTAATGGAGTGAGCTGGTGCATCAGAAAATAGGAATCTTATTTTCTACCTTGGTAGCAAGGAGTCTTTATGGTTGTTCAGTCTTGCCTCCTCTTTGTGACTGCCATGCTTAGTGGAATTTCTTCAACAGGAAGAATTGAGCCTGACCCCAGTGTGTCTGCAGTAACTGAGATATGTAACAGCACAATGGTTAGGGGCATGCACCTACAGAAGAGGCCTTGTGAGTTTGTCTTCTCAGGGAAAGGAATACTCTCAATGACTTTTCTGGAATTTATTGTGTGGTTTAGCAAAAAANNNAAAAAAAAAAAGTAGCGTTAAAACCCTCAGTTATTTTCAGGTAAAACACAGATACAAGCATTAACTACTGCAGTTATTACCTATTGTAATGCCCATTGACTTCATACACAAATGTTTTCAGGTTTCTTTTCCCTTTATTCTGTTTTGTTTTGGTCTCAAGAATGTTGAAATCAGATTGCTGAAAGTAGAAGGGAATTAGCTTTTGAGTCAGTGCAATGTGCACACATGTGCTTCCATATAGAGCTGTTATTTTAGCATTTTACTCTTTTAGGTACTTGCTGTATTATAAAATAAGCAAAGTCCAAAACTATATGGCTGTCCTTTATGCATTGCATAGAAGGACTCAGAGTAATCAATGTATGGATTAAACAACACTGTCAATTAATCTTTAAGTGTGGAATTACTTGGCAAAGGTTTTCAGTATCATTCAAGAAAGAATATGGGGCCCTGCAGTTTTCTTAAAGGAATTCTATATTTTTCTAAATATGCATGCAGCAGTTTACTAATCCATGTCCTGGCTTTGCTGTAAATTCCTATAAACTCCTTTTCTGAGTTATGTTCAGGTGACCTGGGTATGATCAGGCAGTGCCAAAGGTGCCAGGTCTGCAGTCATTGGGGTTTAGGGAATTCAAGAGCATGCTTGTCTCGATACATTTTAATTAGCACTGGGAAACAAGTATACAGTATAGTGCATTGGTAGATGATAATGTTATACAAGTGCATTTTTCTATGATGAACAGAATGTTCTGCTTTATTCTGAAATCTATCCATAGGACAGTTGGCATAAACTTGGTTTAAAATGGCTATAAAAGCCCTGGTGGCTCTATTCTTCTTAAACCAGTGGAGCTGGGGAGGGGGAATAGAACCTAATATGTCAGGAAAATAGCAGGTATCACTTGTCTCTCTTAGCAAGGAGACAAGTTGCTGAGATTTACATGTAAGGATGAGAAACTCCTTTCAAAACTTTTCTTTACAATACTGCAGTTTGGGAAATACATAACAATGAAAGCATGTTTACTTTGTGTGGAATTCATGTCATGATGAGGATAATAAGACCCTCCAAGGCAATAATTGCTTCACTGTAGGGTGCTTCTGCATCTCAAATTGCTCAGCATCTGGGTTTTAAATCATTTGTGTTCCTGGTGGGTAAAGCTGCCAGGCAGACAAGTAGCATTTTTAAACTTACACAGCACGATCATGGCATGTGTGCATTTAAGGCTGAGCTTATTATCATCAGGAACTGTTACTTACACCATAGAGACAGACACCAAATAAATTCTGTATGATACAATCTTAATAAATTCTTTTCATTCACAAGGAAACCATTCAGCTTATGATACAGATGTGGTTTGGGTATTTCAGCAGACTGTCCAGCAGGAAGGCTTTGTCTGCTGAGCTCAGAAAATGTGCAGTAAATTCCACAACTTATCTGTGCTGTGCTGAGCAGGTGACAGCCACTAAATGCCATGCTGAAGATCATGGTATAAGCAGGAAGAGGCTTTGCTGTATTCCTAGAGAATTATGATATTAACATGTAAAGTAGACCTCAGCTTGGTAAGAGCCATTCTGCCTGCAGGAACCACTGAAACTGAACCTGTGCTTCATTTTTACTGGGGGAGAGTTAGACTGGTGACAAATATTCTGCCTTTGAGGTGTCCTTCTCCACTGCAGCTTCTAAATGATGCATGCAGAGCATTCTTCCAATCCTAACCTGAGTATGTCATGGAGCATATGGGGAGTAGCTGTGGTGCTGATTTTTGAAAATCCTGATTCTAAAAAGAGCACCCTGAGGTGGCTGTTTGGTGGTGGCTGCAAGTCCAACTTGAAGCAGCTGATCTGCACCTTAACTATCTGAATTACTGAGGTGTGGGCAGCAGTGAGACTTGCACTGTTCTGTCTTGTCCATGTTCTGTCCATCTCAAGTTGTGGCTTAACACCTCGTGTTTATGTCCCCAACTCCCAGTGTTGGCGTTTTGGGAAGATTTTCAAATCCTGCTCTTGCCTACATCCATCGTGTCCCTGGGACAGACCAGCCTCGTGTGCTGCTGTCTGTGCAGGCTGCAGGTCTCAAATGCAATGCCAATCTATCTGTCCTGAAACTGTGGCTCTGGAGAGACCCTGGCAAAGCTGTGATGTGCCTGACATTTCTTTTTGGCTCCAGTGGCAGCTGCTTTGAAGTTTGTTTGGGGGTGTTATTTTTTTGGGTGAAGAGCTTTTTGGGGTTTGTTTTTTTGCTTTTTCTTCTTTTTTTCTTTTCTCCCACCCCCAGTGGTTATTTTTAACTTGGATCAATTCCCTGATCTGATTCCCTTCCCAGTCACACAAATAGTTGTACTGGCACAACAGAGGGACAGCAAGAATTAGCAGGAGGAGCAGTGACTGCACACAGCAGCTCTTGTACGGAAGAAAAACACCTTCAAGTCCTCTCTACTGTGTCCATTTGAAGTGCCTTCATTCAGTGTCTGTTACAGGGTTTTTTTTGTTGTTGTTTTGGATTTTCCTCTCTTTGTTGTTACACAGGTTTTTTCCTCAGTACAAGAAGTTGTTTCAACTCTGCCAGTGCTCATCTGCCACCTCGTTAGTTGTCTGCTGACTACTGAAGCACTTAGGAAAGAAGCAAAAATCTCTGCAGACCTCCAAGCCAAGTTAGCAGGCAATAGAAAATTAGCAGTAAGATAAACATTACCTAATCTTCAACAGGCAAAAAAAGTAATAATTTTCTTGTTAACCACACAATTCTGGCTCAAAAGCTTGTGACAGCCACACATGCAGAGTGATTAGGGATACCCACTCCACAAGGGGATTTTCCCCTCTGCACTCAGGGAAAGAGGCTTGCCAAGCCAGCCTATGCCAGTGCTTGGTGCTTTCATGCTTTCCTGCTTTCTGCAAGGTGGTGTGAATCAGCATTACTTGATGGTATTGAAGGTGTTAATTATGGCTGTGGTCTGTGGTTTGGCTCTTTGCTTACAAGCTTCTTTTTTTTCCCCTATGAAGGGAGACTGAACCACTTGGAAGGTGATTCTGCTCTCTAATGTCATACTTCTCCATGTCAGTAGTCAGCAACGAAATAAACTTCTAAATGTACCTGAAATCATCCTTTTTCTAAATTCTTATCCTCAGTTTTGGGAAAGGAGAGAAGTTACTCGTAAGAAATGAAAATGTTTTTCTTTTATGTTTACTTGATTTCAGAAAAAGTTTCACAGTGGGGTCCTGACCCTTCTTGAGCCAGTAGCACCTTCAGTCATCTTTTATACCACTACAAAGTAATCCTGCCTTTCTTCTTCTTTCTTTTGAGAGTGATACAATGAAGTGGAAGACGTACATGCACCTGAACTTATGACAAAATACTCTGGTAAAACACAGATCTGCCAAAAACTTCAGCATTTCTATTGTTTTTTGTTGCCCTCTGCTTTGGCAGTATTTGGATTCTGGACAGGATGGAGGTTGCTTGGTAGCTGTGAGATAAAAAAATAATAATTGTGCTAGTGCTAATAATAATGGCATAATTTTAATGAAAAGAAGAGAGAGAAATAACACCTGACAGTTGCTCACCACTCCCTGACCAATCCTGACCAATCCTCCCAGCCCAGTCCTGAGCAGTGGTCAATGGCTTCTGGCCAAGTGCCCCCTGTTTACACACTGATGTTGTGTGGTTTGGAATATCCCTTTGGCCAGCCCCAGTCAGCTGGCCTGGCCATGCTCCCCAAGGCCTTCTTGTCCACCTGCTCACTGTCAGAGCATGGGAAGCTGGAAAGTCTGGGACTTGGGGTAAGCATGGCTCAGCAAGAACTCCAACATCAGTGCATTGTCAGCCTAATCCTCGTCCTAAATTCCACACAGCCCGTACCAGCTCCTAAGAAGAGAATTCACTTTATTCTAGCCCAAATCAGGACACATCTGAACTTTGCTTGGAACTCTGCAATTGATTAGGGTTCTTGGAAATAGCTGTAAGAGGGGGGAAAGTGCTCAGATCCTCGCCCTGTGCCAGCCTAGAGCAGAGAAGCTTTTGTTTGTTTCTGGAGCATGGAGATGCCCTTCTGTTACTTCATGTCCATTAATGTGTTCCCCAGGAAACCTGAAATCAGAGCTGTAGGAGGTATTTTACTTACCCTTTGGCACAAAATGATAACTTTCAGCAAAGGGAACTTTTATTCAGCCGGATCCAGGAGATTACAGACGTGTACCTGAAGGCAGAGGAGATTGAGTTCTATAAGGTATACACTACACAAAAGAGTGCTACAGTCTCCACCAGTTTAGGAAAGTGTCTAGAGACTGTATTCTGCTTTTACCCATATAGGTCTAAGGAAATTAATCAATAAGCAAGGACACAGGGTGAAAACATATGGTCTTTGATATTTAATAAATGGATTAACAGAGTCCACCGCTTAATATTCAGCCTCTGCCTTAGGAGTATAAATTAATAAGCATTAGGTTCTCTTTAATGAGGAATTTTCCCTTTTAAAACCTGAATGAATTATCAAAAAGAGCTCTGGCAGAATTTCAAAGACATTTTCTGACCTTCTAGTATTCTGGCCTGCATGAATTTTTAACAAGATGCTATATATCTGGAAGGCCTATTAGAATTTGTCTGCAGGAAATCTATCTGCCCTGCAGCCCCTCACCCCCTTTTTTTCTTTTTTTTTTTTTTTTTTTTTTTTTTTCCTTTTTTTTTTTTTTTTGGATAATCAGACAACTAAAGCAGAAAAAGGAAAAATATCTGTAATAGCAAGGGAATGTTTAATTTATGGAAATAAAGTTTAAAAAAAGAGTCCTTATTCAAGTTAATAAAACTCCACACATGGTTATTAAATATTAATCCTGGCTGGCAAAAATCCTTTATTTATAGTGCGACTTTCATTTATATTCGTTTTTGTATAGTATCAACAATGTAAAGTGTTCCAAGATCTGTTTGAAAATGCATATTTTAAAGTGCATAACATGCATAACTTACAATTAAATGCACATGGCTATGGTTTTCTTTTTTGCTGGTTTCTATCTCAGAAAACCTTTAAGAACTCTTCTTGGCATCTGAGACTGTTCAGAAAATAAATGTAACAGACCAAAGCAGATGTTTTACGTATTTGTAGATTGATTTTCAGCATAATGAAGAAAGCTCATTGTCATTACTTGCTTTATTTTTTTTATTTTTTAAAGGGTTGCTCTGTGACATTTTGAAAAGGCAGAACATTGTGTTTCATAAAAGATTTAAGTTATCTATGCAAATTTTTACTGATGCGGTTTTGAATACTAAATGCCAATTCAGAAAAATACTGTTAATGTAAATGGAATCTGTATCTGTTAATGTAAATGGAACTGTTTCACTTCTTGGCATCACAGCATCAGCTGGCCTTACAGACAGGACAATCTGTGGGGGAGAAACAACCATTAGGTTTTAGTAAACAGATTATTAGAAAGTGGTTCCCTTTATCTAGTTAATAATTGCAGGAACCACTAATAGGATTTCCATGTCACTATCTCTTTTATTCCACTAGTTTCAGGGGAAAGTTCCTGTCTGAGTTAATCCTTTTGTGCAAAATACCTCCCCAGGATAAACCCACAGGAACTGTTGCAGTTGGTGGAATTGCACATCAGTTGGACCCGAGCCACTGACTGAACATAAAACTGGGAAATTCAGAGGCTGCTTCACACATTCAAATGCTAACTGGTCCCTTGGGTCTGGAGTTCACTGACATTCCCTGCCCTGGCTCTTGATTAGGGCCATGCAAGAGTAGAAAATGATGCTGAAACACATGGCTTAATAAGAGCTGGTTAATTATTTGCTCATATTACTTTGTCAGGACAGCATAGCCCTGGAACAACTCCACTGTGGCTGATTTTCAATAAGGCAGCATTGAGCTGACACAGTATTGTCTTACTTTGATAGGACAAGGGGTAATGGTTTAAACTGAAGCTGAGTCCACTTAGGTTAAAGATAAGAAAAGTGTTTTACAGTGAGGGTGGTGAAGCAATGCCATGGATTGCCCAAAGAGGTGGTAGATGCCCCTTTCCTGGGAATGTTCAAGGTCAGGTTGGGCAGGGCTCTGACATGTCCCTGCTCCTTGCAGGGGGTTTGGATTAGACAGCCTTTGAAAGGTCCCTTCCAGCTTGAACTATTCTATCATTCCAGTATTTCTTTGCAGGGGGAGAAAGTTTTGAAGATGTGTTGATTTAATTTTTGAGAATAAGGCCTGCAACAGCTTGTGGCAGTACTTTTCTGCCCGTGTCAGACATCTGCAAGGACACAAACAATCCAAGCAAAGCTGGATGTCTCAGTGTCATCAGAGGGCAGTCAGGGACTGTTGTTGGGGGTGTTTCTCCCCTGGGACCCTGTTGTACCTTTCACGTTGTTGCCAGTGGTTCTCTGTCTTTTTTTCATGTCCAATTCTGCACATGCAACAGGCAGCCTTTCTGAGATCATTGCCTACAGGCAGGCAGCCTGACAGTTCCCTCCCAATCCCCTGGTGGAGGGATGACAGGGAAATGGGATGTCACTCTCTTCAATGTTTTCCACTAGAGTGACAGGTGATTCCTGGTATGCAAAAGTGACTCTCATGGGGGACATTTATGTTTGTTGTTTGGGTTTTTTTTCTGTTGGGAACTCATGGGTGCAAAAAAGAAAAAGGCAATTGAACTGACAGGTGAGAGCTGCACAATAAGAGGGTAGGGAAACCAGAGAGGATAAGAAAAAAGTCTCAGGCAGGTAGGTGGCAGGAGCCCCAAGGGTGACTAACAATGCAAAGGGAAGATCTCTGTCTTAGACTTCTTTAGCTAAACCTGTGGTTCTGTTTTTTAAAAATGTATCATTGCTGTTTCTTTTCTAAGGCTCAATGTTAAATAAATTGGAGACCAGTAATAAGACACAAGTGCTTTGGCAGAGGCTTCACATTCAACACCTAAAGGGTCCATCAGGTTGAATAATGCTTTTAAAACCCCAGTGTTTGTTGTGTAGGGCTGTTGTACAGCCTAACACTGCCCAGAGAGACTGGCCAGCAAACCTTTGCAGAATTCATGCCAGAACTGGGACGTGCTGTGGTCTGGAGGGGTCGTGTGTTCAGTGCAGAGAAACAAGGGAACAGAGTTTGTTTGGACATCAAGCTCCTCAAAACAGCACACCTGGGAGTGGTGTTGAGCAATCAGTTCTAGTAATAAAGCTTCCCACAGGCCACCTTTTTCACCTTTTTTGATCTCTTTATGTTATTTTTGAATGTTCTCATGCTGTAGAGTTAAAGGATCAGTGTGCATGAGGAGATGAACATGCTAACAGTAGAACTGAAGGCAGGATCAGTATGTCCTGGTTTCATCCCAGTGAAGTCTGTTAGGGAAAATAATGATGAGATTTTGAAAGACACCTGGAGATGTTAATCACCCAAATGCCATCAACAGTGCTTGAAAATTACTTCTACATGCCTCAATTTAAATAGAGGGATTGTCAATATCTACTCAATTAAGCTGGGTCTCCCTGACAGTGCTATTGACCACAAGGGAGGGGAGTGTGCTACATTGATGATAAATGGTGAAATAATTAAAAAACTGTTGTTCTTCAGATAAACTATTATATTTCCCCAGAGAGAAAGAAGTACAAGACCTTTTTTTTATGGAAGTACTTTCTGAGCATGGTATCAGTGGGTTAGGAATTTGAAAAATGAATAATTCTGTGAACCATCATGCTTATCTTTAAGGACATTAAAATAAAAATATACTGTGCCTTACATTTGCAAGCTACATAGGACTATATTTTCTTTTTTTTTTCTTTTTTTTTTTTTTTTCCTGAATAAGCCACCGTACTTGCAAGGACTAATTTGCATTTCATGATTTAAGTGAACAGGTATCTGCTCAGGTGGCAGAGCATACACCAGAAGTAACTGGGGAGTAGAGAGCACTGACATTTGTATACAGCATTTCTCAGAGGAAGCCAAGTCTATAGCTGAGCAGAAACAAAATTAAAATCATGTTTTCAGGTGGCCAGTGCAGCTGGCACCCTTGAGTTTGCCTCTGCCTTTCTTTGGGGGTCATGTAACATTGCCCCAGAGCCACCTGAGGGGAAGGTCTGTTAGGAGTTCTGGGGGGTGCTCAGTGGCTCAACCACCACCTCTGTGCTTCAAGTCATAGTTTCACCATCTGTGGTGACAGGCTGATTGTCACATCAACCCCCAGCGCTTTCCCACACACCTCAGTAGTTTGATAGTGGCAAAATCAAACAGGCACAGTCTGATCTTGTCCAGAACAGTGATCTGATGGCCACATGGGTAAATGCTGCTCTCTGAAACTCTCCAGACACTGGATTTCTGGAGTTCATCTGGGCTGTCAGATGAGTGCAGCTATCAGTTGATTTAGATTTCTGGAGTAGGAAAATGAAATATTTCTGGAGGTCATATCAATGAGTATATATTAGAAGAATAAATAGTGATCAGAGGGAGTGTTTAGCTTTTAAATGCAGGCATTGAGTCCAAATGTTTTGTTCAGCCCTCCTGTTTCCCAGCTTGTTCTGAAATGCTGCAGGAGAGCAGTGCAGAGAGGTTCTGCCTCCTGTACACAGAGCAGAAGGGTGCAGTAGGTTTTGTACAATGAAGAGCTCACAAAAGTGCATTCAAACACCTGCAATTACCAAAAAAGCACTTATGGTGCAAAGACTTGGATGTGTGTTCATGTAAAGCATCCAAGGGAGTACAAGACAGATTTCTGTGTGTCCTAGTTTATTTCTGTGGCATGTCCTAGGCCACAGCATGGCACCTGGAGGTTTTTAAGGAAAAATTGGATGTGGCACTTGGTACCATGGTGTGGTTGACAAAGTGGTGTTTGGTCATAGTTGGACTCAAAGATCTCAGAGGTCTTTTCCAGCCTCAGTGATTCTGTGATCTCTGTTCATTTGTTGCTGCCTGGTGTGTTTCTCTGATGGGTTTTGTCTGATGCATCTCTCCATGCAATCCTAAGCATCTGTAATGGAGTTATCTTGGTGGAAAAGAGAAAATTCCTATTTAAACGTTTACTAAGGCATAATATTTGGGGGATGGGTTAAGGGGTTTATTTGGTAGGATGACTCTTATATCATCTGAGGATGCAATGCATTTTATAGATTTAAAATGAATGAGGTATTATATGAATGCTACAGGAAATTAGGTATACCTGAAGGGAGTTGGTTGCCCTGTATAAATAAGGTTGCATTAAATATGCAGGAAAAACGAAAACAAATTACCAATAATTGGATATCTGTGTTCTTTGTGCATGTAGTTAGAAGAAACAGCAAATTTGTGGTAGGACAAAGACTAGGAATGAAAACTTACTTCTAATTGTGACTCAATATTTGTCAACTCTGAAGCCATTGCATGTCCCTCAGACAGTGAAAGTCACTATCCTCCCTGCCTTTTTCCACCTCTCCATCTACAGGGTCGTTGAGTAGTGTGATTTTTTTGGTTTTTTGTTTTTTTTTTTCCTCTCTCCACAAATAATGATTTGAATTTCAAAAGGTTTTGCTTTGAAACTGCTATCACCCTCTTTGTTTTTGCTTTTTTGCATATGTTCCATGATTTTGCTGGCAGGGAAATTCATAAGCAGCAAGATTTAACTAAATAGAGAATATTAATAGAGGATGAATTTCAAATTCATATATATGGCATTTCACACTATCTATTCTAAGTCATATGCTCTCCTCTCATGAGCTAATAATGTACTGTGTAATTTATGAGGTATGTCAAATGGGCTACTTCACAGATTTTAAATATCAGCTCATAAATTGTGAATAATCATATTCACAAATATTATTTCTAGAAATTAATTAAAATTAACAATAGATCTGTATACTAAATGTTGACCTCTGGTGGCAAAGACTGTGTATATGGAAGAGGAAACCATTTTTCTCAATGATTTTCTGCACAATTTCTCTAATAGACAACCTGACTACAGACTGGAATATCAATGCTTAAATTAGGTATTGAATATCAAGCACTGGCAAGGTAGGAAACTGAATTGTTTGTTATCCACTGTGATGACAAGAATCCCTCTTTTATAAATTTAGTTCCAGCAGTCAATTGATTTGAAGAAACACTAAATTTTCCATGGAAACATAACTGCTTCCTGGAGAACAGTAGCACAACAGCTCCATGCTACTTAGACAAATGCAGAAATTCACATGTAAATGACTGCACGTGGTCTTTCACCTAAGTAAATCAATATATGACTGTGTAAATCCTTGAGATTTTTGAAAATGCTGGCCTTGACCAAAAAGCCACCCCAAGATTAGAAGTATATTTGTATATATTTTCCATCTGCAAACTTAGATATACTTTGAAGATTGATCTTATATATCAGAAAACAGCTTTCTTCAGGAAATCAGTTTGCTGCTTTACTGAAACAGTTTCAGCTGCCTTACCAGAGGAGCCCTGTTTTTCAATTTTGTGCAAGGAGTGCCATTTGCATCAGGAGAAACTATTCCCTTGGCTAAGAATTACCCCTGTGATATGAATCAATGGAGCAGGGCTTTATAACTTTGTTTATATCAAGCACATGATGGGATTGAGAAACAGAACTGGACTCTTCTTGCCTAAGACCTTTTCATCATCAAAGAGGTTAAATGTGTGGGGAACAGAAAACATGTTTGCAGGTTCTTTGAGTTGACTTCAGTCTGTCCATGCTTTGTTTCCCTTATCTCTAAAATGGGAGGAAAATAGATGTTGTGCTGTTTCCAAAGAGTGGGAGCAATGGCTCTGAATTTGTGAGTTATGTGGAGATGCTTTGGTGACTGGAGGTTGAAAGTACAAAGTTCTGCAGACTTTGTTTCTTGTTCCCTTCATGCCCAGGGAAGTGACTGGGGAAGGTGTGTCCAGGCTGGGGTCTGCTTCTCTGCTAATTTCTCTATTTATCTTCCTTTGAGCTATCTTTGATAGCTTTTCCCCCACTCTCTGTTCATTTTCTGACCCTAAAATATGTCTAGGCAGGTGATTTTTGCACTCTGTGTGGTCTGTAAGCTTCACTATGCTTGAACATCTTTCCTTATGAATTCTACTTTGTTCAGTGCAAATCCACCCCTAATTACCCTTCTGTCAGTGGTGGTTTTCCACTGGCTTAAGAATGTGTGTGACTTTCCCTAACAACTTGCAGTGCAGCTTTCAGGAGACAGCAGTAGTTGATATAATCCCCTGAAAGAGATGAAAAAGGGTGAGAAGGGAACAAAGGGTTCCTGTGTGTCTCCTGCCACTCAGGCCTTGCTCCAGCTGCAGCCACTCTGCAAAATGGTGGCATGGGAAGATTAAAGCAGCTGAAACACTTCCATGAAACAGAACCAGAATTTTGCATGGGGGAAGTGGGATTGTAAGGAGAAAAAGATGGAATCTGAAGGCATGCCATAGACATTATAACCTGGATACAGAGTTCCAAACAGAGGAAAAAATATTAACCTGCACTGGTGTTTTAGTCTCTCTGTGCTGTAAGGAGAATTCATTGATCCACTGGAACTGAAAGGAGCTCTGAGCACCCCCAACTGAGTTGAACTGGTCTCTAATAATATTTATTGAACACAGATTTCCTTGATAGTGGCCATTAACAACTTCTACTAATAGCAAAAAATCTTTGGTATTTTTCAGAATTAACCGGAAGATGCACCTTGTCTAATATTATGGATATATGGATTGGCTACCCAGATATTTGGCTTCAGATATTTGGTTTTTTTAAGGATTGTTTAGGTCAGCTGGTAAGTGCACTTTGTTAATTTTAGAAAATGAACATGTAGCTCAATATTTTTTCCTTTGTTTGGTTGCAAAACAAACAGGGCTTTTTGTTTGTTTATGTTGTCTTTTGTCTTTCTTTTCCTTTTCTTTTTAACAGAAAAGCCCTGGGGACCCAGGGAACAAATAAATTATATATTTTTTCTAGCACTGCATAGTTTTATTATGTTTATAATTTGTTAGTCATTCTGTTTCTTACTAGAAGTAGCTGTTGTTTCAGGATTACACAAAATCTATTGGGGATAGAGAAATGAGATATTTACAGAAGCAGACATATTTCTTCAGTTTCTTTACTGGATTAAAGAAGAAAAATGGTAGAATGAACAGGAAAATGAAAAGAAATGCTTATTTTTTTCTTGAGATAATATTTTAACACTATTCAGTTATGTGTATTTATCTCCAATCTTTATGACTCAAAAGATTTGAATATAATAAAACTCTGGTACACCAAAACCAAGAGGTAATAAAAAACCCCATTGTTCTAATTTAATGTATTTGACAAATTACCTCAAAATGAAAAAGTTGCTTCTTTTATTGTTGTTTTTTTTTTTTCCTATGCAGAAAGAGCCCATAACCTTATCAGATTACAATTCCTTAGCAATGTATACTTTGTTTATGATTAAAATAGTCTGTGTATTACCTGGGTTTTTAGGTTCAGAATACAATTCAACCTGATTTCTGTTACACCAGGGCTAAACAGGGACAAAAGCTTTATTTTTCAAGACTTTCTAACTGAATTCAAATGAGGCTTCACCTGGTGTCCTGCCCATTTCTGTGGGTGCATTTAAGTGATTTTACTGCTTTGGTGTAGGTTGTGCAATATTTTAATTGGAAAATATCAGTGAAAACATTAGTCCCCTCATAGCTAGTAAGAGTTTATTCACTCCTTACAAATGATTCCTCAAGGTTAAGTTTAAAGAAATTAACATGGGCAGACTAAAAGAAAAGAAAAATAATTAAAATCCCACAATAGTAACTAAAACTCTTTTTAGTGAGATTTTTATGTGAAACCTCCATTATCTGTAAAGAATCTGCATTGTTTGTCCTTGCCCTCCATTTTTTGTTTGATTAAAAAAAACCAAACCATCAAACAAAACAGAAGCTAACTTTTAAAACGGACACTCAAGCTTACATATTATTTTAAAAATTGTTCAATTAAATTAAAAAATGGGATAGAAAGGACTTGGGATAGAAAGGGACACATATTAGGTGTAATAAAAATCTGCAGGACTTACATGGAACTGTGACAACTGAGACACCAGTGTAGAAAATGAAGTCACCACTGAAATGGCTGAAATTTGGTGACTGCAGCTTGCACACAGAGGATTAAAAAACAGCTGGCAAAATTTCAGTACCCCAGATAGGCTTGTGCATTCTGACATGGGTTTGCAACAAAGTTTGGCCTATATTAAATCTGATATATCAGATGCCTCAATGAATTAAGAGTTTAGAAACAGGTTTCTAACCTAAATAGAGATGTAAGAGCATCTAAAAACGTTCCTATTGAACAAACTGTCGAACAGAAAAATCAAGACCAGATTAAGTCAATCAGCAGGTTAGCTTTTTAATTAAAAAGCTTTCTTTAGTGCTTTCACATGTATCTTGCTAATTTGTCCAGGTTTTATGTTTTTCTCCTGTGTGCTGGCTATTAGGCTGCACAACTTGAAAGACTTTTCTGCCTATGCAGGTCACATGCAGGGTAGTGGTCAAAATACATCTTTTGACTGGTCCACTCTCTTGGGATGTTCAAAGTAGCTATTCTTACCAAGGTAATTGGCAGAACCATATTTCTGCACAGCCCTTAGATTTGTGAATGGCTTAACAATAAAAATTAACTGGGTGAAAAAAATAATTCAAAATAACTACTTTGAACCAGGTTGAATAAAGTATCAGTTGCCTAAAATAGACATCTTCCTAGTGTGACCTGGGGAAAAAACATAATAATAATAATGAAAACCTCTGAAAATAGCTCTTATCTGAACTGTTTAGACATGGGCAGCACTCATGACATTGTTCACAGAATATTTTGTGTGACTGCAGTGGCTTCACATCCTAATATAATAGTCCTTGATCCTCTGTTTCTCCTGAAGTGTGTGACAGTCTGCCTTGCAGTGCACTTGCTAGAGAGGAGGAAAGAAAAAGATAAACCAGGCACACCAGTGGATGCTTCCCATCTTTCTGGTATGGTTGTAGCTGAACCTGTGACTCCAGAAGAAAGAGGATGAGAGGGGCAGTGTAGATGTGGAGTACTGCAATGTACAATCATTTGACTTCATGTTTTTGTTCCCTGGGGTTACCAAACCTCTCTTGAAGAGTTAGATTTGAAGAAAATTGAAAGAACTGTCATTTCTTTGTCCTACCCTGTTGCCTGTTGGATGACTTCTTAGTTTGGTTAAGTTCCTGAAAGCTAAAATTCACTTAGAGAGACCATTTCTGTCAAGGACATGCTTAATCAGCTGCACTAGGGTAGGAGGTAAGAGCAGCTCTCTCTTGGGCTTTGTAGTAAGTCTTCGTGTAGATAAGCAACATGGTGCACTGGCAGCTTAAAAGGGTCTCTTGTGTTTGAAGCAAACTCCATGGGCTCTAAGCTGTGTTCAGAGTTACTTTGATAAATGCATATCTTAAATTTTCTCAGCCAGAGAAAAGTTTTTTAAAACTGGTAGACCACCTTCCCCAAGCCAGTGAAAGTTTCGTGTCATTTGTCTCCTCTCTATTTCCATTTTTTTCCACATCCAAGGTAAAAGAATAAAGCCTATTATACTTCAAGAAATGTATTTTGATTCCTTTTATGTTGTCTTCTTTAAATATGATGTTCTATGACAGTATTACTGTAAATCTGAGAGTGATTCTCTTCCCTTTGAAGCTCAGACCTATTCTTCATTTTAATGTGTCTACCAGCTTCACGTGGCCCGCTCTGCCAGGTTCCTGTGAAGATGCAGTGCATCTGCTTTTGTGAACTCTGTCATCTTCTTCTCAAATGTAGAGCTGAATACTTCCTGTTCTTGGACTCTTTAGAGTTCAGTTCACAAATTTGTGCTATTTTTTCTTTTTTTCTTTTCTTTTTTTTTTTCCTTTTTAAATTTTTTTTTTTTTCTATGCTATGGGTGTCTAGGATTCCATAGTTATAACAAGTGTTGGAGAGTAAGCTTCACATGCAAATAATGGCCTTTTCAGTGGTAAGTGGTTCAATTGCCAGTGTAAAAATAGACACTTCCTCATACCTTTGTGCTGTTTATTATTCTATATTAGCATCTGTGAAGTGCTGTTTAATGCTCTTCAGTGGTGTGTGTGGCTCAGGAGCACAATGAGCCAGCTCAGGCTGACAGACCTCGCTGTCCTTTCAGCTGAGAAGCCAAGGCTTGGTGCAATATCCCTGAAAGAAGCAATCAGTGGATTTACAGAACAACACAGCACACTGACTTTTACTGCCTGTCCCCAAAACATAATATTAAATTATGTGTTAAAAAGGATATTAGGGGCAGGGTCTTTGGAAGAATCCAGCTTGTGTCCCGTCTGAATTAGCATATAGATGAGCTGGAGTCTCAGATGAAGCACAAGCTAGATGAGTTTTCTAGCACTTTGCTGCTTTGCACATTATCTCTGTCAAAATACAGCTTTGTGAGTACAGCCTTACACACACATTTTTGGAGATGTTGCATAGGCAGCAAGGAAAGCAGCAGCAGCCACAAGGGACGGTATTCACCTCCACTTCCATGCTTCCTGTGCCTTATCAAAACAGATCTGGCACACTTGTGTGCAGCCCTGCATCACAAAAAATGCTTTCCCAGTAAGACAAATCTGTAAACCCAATTTCCTCCTGTTGTCCTCTGGAACAGCATTTAACCATTCCTAGCATAGAAACTGTTAAGTGCAAAATAATTTTGTTGGTAGAATTGCAAGTGTCCCCAGTCACATGACTTCTACATGTTCAGCTAGGACATTATTCTGTATACCAGTAACCTAGGGCCTGGGTAGGACCTGGAAAATATTGGATAAACCCCTCCCAGTTAGAAATAAGTGAAACCTAAAGACTTATTTATGAAAACAGTAACGTTGTATTTGCAGAATAAAAATAAATAGCATGTTTTGGAATTAGGTCTTGCATTACTAGCAGAACCTAGAAATGGGGTTTTTGGGCAAAATGACAACAATTGTCCTTTGGAGAGCTCGAGCCTGAACTGCACCTGGCAAAGCCTGTAAATAATGACATATGGCCCCTTTCCTTTGTTGCAAGTTGCTGCCAGCCTTGATTGTGCATTTTGAGGAATAAAGGCGAAATGTGTCCACCTCTGTGAATTTTTGACATAACACTAACACCAGTGGGGCAAAGATGGCTCTTCAGTGCAACTGGCATCCATAGAAAGAGCTCCTCCTCTAATGAAGCGGTTTTTTTCCCAATTTATTTTGTAGCTGGAAAGAACAGAACATTTTGGACTCCAGTAGGATCATTATTCAATGGAAATTGAATATAGGAAAGGGGCTTTGGCAAAAAGGCCTTCTCTTGCCTGGCTGTTGCACGTTCTCTTGCAGGCCAGGTATAAGCAAAATTTCCTCCCCACATGGAATATTGAAGCCTAGGTGCTACCCAGAAAGGAGATAGAAAAGAGGAGTAATTATTTTTCTGAGCACTGTTGGCAGGAAGAAAGCTTCTATTACTAGCTTCACATCATCACAATAAGAGTTTAAAAAGAATTATTAAGTCACTGATGGCAGTGTAATGAATTATTAATACGAGCAGTTTACAAAAATGAATGTTTACTTATACTTGAAGTTCTTCTCTTCAAGAATGTAGGAAATAAGAATATATCTGTGTTGATTCAAGACTAAACCTGAGGGATCTGCTAAGGTGTTAGTGCAGACCACTAGGATTGTTTGCAAGAGTCTTACTGAAGTCAAAACTTAGACTGCGTTGGTAGAGGAAAATCTATTTTATTGCAATTACTTTACTTTGTTTACACCAGGGAGGTAAATTTAACTTTGGAACCATCATTTGCATCCTTGCAATATATATTTTCAGAGAAAGAAAAACTAGTGCTTTCTGCCTTTCACTTGTACTTAAAAGTTACAAACAAAAGAAGAAGAAATGGAAAAAGCCGGGGTTTTTTTGTTTGGTTTTTTTTTTTTTTTTCATTTTAAAAAAAATATTTATCACACCTTTCATCAAGGATTTAAAATGTGACTGTGAGCAGATTCATGTCAATGAAGCTGCATTTTGATACCCCATATTTCTCCATGAGAATCCAGTTGGCTCAAAAAAGTGACTGTGCATCATAATGGTGGTAGCAGCATAACATTCAAAATATAATTAAAAGCCTATGACTTTTCTTATATCATACTGCAAGGCTTGTAAGGAGCAAAGTACCAGGGAGGTTCTCAAGAAAGACTGTTTGAGACTCCTTATTGCCAATCACTTATTGCTAATTTTGACTGTCACCTTCCTGGCAGATATTTGAACATCTGCCCAAGAAAGGTGGGATATCTGTGTGGGAATTACCATTGGAGAGGAGTTACCATTTGCTTGAGACACACATCAAATTCTCTAAATCACTGAGAATGTTGGTGGAATGAGAATAATGGACATTCTTACCCTGTGTTTTGTTTTTTGAAATAGTCAGTTTGTTCAGTCCATGATCCTTGAAGGTATTTAAGTGACTAACAAGTAGGTCAGAGCAATTTATTTCACTCACTTGTAAACTTACTTTGATACGGTGAGGTGCAAGTAGAAGTAGAATGAAGGTGAGAAAACAGGTGTTACCCATACAAATGTGGACAAAGCAAACCTGTCTTTTATGTCTCTCTAAAAAGATAAAAATCTTGAAAGGATTTGAGTTATTGTTATTTTCAGCTGTCCTTTTTTTCCAGAAACACATAGCTGAATTCTTAGTATGTAGAAAATATGTCTCTGATTAGGTAAATGCTCTTAAAAATATTGGGTGGTTTGAGGACAAAAATAGGAGAAATTAGCAGAAATTTGTTTAAATTGTATTGAGGGTGGGTGAGTGAGGTGCTATTCTGACCAGTGCCCAGACATCCACTGCACTGACATGTTTTCTCTGAATTTTATCAGGGAGCTTTTTGTGCACTTTTCCATATTTAGTTTGCCCTGTAGGTATGAGAAGGTGTGTGTTCCACAAGAAACAATAGCAACCAGAAGTGGAAATTACTGCCAGCTCATCAGATGCAATTGAATAATAATGAAAGCTAATGCAAGACAACATTCAAGGTTATTTTTAAATCTTTGTAAAGGTCAATGTATTCAATGGTATTCAATTCCAACTGCTGAAAGAGTTGCTGTGTTTAAATCTGATGCCCTTGTTTAGGAAATAAAAGATCCTTACTAGGAAGGGTAAACAGGACAAAGCTCTATCTGTGTCCTATCACATAATTTAGGGAAACAGTTTCAGAAGTATATTATTTTGATGATTAGTTTCAGTCTTCAGAACCTGTGTACTTTTTCCTCCATCTCAAGTTGCAAAGTTCATTACTAGATAAAGAGCAAGGTGGTCCTTGTGGACCTTTTCTACCCTGGGTAGCTGAAAAAAACAAAAACAATCTCGTGGCCCTGACTGGTGGAACCTTGGGAAGCTCTGGAGATGTCATTAGGGAATCATTTGGCCACTGTAAAAATATCAGCATGTAAATGTTGTAATGTTTATTGTTTTCTGTAGCCATGACTTCTGTCCTCCTTTTGTTATTGTGCTTACAGCAGGAGAAAAAGACCCCAGCGCTCAGAACTGGAGAATTAAGGAATAAAAGGAGGGGAAAAACAGAGAAACCAATACACCACAGTGGTGGTATTGACTTTAGCTAGCTAAAGGTGTCTGCAGCACCCCCTTTATGTTGCTAATTGTTGAAGAATATTAGAAGTTTGCTTCACAATATCACATCAAAAATGCTGCCAGGGCATTTTAGAGAGAGGAAATGCCTGCATGGAGCCTTGTGCAAATGCAAAGTCCCTTCCCTGTGTGGGGAATGGTTCTCAGCATCTGTATTGATGGCAGGAACTGTAAAGAAAATGAGATATTTTCTCATCATAAAGACAAAATCAGAGAGGGAGAGAAAGTCACGGGAGTATAGATATGGAAATCCATAGATTTTCATTTTAGAAATATTTATTCCCAAGTTAATGACATATTTTTATTTTTTTATTAATGTAATATTGGAACCTGATGCCTATGATTTATGAGACAAAAGAATTATCAAACTTTTCTCTTATTCAGATGTTCATATTCTCTGTCAATACATGTTTGGCTACTCATGCAGCATTTCATGTTGTTTACTTGCAACTCCATATTATAAAGGCCGAGAAAAATCATGGCAAAGGTAACTTAAAGATGTTAAACTCAGCCCAGATATTTCACAAATACTCTAAGTTTAAGAAAGCTCCTTTTGTGTAGGAAAATTTTTTTTACATAAAGATTTAATATGTCTTTGTAATGTAACGCGGGCAAAGAAATTTAATAAATAATTCCTTGAGACTGCTTTGCATAAATATTTACCAGACCCTTTTTTTCCCTTAATGATAGATGCTGAAATGCTTTTGAAGTTGTGGACCTTAAGACCATCTAAGAAGGTCTATTCATGCAAATGCTGCTCTCTAACATTCAAACAAACCATCTGGATAAAGGTTAGGGGCAGAGAGACACAATCCAAGGTAACAGCTGGATGGTGATGGCCATATCAGCACTGCCATTTTTTTTCCCCAGCCCTATCAGGGGAATTGTTCAGAGTTCAGATTGAAGAAAAAGAGTAGCTAAAGGAAGAGGGTTCAGAAACAATCAGCAGAAACAAAAAGCAGCACAGAGGAGACCACTCAGGGAAGAGTTTTACTTCAGTGATGTCTGCTATGTGTGCATTGGGCTGTGCTGTGCTTTCCTTTAATTGTGTGGGCGTGACAAATAACATCCTTTTTTGTTGTTTTTAAAAATTTATTACTGACAGCTATCAGATTAATGTGGAGGTGTGCAGTTTCAGCAGCAAAGCCCAGACACCAGAGCTGCATTTGCTTTAGGAGATTTAGAGTCATATTAATAGCTGTCTCAGGGAACTAATGCTGGAAGGGATGCTGAGTGTGCCACCTTCTGCCATGTAGAGCTGAAGTGGAGAAGAGAGTGCTGGAGACTGTTTGAAAGCTGATGTGATTTCATTTTATTGCAACAATATTACTATTACCAATTAACTCAGGTCCAAAGAGAATTTGTACATTTTTTTATGTATTCCTCTGCAGATTTCTTCCCATATCAAGTACAGCAGTTTGAAAGAACAGCACAATGTCCTTAAAACTTACCAGTAAAGAGAAAATGTTTACAACTTGTCTCTGAACAGCACTGCATGGATGATGGAACACTTCTGAAAGAATATCTGTGAAGGAAACAAGCACATTAATTGAACAGAATTACTGCATGCCAAAGCTACATGTTTGAGAGGTCTCTGCAGTATTCAAATAACTATTGAACCATTTGGCACATCCCTAACAAAAACCTTTATCCATTAGCCCCATTGGTGCATGCTTAGGCAAATTAACTCTTTTATATGTAGATCTAAAGAAAATGGTGTGTTATAATTAAATGATTCTTTTGGGGGCAGTAAACCTCCCTTCAAACAGCTTGAATATTAGTTCAGTCGTTTTTCTTTCAGCCCTACTAATCACAGCAAATTTAGCTTGCACAGCCAGAGTCAGGGTGCATGTTACAGGACATTCTGGCAATGGTGATGAACATATCCCACAAGAGCTGGTGTTTGCTTTATAAGAGGATTCTATCTGAAGTTAATGTAAATTTATCTGGATTCTTGCTGTTCATGAAATCCTGTGGCTGTTTAAGATGTCTGGTACTTGAGATATGTGTAGGTCAGAGCCCATCCCATAGAAGCCCATTGAATGACTGACTTTGGATTTGAATGGAAGATCTAGAGGACAAATGGCAACTGGAGACATCACATTTAAAAACAGAATCCTCCCTCCTCCAAGTCACTCAAGCTGTTCACCCCAGTTTCTAAATGGTTTGAAACTTATTTGACTTAGGTGACATTTTGAACGTTCGTTCTGATGGGTGGAAAGGGCACCAGATACTGAATCAGATACTGAAATAATGGAGCAGACCCACAGTTACCTTGATGAATATTTAGGCCAGGATTTCCTGACCTGGCTACCAATGGCTGGGCTCTGATGTTTTGAACTGTACCTCATTTACTGGAAGTGCTGAATACCTGTTTTTCTGACAACTGGGCTCTATGGACATGCCCTGTTCTGGTTTTTAGTTGTAAAGCTAAATGCTCCACGTTTAAATGCTGTAATCTCCTGAGACAACACAAAGCTGCTTTCAAAAAATACAATGGTATGTGTTAGACTTTAGATTTTTGTCTAGGATATAGAAGGCAGTTTTTATATGATTACCAAATTTAGACTTGGATTTCTACATATCTAGTGGATATCTACTGGAATTACCAGGATGAAAGATTTATTCGTCCCTCTTTTTCTTTGCTGTTTTCTACATTTTCTACTGTCAGGCTTGTGGGTGTGCTCCTGCTGAGGGGGACAGGTGATTGCTTTCAAACAGTTCTGGTGCAGTTGGTTGGTGGCTGCATCTAGCACAAGCCTCTGTTGTCAACTATATAATTTTATTGGCAATGAGGATCTATTATTGGTTTGTGTTGTTTGTTGGTTTTTTTTTTGTTTTTTGGTGGTTTTTTTTTTTTTTGGTTTTTTTTTTTTTTTTTTTTTTTTTTTTTTTTTTTTTTTTTTTTTTTTGTTGTTTTTTTTTTTTTTTTTTTTTTTTTTTTTTTTTGTTTTTGTTTTTTTTTTTTTTTTTTTTGTTGTTGTTGTTGTTGTTTTTTGAGGAAAAGAACTTACAGGGACTGCAAATTCTCTGGTTTGCCTTAAGGTCCAGCTCTGCCTGCATCTTTATATTCTTCTGGGGATTGCTGGACTCCCATGCCAGCCACTGTCATCACATAAATATCAATTTCCCCTGGGCTTTCTGAAGTACCTGGTGCCTTGGAGCATTCAGATGTGGTTGAGATACTTCACTATCTGATGCCTGGGGTCAATAAGTTTGGATGTTATCAAAGTAGAATCATTAAAATAGGACTTCTGATAGTATGGAATTATAAGTAGGATTAGTAACAAGATGTGATTCAAATGTTATGGACACTGCAGTTTTGAATTGCAATAAGCACAGCAGATTTTTTCTATTTTTCAGATTATGTGCTGCAGGATAAAAAAGGGCAAGCAGTTTATCTCACAGGACCATGAGCTGCCTTCAGTTTGCACATGCAGCTTACATTGGTGGGAGTCCCAGTGTATTCTGAGGGCTCAGTCCAAACCTGACAAATATCTTAAGGGGAACTGTTCAAATATGAGCCATCCAATTTGTTTGCTGCTCTAAACTGAAAATTAGCACACTTAAAATGGCTAAATTCATCATGAACATGGATCTCTCAGGCCTCACCACTCTCACAGGGAAGAATTTCTACAAAATAGCTAATCTAAACCTGCCCTCTGTCACTTTGAAGTGTTTCCCTTTCCTATCATTACATGTCCTTATCATTACATGTCCTTATCAAAAGTTCCTCTCTGGCTCTCTTGTATCCTCCTTTGGGTATTGAAGGTGCTAAAACTTTCTCCCAGAGCCTTCTCCTCTCCAGGTGAACAAACCCAACTCTCCCAACCTGTCTCCTTTGTCCCAGCCCTCAGAGCAGCTGATATTTTTGCATTCATTTACGTTTTGCCACAGTAGAATGTTTTTAGATTTTTATTCCCACCTGAGAAGGATGATGTTGCCTTTGCCTCTCGTCAGGCACTGATTAATACTGTACACTGTTTTTTTTTTTTTAATCTGACTAGGCTTTCCAAAGGTGGCAAGAGAGACAAAATTTCCAAGAAAACGTCACTCCTTTCTTCTTTCAAGAAAACGAGGCGAGTCCTTTCTCCCTGATTCTACGAGATGAAAATTTATCTGTTACAAATTTGGAGAAGCTTAGAAATGTCAGAAACATTAATATTATTATTCCACAATCGTTTGTTTCAGTGCTCTGTGTTTGTGGGGGTCACCAGTTCACTCCCAGGGAAGTGGAGCTTGGCTCCAGCTGTGATTCAGAGCAGTTTCCTCAGCTCTCAGCATCGGGGCTGTTTAACCTTGAGGCTGCTGTGCTGTGTCAGTGGTGATGCCTCATGTGCAAATGTGCTGCTTTGTAATGCAGAGCCTGCACCTCCTCTGTCCTACCTTGCAGAATGCACTCAGTTTTCTAGAAGGTGAAGCATTATTTTCCACGTCTCTCCTGGGATGTATTGAGAGCCTACTGAATTCTGTAAAGACTTGGTATTTAGTTTGCTTACCAGTCTCTAGCTATTATCAGATACCAAAGGAAATACATAATGTAGCACACAGAAAAGAAATGATGTTTCAGCATTATGTAAAAATCGCTGCTGTTCCACTTATTTGAGATGTTCTTTGAATGCCAGAAATGGTCTTTTGTCCTCTTAAGTAAGTCTTATGTTTCCTGGTAGTGGGTGCTGTCAGGAATCACAAGTGCCAAATTCTGGGGTCACAGGTGTGACTTGAGAATGAACAATTTCAGACCCAAAGGAGGCTAGAAACATTTGGGTTATAGAGAAGCAGAAAATGCCTTTTATTTTTTTTTTTTTTCCCTTTTCTCATCTCACCATAGAAATAGTGACCAAATTCTCACAGAAATACATATCTCAGGCAGTGACCAGGTTTTATGACTTCACAGTTCACATTGCTCCAGCTGATGACAATGAGCCACAGCAGTTTTAATGTTCTTAGAATGACTTGTTACTCTATCTGAAAAGCAAGGAGCAGCTCTTGTTAATCTGGCTGGAAATTTTCCAAAGGCTTTTGCCTCTATTCAAAGAGAAGGTTCATTGAAACTGAAGCATGTGGAAACCCACTGAACTTTTGACAAATTTCTCATGTAGCTAGGTTTCAGGGTTCTTGAAGCTATTGCATTCCCTACCATGTATTCCCCAGCTCTCTGGTTTCCTAGTGCCATTGATGCTTGCTGGGGAAATAATTGTTGCACTGGTGGGGAAAGAGGGACTGAACTCTTTAAAAAATCTTTTCTGCAGTTCATAAAAATACAAAGTAGTTCATAACCTGCCTTCACCTTGACACCCTCAAAATTTTGCAACACATTTATTCTAAATATGAAATTTTCCATATGGGGGTTATTCTGGCTCAACTTTAACTTTCTGCACTAATTATAAAGCCACTTTTTTTGACTTCCTATAGACTTTTTACTTAGAAGCATTTTTCAGGGTAATTAAACTGTGTAAGTAATTCAGCTGATCCTTTACACAGTCTTATTTACAATGTAATTAGGACCACTGCAAGAAGAGTGCAAGCAATTAGTGATTTAATCCTAGTGAAGAATGCTTTGAGTTTCAGGTTTGGCTTTTTGTGCTTTTAATCCTTCCAACTTCCCTGTCTAAGAATGATGGTAAAGGAATATGCAACATGTTTAAGATTATCTCAAGAAGAGAATTCCAGTTTGGAGAGCATAATTGCTTTATATTTGCATGGGCTGCAAATGAAATATTTCTTTTCTCTATGCTAAGCAATGTCACCTTGTCTTTCAACAGGTACTTGGGATTCCTGGGTTCCTCTTCTGACTTAGACATTGATTCAGTGTCTGGCCTTAGGTAATGTATTATCACACTTTGAAATTTATGTGCCTGTAGCTACATTCAGACACTAAAATAAGTTACTTAAGGATTGTCAAAAAGCAAGTAATTTATGGAGTTATGTAACAACAGAACACAACAGTTCTAGAGAAGTTAAGGATATTTAATTTTATGCAGATTAGTGCTGCATAACAAGGTAGGGGGATTGGGTATCTAATTTAAAGCATCAGATTCTGAATGTTATGTCACTTTGCCTTCATGTGAAATATTTCCTTTTAAGCCATGTCTCTGATTCCACAATTATTTTTTTTCCATATTAGCCTAATAACCAGCAATTACAATGTCTGTTGAGTGTGTGTGAGTAGAGAAAAGCTGATTACTTAATGAAATGATGATATGACAGCTGTTTGTAAGAAAAAGGAAACAACAGCTTATGAAAGATTCTTCAGTGAAAAATGCTCAAACGTTTAGTTTGCACTTAATTCTCTTTAATGAATAACTTTTTGGGAAAAAAAGGACACCTGTAGTAAGTATCCTTCTCCACAGATCCCTTGCTTAGACACTAACAAAAAGCAATTAGTGAGATGGCAAAAATTCTCCTGCTAAGAAAACATGCAGTGCATACATTTCTGACATTTCCATAGCAGGGAAGAAGAATTAGAATTTGTATACATTTATATCCATACAGGTGGCTTGCAAGTGACTTTAGTTTTATCCTGAAGGTAAATAAGTGCTGTAGACCAAAGGTGCTGGTGTAGACAGGCAGGATAAGTTTGAGAAGCAAGTCCTTCTGGGATGGAAATAATGATCATTCCTGTGTGAACAACTGCCAGCCATTCCACCTATTATGTACCCATTAGAGTACAAGCACCTTGGACTGCAAATTACATATATGCCCTCCTGTACTTGACATCCCCTTTGCTCCCTTGGTTCATTTTCAAGAATAGCTCAGACTTTTCCCAGCTTCAGTAAAAAATTAATTTATACCTTAAAATGATTAGAAATTTTTTTCTCAAAAAAAAAAAATACATTACTGGATTTAATACTATGTTTTGTGAAATAGGTTAAATGCAGTTTCCTGGTTTCCTGCATATTTAAAATTATTACTCTTTCTTTTAAATTACTTATGATGTTTAATAAGCAAATCAAGACCTACTTCAACTCTAATTAAAGCTCAGTGGAAATGCAGAAGGGTAGTGGACATAGGACAGGCAATCATCTGGAAATCAAAAAAATGGTGTTTTGCAGAAAATGTTTATTTTCTGCAAAAAATAGACAGATTTTTATTTTCAGAAGGAAGATACAATTCTTTCTACTTCATCAGTTATCAAGAATTTTAATAATTAGGTGCAGTATAATTAACCATTAAATGAAGAAAGTTGTATTTTTGTTCCTTGGTAAGGGGTTTCAATATCTATGTCCCGTAAGAAAGAGTTGTATCTTTATTTTAAATTACTCTAGTAGAGCTTATTTACATTCATGAGCATGAGCAAATTTTACAACCCTCAATACTACATTTTTGCTGTTTTGTATGATCTTAATTCCAGCTCCTGTCATAGAAATCCTCTTAGGTTGGATTCAAACTTCTGTCTTTGTGCATTTGGCCAGGCTAGCCTGGCTGGAATCCACCTGGCTTCATATGGCTTGTGCCATTCCCAGTAGCTGGGTGTCAGGCCCCTCTAGCTTTTCATAATGTGCTTTTTTGGCAGTTCTAGATGGTTCTGAATCCTGGGCTTACTGCTTCTTGTGCCCTTGGATTATTACCCATGCAGCTTTCTCTCTATTTCCTTTTTCTTTTTTCTTTTTTTTTTTTTTTTTTTTTTTTTTTTTTTTTTTTTTTTTTCCCCCTGTTTTTTACCCCTTTGTTCCTAACTTTTTCACTGACTGCATGATTACAGTAAAAACATGGTGAAACACAGTAGGATGGAGCTGCTGCTAGTGTGGATTCAAAAAGTTCTCTTATTTGTGAATTTGGCTTATGGAGAAACAAAGAAAACAAACAAAAACCTGATTTATTGCCTATATGTTACGTGTAGAGTCTTTTTTGGTGTATTTAAATAATAGGAAGATGCAAGTAAGATTTCAGATACAATTTGATTTCTAAGGATCCTGCCCAATTAGGAGGTTTTCCAACAAATTAGGCCAAATGCTCTCTATGTTACTGGAGATTTTAGGTGTTAGTGGGGTTGGTTTGTTTGTTTGTTTGTTTTGCTTGGTTTGTTTTTTGTGCTGTGTTTTTTGTTGTTTGTTTTTTGTTGTTTTGGTGGTGGTATTTTTTTTTAATCAGATGTGCTTTTCTCAATTCAGGCTACATGAAGTATATCATGCAGTGAATGACAGGAATATTTTTGCAAGGCATTTGTGACTACACATAAAACAGGAATCTTCTAGCACTCCCTACTCATCAGAATGGTTTCAAAGAAAATGGTTATATTTTATTGGAGAGTGGGACAAATCATGACAAAAATACACCCATTTGTTAAGGACATAAAGCAGGATATTCTTGGGGAAAGAAACATCCACATATTTCTCAGCTCTAAAACATTACATGATTAACATGTAAAAAAAAAAGATTTGTTAATTAATAAAATAAAACTTATAAGTTCAAGTTAATGCAAAGTTCATTCTTGAAATAATTTGACTCATATTTAACCCAGTTTTAGTAACTGCATTTCTTGTCAAACCAGTCAAGGAAGATCTGACAGTTATTAATAATTTTGAAAGTTGTGTTAAAATAAACAGGAGGGATTAATGTGAAGTACATATGCAATTCTGATTGACTTCCTTTTGCTGAAGTTTGTTCACCAGGAATTTTGCTGCAATTCAGGACTGATGCTTTCAGTTTGTCTTATGTTGCAGAAAAGTTGTATTCAGCAGATGGAAGGGCTCTGATGAATGCAGCACTTAGTTTTTCTGCTATCCAATAAAACTGGAATGACACTGTGTGAATCTGGGAGCTCTCATAATCTGTGAGAAGTCAGGAGAAATTGTATTACAGTAATTGACTTCAGTAGGACCGAGACTTCCTCTTACAATTCCACGGGGCTTTCAGTAGTTTTGCAGTCTATTTTAAGGCATGTGCACACTGGTGGAAGTAGTGCTTCTAATCAAAATGAGCTATATTTTATTCAGACCTTGGAGACCAAGTAGGTAGAGCTAATTGGCTTATAACTGACCTGCTTAAAGGATGTCAAAATTGGCTGTTGGCTGTTCCTTTATAACATTAGTTTGATTGACTAAGAGTCTGGCAGCAAGATATGAAATATTATGAACCCAATTCATTAAAATTGTCCCCATTTTAGATCATTGCATACTTTCAGAACAAATGGAACATACTTGCAGTATAAAAGAAATATGGAACTGTAAATTACTAACCCGTCAGCCACCTCCTTCTCCTTCTGTTCCCCTCCCCAGAACAAAAAACTCCAGTTGATCACATGAAAATAAGGGGAGAGCAGTGTGGCATACATTTTTCTCATGGTACTATGCAAAATAAGTGTCTTTAAAAAAAAATAAAGAGGAATATTCTGGGCTTGATTTGCTTTCAAGTTATTTGGCTGTCTGTCATGCAAGGATTCAGTTCAGGAGCAATGTGCATGCAGAGCTATCATTATATCAGAGTTCTGCCTCCCTCTCATTGAGGAAGATTTTGTTCCTTTGGATAATAGTTTTATTTCCCCTTTTTTAAATCACTGACTTTTACTCTGCTGGGCTCACAGCTGCTCTGCCTCAGGTGGCTGATCTCACCCCACTATTGGTAGGATTCAGTTCTGAATGTGGCATAACCAGAGGAGGGTGAGATGGAAGGTGCTTGTGCTGTTTGCAGGCTGAAGAAACTGCACTCCAGCACGTGGGAGGATGGGAATTGGGAAGTTGCAGTGTCTTGCATGGGAATTTTTGTACATTTGTATTTCATACCTGCTCTTAAACTAATCAGCATAAAGGCAGGACCTACAGGATTATTTTAGTTATAAAGATGAGTGCTGAAACTTGGTGCCCGGGTGTTGCCACACCTCTGGGGGTTACACTCTTGCCGAGTGTTGCTCCTCTGACTGAGGGAGGAGGTGGGGTTCTGCTCATCATTCATTTTCAGGTGGTGATTATGCTGGGAATCATCTCATGGAAGTTTGCTTTGGGCCACATTCCAGCTGCTGCATTTTCCAGTGTCCTTGGCTTTCTCCTCTCCTCAGGTCCTTGGCTCCATCCTTTTCAAGCAGGCTCGCTCAGCTCTGTTGAAAAGCAGCCACAGCCCCTGTTTGCTCCTGGCTTGTTTGGGCACTGCTGCTGTTACACCCTGTTTCATAAGGGGGTTCTTTTGTGTGTACACAGGTAGTATCAATGCCTTTTACATTCACCAGTTCCCATGAAGGGTAATTTAAAGCACATCTAGCCATGGGGCTGTCTTGCAAGTTGTGCAGAGCAGGCTGTGCACTCTGCAAGGTGTTTCACATGTGCCTTCTGCCACAGAGCTCTGGCCACACCACCTGCAACCCCTCCAGCTGTGACAGAGACACTGCAGCAGAAAGGATGATCTGCTTTCCACTGGGAGAAACTTCCCATGGCATGGCCTGGGTGTCTTTACAGACCCTTTGCAGGACACTGCCCATGCTGGGGTTTCCAAATCCAAAGGCAGTCTGTACTCTCCCTGAATCTTCCCCCCTGCTCAGGGAAGCTGCAGCCATGAGCAGGGTGTGTGCTACAGTGCCTTTAAGAGGTGAAGGTGCAGCAATCTGTCCTTCAGCCAAAGGCTTCTGGTTTTTTCCTGCAGAATTATGGTACAGACAGAGCTAAAATTGCATTAGGCCACATCTGTTTGCTGCCTAAATCTGTTACACACAACACATACGAATTATGGTGGTACTATTCCATGTGAACATGAGTTATGCATCTTATCCAAGCCTTTGGAGTTGTTCATTAATATAGATTGTTGTTTGTTCATTTTGGCAAAGCTCAGGAAATCCTGCAGGGGCCAAAAGCAACTGAAATCCTCATTACCTCTAGCAGCAAATGATGCATTCATCATCTTTAAGCCGAAAAACACAGTCCCTTTTTCTTTCTTTAGACACAAAATAGCTTTTTCAGGTTCTGAATTTGAGAGCAGGAGGCTCAACATAATGAGAAGCAGTCTTCTGAAAGAGGCAACATGCTAGGGAGGGTTTGCCTTTTATGCTTTTGCTTTATTGTATTTTACTAATGTTACATTGCAATTCCAAACATCACAAGTTTCAGGGATGTTGCTCAGTGTTTATGTTCATCTCTGTGCTCCTTAGCAAACACTTTGAAAGTTGGTAAATTGAGGACATAAATTTATTTTTTTTTTTTAATTGCAACATGCTTCTTCCACAGCAGTTACCCCTGGCATGAAGTAAAATCTCAGTTGTGCTCCATTCCCATCCTTCACATTTCAAATCTCTGTTGGTACCTGGGTGGCACCAGGAGAAGTCTGGCACCCACTGCAAGAGCTTTGTAAATATTATGAGGAAAAAATAACACAACTAAAATAATGATGTCTCTTGACATTACCTGTGGTAATGTCCGAAAGCTCGTTGCTTGTGCTCCATTTTCTGAGTTGAAAGGTTTTCCTAACTGTTCTTTTCTACAGTGATTGGGTAAATTTTAAAACAAGCCACAGCAGCCAGCATGAAGTAGTGCTTATTTTAAAGAAGAAATGATCTCCTGCTCTTCTTCACAGCACAGCTGGGACTTGCTTTCCCCTTGACTTTGGCATGGAGGTAAACTTTGCACTGAGCCTTGCAGCCAGCCTCAGGGGGACAAGGGGAGTGGCTTTGATAGGTGGTGATGAGCAGGCATTTCAGACTGCACATCCTGGTGCCTAAATTAGTTGTAATTATGAAAGCAACATAGTTCACTAGAGCAGCACATGGTTGTAAGGGTATCCTCAGTTCTGTCTAGTACATTCTTTAACAAAGCGGAACCATACTGTCTCCCTGTATTTCATCCAGCTTTTCCAGTGCTTTGTTTTCCTGCTGAAAATTTAGATTCTTTTTGTCATCTAGTCCAGTAAATGCTCCCTCTTTTACATTGTTAACAGGGGGACACTACTGGATAGATGACAGAAAGGGCAGTGACTTGCCTCCAGACTTCCTTCTGTCCATCTAAAGTACAACTGCTGGTGTACAACTGCTTCCCCCCATGTTGAATTTATGTTGTTTTCCATGATACACGCAGACTGAGGACCAAAAATCAGATAAATTCATCTGTTTGAATTTTATGCTTCCTTGAACCATTCTAACTGATTTGAGGCCTTGATATTAATCATTATTCCACAGTATTTCTCTTGTCTAATCCCTGTCTACCTCTTTCCCTTTCAAATTTTGCTGAAAGCTAATTTAGATTTTTCTTACTACCTTTTCTCCAGCACTCTGTACATCCTATCTTAACTGGATTGTCCTCTTTTCATCTGTCTTAAGTATTTATGGTTGGAATATGTCCTTTGCTGCACATTAAATCCTTTGGTGCTCCCAAGCCAGCCTTGGCTGTGTGAATTTAATGAGGGTTGTGTGGTGGTTGGTGTTGTAAGTTATCTTAGCCTGATTTTTCAAGTGTCTGCTGTTGGACTAGTTTATCATTTTCCTGATGTGGTGGTGGATGAGGGTGCCCCAAAGGCTCCTCCCTAGAGCAGGGATTTCCTTCTCTGAAGGCTGTGGCTCACCTGGTGAGGGCTGCAGCTGCTTCCCTCTGGGTCTGCATTTAGGTGGCAGGGTGGGACATTTCCAGTGGGAAACATTGTCAGGGAAAGGTTTATATCTCCTGAGCTTCTACAAGGTGCAGGGAGGAGCATGAATGAAACTAGAAGCGTATTTTAGAGCTGTAAGTAGTCTGTCCCTTTTACAGACTAAAGAGAGGTTATGAACAGTGAGGATTGTGATCCTGACAGTTCCTGTGTGGCTGCTCTCAGTGCAGGGTGTCAGCAGCATTGCTTTCCTACTCCTCTGGAGTGATTGCCCCTCCTCAGGAGGAGCTGAGGTTCTTCTGCAGTCGTGGAAATTGTTCCTACTTGCAAACTATGGAGGAAGATCAGAACTGAAATTTGAAATTTTATTAATCATCAGGTAATCAAACCTAAATTGGAAAATCCAAAAGTGTAGTCAGGCGTTGCAAGAATCTAATTACACATCTTCTCACAGCTAGAATAAAATCCCCATAGGATAATTGAACCTTTTTTCTTTACCTGTATGTGTTCTTGAATTCAACTAAACTGGCCACACATCAAAACAAGTCCTTTCAGGTAGTCTACTTGAGTCCTTGACTGTCCCTTGTAAAACTCACCACGCTGCTGAGGCACAAATAATTACCAATGTGCTCTGTGACTCCTCCTGCACATCTTGAAGGTAATTCAGGAGACTTCTGTGTGATAATGAGGTACAGTATCTCAGCTCCAGCCAGCCCATTGTCAGAATGACATCTGTTGTTAGTAACTGGTGGTAAGAGATGGTGTGAGGCACTGTACAGCTTTCTTCTCACTGTTTTCAGGTGTAAAAAATATCTACAGCTCCCAGATATATAGGGCAGCTGTGAACAGATAACTTACAACAAAAAGTGCTGTCCTTTCACCTATATTTTCCTTCAATGTCTTCTAACAGTATCATGAGAGACTGTAGTTAGAGTAATACAGTATTTTTAAGCTTTGTTTATAGTTAGCTGTGATATGGGACACAGTAATGGTTTATCACATTACAATGTTACTGGGCAGCTTAGGTCTGAATATGGAGCTGATAAAATATTGGACAAAAACACTGGTGCAATTTGGGTGATTCCAATGCAGATACTGAGCTAATGTGAAAACTAGCTGGGTACTGTGTGCCTTTTTATGGGGTGCAAATGATGGAATGAGACTTCAGGTTTTTGGCAGAAAAAGCATTTTTATCTGAGATACCATTCACAGATGTGCTATGATGGCATGAAGCGATTGTGGCTCAGTGGGAACTCCCAGCTGTCATCAGTTTTAGTGAAAAGTGTGCAAAATGTCCCTGAGAAGTGCTGTGGAGTGGGAGTCCAGGGTCTGTCCCTCACCCTGCCATGGGCCTGCACTGTGAGCACACACAAAGAGCTTCAGCTCACTGAGATCCAGGATCACCCCTGCTCAACAAAGGTAAGAGCACCCACCATCCCAGGGGAGGGTTTGGGGACCTCTCATGGTATCACAGGCTGTCAAATGGTCACTAACAATCTGATCTTCCAGACAATATTGAATTTTTCCTTAATCTCAGTTTCAGTGCTGTTTTAAAGCCTGTTTTCATTGTTTTTCAAACCATACTTTACACTGCTGTTCCTTTTTCATGTGTTTCCTTTTATCCTCTTACCTGACAGGAGGGATATGTGGGTGACAGCTTTATCTGGCACACACTACTCTGTCTATTGAACTAAGAAACCAAGAGAGGAAATAGATCGGCATTTCAAGAGATTCTTGGAATTTTCTAAAGACTATATATTGGTGAGAGGTTAGTTTTGTCATTTCTGGTTTCATACAGCATATACTTTGGTCCTTCTGTGCCCACTCTCCCTTTCCTCTGTCTTCTGCATGCTTCTCCTAAAAGCAAATTTATTTTCAAAGCTGTTATGATAGCACAAGCTGTCCTTTGTGAATACATGGAGATAGTTATTCAGTCCCTACATGAAGAATTTGGGGTTCTCCCCTCTGCTCTTCTGTGCCCTCATTTGGGTGAGATTTGGATACTTATGTATTGCTACATCCTATGGGAAGATATTTTGTTTGCTCAGAATTTTGTTGTTTGGTTGTGTTTTCTCTTCCTTCTTGCTCTGCTAAAAGTATTTGCTGGGAAAGTTGCCTTCACTTTAGTGAGCAATCCTGGCACCTGGAAGTGGCACTGCCTCTCCCCTCTCTGCTGATCCCAGACCCCCTGGGGAAATGCCAATGCTGAGTGGCTTCATCTTTGTCAGGCTGAAAGGCTGGTTCATTTAAGTGCAAATTTCTTCCTGAACAACTTGAAGTCAGCTTACCTGGAGCCATAATATGAACTTTGGCAAGTAAATCTGTATAACTTTTAATAAATCAAAGCACTTGTAAGCCAAAAAGTCCCCAGGGATTCACAGAATTTCTTTTTTTTTTTCCTTTTTCTTTTTTTTTTCTTTTTTTTTTTTTTTTTTAACACAGTTTGTTCTTTTTACTTTCTACTGAAATTATCTGGAAAGTCTCAAGGTAATTACATTCAGCAGAAGTGGGGACATGAAGAGGACACCTGTACTGCTTTTTCTGCTTTTCCTTTCAGGATTGGGACTTGCCTCTTCTCATGTCAGTGAGCCAAACTCTACTTAAGAAAAAATGAAACCCCAAGGTCAGCTGAAATGTGAATTTTTTTGTGTCAAACATCAGACACAGCATTGCAAAGGCTGATTTCTAGAATCCATATGGCATTATGAGAATATTTATCTGAAAAGTTCAGTCTGTGTGTTGTGGGCACAGAGGTTTTGATAGACTCAAATGGCAGATGCCCCTCTAAAATAATCTGACATGACAATTCAGTGTGAGCCACTAGAATTTGATAAATTTTCCTTTTATCAACCAACATAACTTTTAGTTGAGCTAGAAGAGAGGATTTTTGAAGGCATCAAATGATGAAGCCCAATTGTATGCCCAATTTAATAGTCAATTATCCACACAAAATATGTGTTCTTTACATCTAAACATAAAAGATGGATGTATTTAAAATCTGAGTATTGTTCTGCCTTTGCCTGAAGAAGTCTTTAGGATAAGGAACCCACCCACTTCTCACTTTTATTTTATATATGAAACTGCAGAAGAAATTTTCTTAATATTCCAATTTGTCAGAAAAATTTGTACAGCCCAGGTGTGGTGCTACAGGAACAGTATCTGTATCTTGAAGTATAGAATCTTTCTTTGTGTTTCCATTACTAAACCATGCTTATATTTCCATTTTCATCTCTCATGGACAATCCATTTTACAGGCACTCCAGCAGCTTGAAGTATTTTGAAGAAAAGAATGGTTATAAAATTTCTGGTAGAAAATTCTAATGCAGTTATAATTCCTTCACAACTGAAGCCAAAATACTATTTTAGAGGGATTTGAAAAGAATAGTATGTTGTTTCACTGGCTAGGTGTAGAATAGTGCAGTGGATAAATCATCATTCTAGTGTTGGGTATGGCTTGGCAAGACCAGGGCTTGGCAGTCTGGGGCGCAATAATTTTCTCAGGAGAAGGTGACAAAGAGTAGAGCACCCACAAATCTCCTGTCCTGACACAACAGAGGCAAAAGCAGGCAGAGTTAGGGGACATCCTCTGGTTCTTTTTGCCCTTTTTTAATGATTTGTCCCACCAGTTTCAGGGACAGATTGAGATGGATGTGTGAAATTGCTACAACGCAGTGTCTACAATAAGAATATTCAGCCTTTTTTTTTATTTTTTTTTATTCTGTTAGCCATTTATTGAGAATTCATCTCATTTGATAATTATTGTGAGTTGAATACACCAATAGGGATATTTTAGTCCAATACAGGTGTTATCTCTGTTTCGTTTTGCCTCACCTTTAAAATATCTATAATTAGATTTGGAAAGAGAGCCTTTCATTCTTAAACTTATTGAAAAAAATGGCATTTTGCTGTACTTCATAGAATAGTAAGACCAATTAAATTCTTCAAGATAATGGTTTTCTGAGCTTGCATCTATTTTTGGAACATTAATTATATTCTGCAATGCTTCCTGTGAAAAATCAGAGACAGATACAAGCATTAGTATGTGTTAATTAAATCTGAGTTAATATTTTTGGTCAGGGCTCTGCAGTACATACATAGATGTGTTTGCTGGTTAATATTTTTTTGTATTTTTATCCTAGTTGCATTTTCCTATTAATTAAATGGCACATATTGATTTTTGTACATACTAGAAAGGCTTGAGTCCATCAGGTCAAAGTTCATTTCTGACCAGGTTATCCAAGATTAAACTCTGCTTTACACAGAGCAGGAAAAATATGTAGTGACAATAAAGACAGTGTCTTTTTCAGAAATGTTAAACTAAAGGTTTTGTTTGTTGTTTATCTGCAATTTTTCTTGAAGCTTTGCTGGTTTGTTTGGGTTTTGTTTTAAGTCAAATCTCTAAAACTCTCAGTTTTCATCCCAAACTAAATACACTGTTAGATTGGCCTTTTTTATCTTAAATGCTGCTGAAATTCTTCACCTCCATTTCTTTTTGTAAACTTAATTCACGAGTAGGTTTCCTTTTGCAGCACTTGCACCAAGTAAGTTGACGAGGTTTCATATTTGTGCTCTTCATTTCCATTTTTATAAGGACATCATGGAAACTATAGTGTCAGCTGGGAAGCTGAGCATATAGATGAGACTGTGAGCATGAAATATTCATGCTACATCTCCCTGAAAGCCTTGCATTGAAGTAGAAGGGCTTGTTTTCTTTCCCTTTCCCTCATCCCCCATTATTTTACACTGAAAAATTGGCATCATCTCAAAAAAAAAATTGGGTCAGGAAGACACAGGATATGTGAGTCTTTCTGTTCTTCTGCAGGGCATTGCTTCCAGCAGATATGGGAGGAGAAACTCCTGAAAATCTCTTTTTTTGAGTCTCATGCCCCTTCCCTGTGTTTCAGGAGGAGACAGCTCAGTGGTGCTTGTTGCCCTTCACCTGCTCATTTAATCTCCTCTATGTTTTCAGATTGAAATATTTTTTAATTTGTCTTGAAGGGATTTGTTGCAAAAAATTAAAATTCTGTATGTTTCTGTGATATTTAGCCATTTCAGTCTGAAATTCTCATGAAAATTTTAACTTTTTTGCAAACTGTTGTGCTAGGTAATATTTAAATTTTTTCAGGGATAAATTTGAAAAAGTAAATCAGCCTTGAACCCAAGGATATTCCATTTAGAAAATATAATAATGGAAATATGTGTCTTTCTTCATTCTCTTGATATTCTTTAAAAATCAGCATTCTTGGTGACTAAATTGTGAATATATGCTAGAACATTTTTTTTACCACTGGAAATGAATTAGACAAAATTTTTTTACCAGGCTTATTTATTTCTTGATGGATTCTTATAGAATAACAACCCTAATGTGCTTATAACATATTTGAGACAATGACTGGAAATATTTTGATTTATAACACATAAATTCCTTCAAATTTCCATTATTTGTGAAAAATGTCACTGTTTTCTAAGAATCCAAGTAATATGTTGCCTGAAAGATCTCCAGATATAACTACTTTTTTAAACTATTCTTCCAAATAAGCAAGCCAGGTTTTCTTTTACTCGTACTGTGCAGAACAAAAATGGTGAACAAATAGAATTATACTAATATACAAATATAATATAATTATATTACTAATATAGAATATTATAGTAACATATAATAGAATTAATAATCAATACCTATAATAATTAAATAATTATTAGGGTAGTTATTATTAATAAATATTAATTATAATTATATACACTAACTATATCTAATATATGTACTAATATAAAAATATAATTTTATATATTATATGTAATTTACAATAGTGAAGTAATTGGGTAAAAAGGAGATTCTAGTATAAGCATTTTTGGCAGAATTTGAAAATTATCTTGGATTCTCTTGTGACTTATTTGTCCTTTGTCCTCTTGTGTTTGTTAGACACTGTCAGTCATTATTTATGAATGTATGGAAGGGAGAAGCTGAATTACACAACCTCTTAGTGGAATCAGTCCAGAGTTTTCCATTATCTGTTCTTCACTGAAAAACTTGGGAATTAAAATTGGTTATGTCAGATTTCTAAGAAGCAAACTCACCCTAAGATTAAGAGGAGCAATTTTTTCATGTTTAAAAGCTGTTCCATGGGAGTCTCAGACAGAGTGCAGCTGCTTTCCTTGCCTTCCTGAGCTGGGGAACTGTTCCATGTTGCATTTCTGGATTTACTGGATTGAAGGTGGTCCCACTGTCAGGGGCTGCCCAAACACCCTGGGACACAGGGAGTCCTGTAAAGATGAACAGTGACATTGGTGCATCAGGGTGCAAAATCCTCTGCTTTTCTGGTATTTGCTGATGGCTCAAGATTTTATAAAAGAGATAAAATTTATAAAAGAGATCAGCTTTCTACAGTTTCTACCACAATATTCCTCTTCTGTTTATGCCTTTTTGACATTTGTCTGTTTGCAAGAAGAGAATATCTCTGAAATTCTCTCTCAATATTGGTTATTACTACTGATAGTAATATTTTGAAAGTCTGCCTTAGTCTTATAATGAAAGACCTATGTTAGTTTTCTTATGCTGTGGTCCTAAAGCTGATTTGGTAGAGCTTACAAGCTGTTTGAAACATATTAAGTCTTGCATACTTTTTTCACAGTCACATTTGAAATGATCTGTCAAATAATCAAATATTGCTTACATTAGACCTTAGAGGAGAATAATCTGCACAAACTGTGCAGTTACTGATTGCCATCCCCTCACCTCCAAATAATAAATAATTTACAGCCATCATGTGTTCCTTCTGCAGTTGAGTATACAGGCAAAAAAAAGAAACTATCTTCATTTCATCATTAGCTTAATCAAGGCAGTGTATCAGTAACCTGCAGTGAAACTGATTGCTGAAGAGCAGGAGGAGTTGATGGCTGAGTAACAAATAAGTTTAGAACCTTAGGCCTTTTGAATTTTAGTCAGTTTTAACTAAAGTTCCTGAAAACTCTTAAGCTCTTTTCTATTAGAAGTTATATTATTTTGAAAAGTCTACCTGAGAAAATAATTTTTTTAATTGAAAATATTCAAGCACCATTTTTTCCCTGTTCCTTTTCCTTGCTTTTTCCAGGGTGAAACATGATTTCTTGAGCCTTGCAGGAAAGGGTAACCTTCAAATCCAGCACCTTCAACTGGCAAGGGGCTGCAGACCCTCAAGGCCTGTTCTTGGCTGCCCAGCATGCAGGCAGCAATTCCAGAGTGCTGCTTTTTGTAACAAAATCTCAACCAGGAGTTGAGAGACAAAATTCAACATCTGAGTAAAGCCAAGGCTTCTGATNATAACAAAATCTCTGGGTCTACAGCTTTTCACCATGGAGTTGAGAGCCAAAATTCAACTTCTGAGTAAAGCCAAGGCTTCTGATTTGAAGCTGAAGCAGGGGAGCATGTGCCAGACTTGGGAGTCCCAGAGTCCCAGACACCAAAACCACAGGTATGTGGGATCCACTTCACATTAGTCCCCCAACCAGCCAGGTGATTATGGCTGTTCTTTTATAATTCAATGAATAAACTCACATTATAAAAAATTGAATTATAATGAAGGATTAATTTTTTTTTTATTTGGTAGTTGTATGGCTATTTGTGGTTCAGAGGCACAAAAGATGGAATAGCAGAAACTCTTCATGGGTCTACAAAAATGTATTCACTGTCCAAGCAACTTCAGTCATGGTTTTTATCTGAATTTTGTCCTTAAATACTTTGCTTCTAGATGATGAAAATAGTGGGTAACTGCACTCTTCTCTTGGAATTACCCCCTTTCTCTTTCTTCTATAATAATTTATTTTCCCACCTTCTTCCAGACATCCTGTGGCCATTTTTGTTCTTCTGTCTATCTCCAGGCTTATTTTTTAATATTTTTTTACTTTCCAGAGTTTAAAGCCCTCAGGTTAGAAAAGATGAAGAAGGCAGATCTGTAATGCTCAAGAGAGTTCACAGCCTGTAAAAAGAGCAGTGAAAATCAAAATTGGGAAAAAATTACGGAAAAGCACAATGCACAGGACCTAGAGGTTTAAAGAGGGCTTAAAAAGAGACTTTCAAAAACAAATTTTCCCTTTGAGAAATATTCCATCAAAATGTTTCAGCTTCTTTTTTCTCCTGTGTCTTCTGTGAGTTATGTTTTAACACTGAAATAGTCCCTTGAGCATATATAAACTCAAAATGAACAGGGAACTAACTAGAGATGCAGGATTCTATTTTGTTCTTTAGATGCTCTGGTTTTTTTCCCCCACTGGGATGGATGTGCTGGATTTTTCTACTTTAGGGATACAAGTAATTCTGGAGTAATGGGTGACAGCTTGTATTTTCCATGGCAGAGCTAATTCCTTGCACGTGTTTTGATGCTATTAGGCTTTTCTCAGCATCAAGTCTCAGCCATTTGCCTCTTGTTTTATAAAGCCAATACTATAAGATATGAGAGTTCAGCAAGATATTAACAGTATAATAGTGTCAAAATAGCTAAAGCATTTTAGGGGACAAGCTGCTAGGAATGACAACGGCAAGCTCTAAAATTATGAAATAAAGTTACAGAAATGTGAAATATATTGACTAAAGATAAGCATATTTTCAGTAGCATGAGAGATAGACCAGTCAGGAGTAAATTTTGAACTGCATTACTTTTCCTAAGATCCCACTAGGCCAGATTCTGACCTAGATCAGATAAATATCAAATCAGAGTAGAGCAGTAGAAATGAATCAGAAATTATACCCATTGAAAGAGAGATAAGAGTCAAAGATGTTGATGTCACTGTAGCTGCAACTGAAACAACTCATTTCAGATTTAATAAAGCATTAATACTTTCACTCTCCTCTCTATTACATGGAATGCTCCAATTATGAGTTTGAGCATCCCCAGGTATGTTTCAGTGCAGAAATTTGTTTGGAAAAGGGTCCACTGAGGATTCTGTGCTAAGTTATCTAACAAAGAATAAAGTGAGTCAGTGTCTCATATGGATTACTGCCTTGCTGAACCTGCTGCTGTGTTTGGTGAGGTGTGAACAAAGACTGCCTTGATATAGATAATCTTGTTTAACAGTGTTAAAACACTGAGGAAGGATTGCAGCTGGTGGATAGACTGAGGGAGGCTGGTGGTGTGAGGAGACATGTGGGCACTTTTAATTATAGGAGTAGGGATGCTCTACCTGTGAGGAAAGGCTTTAGTATGAGAATTGGATCTGGGAGTTTCTGGACCTTTACAAATGTTCTCAGTACTTTTGTGTCCACAGAAGTGATTTATGATTATTTTTATTGCTGGTTGGATTACAGATAATGGAAAGGCCTTGCAGGTACACAGAAACTTAGAATAAGGGATTTATTGTTGGGTGTCCAAATAATATCTGGATAGACCTTGAATTCAGAGCTGGTCCTGCAAATAAGCCCAGGTAAGATTGTATTTATATATAAATTGAAAAAAAATGCCATTCTAGAACCACAAGAAAATATCTCTTATTTTCTCCTTTTCTGAGGGAGACTGTAAAACAAAAAGGCAGTGGTAAAATGCCATGGCTGAAAAAATGCTGAGGAGATGACTGAATGACCCTGATAAATCCCCTTTCCTAGCTGCTGGATAGAGGTTCCCTAAACACAATCTTGTTTAATGGGGTAGGAAGCACTGGATCCCTCAGAATATAGGAAATAGGAAATCACAATTATTTATTGGGTGAAACACTTGATTTGCATTCAAATAGGGGTGAAAGAAACCCCATTGCTTTGTCTGCCTGGCTTATTGAAGGCTGAAGTTTTTATTTATGAAGGTTTCTAAAGCTCTCATCAATCTGAGCAGGTGGGATGTGCTGGTGAGGGCAGTTCTGGTGCTCTCCTGCACCCTGCCCCTGCCAAGCTGGGTACCACACACCCCTCTGGCAGCACCCCTCACCTCATCCATGGTCTCTGAGTGACCATCAAGATATTCTGTATGAACAAGTAGAAATTCTGGTCAGAAGAGAGAGAACAGGATGTCTTCCCAGATTTATTTTTTCGGAGAAATAGCTCACACTCTCATGTTGTGTTCTGATTCCTGCTAACAGTTTTCTCAGAATTTCTTCACCAAAATGATGTGTATGTACTTTAATATTTCCAAAAGGAGACATTAGTGCACGAGGCAGTCAGAGGAGATGGGAAGGCAGATTTCCCTGGAGTGTAAGTGAAAGCTCAGAGCCAGGAGATGACTTTTGTTCTAGCAAAAGTTATTTTCCCACCCTTTAAGCACACCAGCCCTGGAGCTGACACAGTCTCAGTTCTGGCAGTGAAGATCTACTCTGTAAATTAAGCAAAGAATCCCTGAAAGTCTTGTACCTAGACAATCCTCCCAATATTGCATTCAGGTGTTAGAGTTTAAAGCCACGTTGCTCAGAAAGGTAGAATCAAAATGCTTTTCTGCAAAATTACTCTGATTCTCCATGCTACATTCTGATGAACTTCAATATTTTTTTTCCCCTCAAGTGATCACTGATTAATCTAAAAAATTGTGAAATTAAGTTGTTTGAACCAGGAATTAAAAATTTCCAGCAATTAAAAACAAAGAAACAAACCAAAACAGCCACCAGCATTAGAAATTGATTAAACATGACAACAACTGAGATGCTGAAATTAGTTGTCCTTGTTCCAAAGGGTTTGTAACTAGTATGATGTTTTTGAAGCTATTAAATGATAGTTAAGCTGTGTTATTATTTGTAAAGCAGCTACTTTTGTATCTTGTGCATACTGAGTAAATGTTTTGCACAGCAGGAGACTGTAACATAGCAAGCCTAATCATTGTCGTTTTACTGTACAAGAAGTAATTTTAGAAAATGATTCCTTAAATTACAAGATTCAATCAAAGTCAATGCTCTCCAGCTGGGAACTTTTTTATTTTCTGTCATTGGAAAGTGTCTTTCTTCTAAATACTGTGAATCTTGGGCAGATTCACTACTACTGGTCTAAATATAGTCAAGGAAATTTAAAATTTTGCACATTTAATAATCTTTCTATTAGTTAATGTAAGTATAATGAGTTGTCCATAGGGAGAGCACTGGGCACACAATGGATCTGGTTCCCTCCTGAATTACTCTGGCTTGGCTCCAGAACAGCTGTGCTGCCATCAGTAACACAGCACTGCTGTGTATTTAAATCATGTGAAAAAGAATTAGATGAGAGAAATCTAACATTCTGGATTAAGGGTTTGCTAATACTTATATACTTCTAGAAGTCTGGACTTTAATCATTACCTCCAGATATGCAGATGAAATCTGTTTTACTTCTGCTACACAGCTTTTGGAGGGTTGCAGTGTGCTACATACATTTCAGAAGCCTTTAGGGTGTGACCTACCATAACCTCCTCATTTTCCTATGCAGTGTTTTGCAGCGTGTGCTCTTATAAAGAATATTTTCCATTTTTGTGCAGTTTTCTGCAGTACCATTACCTTATTTTTTTTCTAAATAAATTGCATAAACTTTTCATTTAGCTCCTAGCTCATTCAGATCACTTTAATTTTTTTTCCCCCCTTTTATATACTGACTTTAACTTCCACCCTTAGGAAATTGTCACCTCTATCTGGTATCAGATTTTCTATCTGGTTGCATTTACAGATTACAAAAAATTTGTTCAAAATACATGCCTAGTTCTGAGGTTTCAATATTTGCCCTTCTCTTGGCATTTTTCCCTCTCTGCAGTCGATGTCAATGCATTACTAATTTTGATGTGACAGCATTTTACACTCCCATTTCCGATTGCAATGCAAAGTGCAAGGCAGCAAGAATTAGGCCTGCAATACACTGGGAGTCTCATGACAGTCAGGAGCTGATGAAATTTGAATTCCACCCCATCTCCTCCATTCACTTTGCACAGGGCATTCCTTTCAAACGCTGTTGGTGTGGGACAGGTCTGTCTTATTCCCCAAGGCAGCATCTCCCAGCATCAGCTGGTGAACCTGACAGGAAACCCAAGGAGTCACCTGAGGAACATAGGCAAATAATTTAGCCTGCTAGCCTGGTATTAAAGATTTCTTTCTTTTAATTTTTTTTTTTTTTCCCTTCTTGGCTTGCACTTGGTTATCAGAGTTGTCTGGAAGTGATCACTGCTGCACCCAGTAGGTGTGTGTGAATCTGCCTGCTGTCATCATCTCCCCCACCATGGATCACTGAGGATTGACACCACTGGCAAGTGACAACTTTGGGAAAAGGCTGCATGCAGAACAATGCAGCTGTGCACAGGCAGCAGTGGGACAGAGAGGCAGGAAGGATCAAACAACTAGAGTTGCTAGAGGGGAGAGTTTAATGATAAGTTACTGTGACATTTATGACCAGATCGATTATGAAGACTGAAAAAATCTATGGTATATTTCCAGGGTATTATTGTAGAGCCATCTGATACAGGGGTTGCCATGGCAAGTACAGATTTTCTATTAACCAGGAAGGTGAATAGTCTCATAAAACCCATGGAAGTTGTTAGTGAATAAATTGCATATGGGAAGCACCACTATTGACCCCTATGGAAATTTAATATTTTCAAACAAAGCTGTAAAGTCTTTTCCTTAGTTATTTTTAAAAAACAGTCTGGGGTACTGTCAAAACCAAGTGCACCATTTCTGGTATTCCCCACGTCTTGAATGACAGCCTAGACAGATTGGAAAATCAGCACTCAGCTAAAAATACTAGTGTGGAGGCAGCAGGGTAAGAAAGTAAGCTACTGAATACTGTTAAATAGGACTGTTTCTACAGCTTTAATACTTGGTTAAGATCTTCATCATCACAACCTGATGATGAAGAACTAAAACAAATACACATGCACTGTTTAATACTTGATTATATAATTTGTGACAAACATTCCAGGAGACCAGTAAGAACAGGAAAAAGCTTTATTGTTAGTGCAAACTGGATAAACTGAGCAAAGGAAATCTCCTCAAGGATCCATATTTCAGTCCATCTCCCCAGTGCTGTATGCACATAGAAAAGAGTTCCCTTGCTTATGTATTTTAACCACATAGAAACAATCCAAGGGAAGAAGAAGCAGGTTCTCCAGAGAATTTGTGGCTGTCCCATCCCTGGGAGTGTCCATGGCCAGGGTGGACAGGGCTTGGAGCAACCTGGGATAGTGGAAGATGTCTCTGCCCACAGCGGTGGGTTGGAAAACAATTTTTAAGGTCCCTTCCAACCAAAAGGATACTGTAATTCTGTAATTCTGTACTTCTATGGGAAGGTAAACTCTTTCTTAGGCCCAGACATGCAGACACAAAACTTGCTGTGAGGTGCTGGTTGTAGCAGAATGGCAGGAGCATTCTTCTGCTTTTGCCATCTTCTGTATAACAGAGTGCTGTTTGCTTTTCCAGCAATTTTGGTGTGCAGCAGAACAATAAAGTTGTTACTAGCAGTAGAACAATGAAGTTGTTACTAAATGCTTTGCTTTCACTCTTTCTCACAGAGTATAAATTGATCAGTAATTGTTGAGCTTGGGAAAGTCTAGATGAATACAGAAAATTTATTGATATTTCACTGGGCAGCTGTCTTGTTTGGTGGCAAGCATTTCTGCAAAGGGTCAGGTAAGATGCTGACAGTTCAGCAGGAAATGCATTGCAGCTGTGGATGCTTTCACTAATGTGATAGGGTATGTTCTTTACATAAAGGAAGGAAAAATCATCACTTGTGTCCTGCTGTTCCTGCTTCTCATTCATGCCAGAGGATGTCTGCTTTGACTTCTCCTTCCCAGTCTCTGATCTTCCTGGCCACTCCATGTGTGATTGCTCAGGCAGGATAACAAATCAGAAACAATGCTGGCTGTGGTGGCCATGCAGCCTTCAGTGAGGTCTGCCTGTCCAGCAGAATGAATCCAAGCACTTGGAGTCACAGCTTTCTCCTATCTGCACCAGGTAATTTCTTGTTCACTACACCAGCTGTATTTTTGTTAGCAATCATCTTCAGTCTTACACGTCCTTATTAACAATTTATTTTTCCCATATGCTAAGTATCTGCTCTAATAATTAGCAATGTTATGTATCTATTTAATACCATATCTTTTTAAATGCAGTATGTTCATATTTCCTAGTCCACATATCTTCCCCCAAGCAATACCACAGGTGCTTCCTTTAGACCTCTGTTTTCCTTTGAACTACAGTGGTTCAGCTCATTAGCCTGTCTCACTTCTTATCAGTCACACTTGCTTCTCATTACTCTGGTTGCAGAGATACCATAATTAGATTTTATATTTTTAGGCATTCATAACACTGCTTTAGCGTACACTGTGCTATCAGAAGCGGTTTAGACAAGCCATAAGACCAAACTAATTAAAATGTTCCACAGAGACTTTTTAAAGGCGAGTTACTGCTGCTGCTGACTTGGTAAATTCAGGCAAACACAGCTGTTGGGGCCAGGGAAGGCTGACAGGAGAGGTTACTCAGATCTCCTGCCTGTGGAGGTCACAGGACTCACCCCGTAGCTTTTGCTTTCAGGACCTTATGTCTGATGTCTCTTAGGAGAAGATAAGCTACATTTGGCTTTAAAGGCTTGGGGATTTTCCTCCAAGCTTATCTTTTCACTCCTGGAAGTTCTCCCCAATTGCCAAAGGCAGTGTGGAGATCTTGAGCACCTAACTTTGTTCAGGTACCCAAATACTTCTCAGAAACTGAACATAGGGTGTCCCCACTCTATTCACAGATTGTGTTCATTGTATTCTCTATTATTTTGTAGTCTCCTGCAAATGATTTTCTCCCCTGAGGTAGAATATCTGTGTTTATTTCCTTTCCTGAACAGCTGCATTTCCCTCCTCCTATGAGTTGCTGCTCTCTTGTTCTTCTGGAATGGCTTAGTAAATGAAGGGCTGAAACTGTGTTCCTACTCTTGTATAGGGGCATCTGTAGATAGATGGACCTTGGTGACAGTAAGGGAGATGGGTCTGGGAGGCACCTGCAAGGCTGTGCATACCTGTGAGATACTCATGGAATTATTGCTGCTTCTGTTTTAAAATGGCCTTTTTGCAGGAGCATTCTATAGCCTCTGTGTAGAATGGGATATTTTATATGGGAGCAATTTTGTACACAGGAAGCTTTAAGTTTACTTCCTTTACTGAAATATTTTCTGTGTTGAAGAGAATCTGAGCTATTGAATTTTACTGGCTCCTAAAATAACATGCACAGATGTATTTATATTTATTTCGTAACTTAATTTGTATAACTATGTTGCAAATATTCCATCTGAAACAAGAAAAATGACCTGGTGTTGTAGTAGGTTGCTCATTTCCCTGGAAACCCAGCTTCTAACATGAAGCTTACTTGGAAATTAGTTACAACAGGTGTAATCACTCTCCATCCTTCATCTCATTTATTCAGTCTCTGCTAGCAGTAGAAATCTTTACTTTGGGGAAGCAGAAAACTGCATTCTACCAGCATAATCACATTCTTCTGTCATTCAAACACTTTTTTTTGAATTAGCCAAAAAAGTTAAAGGTCTATTTTACAATAATAACAACTCAATTACTGGAATCTCTAAAGGGAGTAAGTAGCAGTAAATATGAAACAAGCATATGATAGCATTTGAAAATAACTACTGCAGTGCAAATTTACATAAATAACTATTGTTCTTTCAGAATCCAAAGCTGTACATTTCTTTGCTTCTTCAACAGAGTGCTTGCTGCTGGATTTTCATAACTATTATTTTAGGGTTTGTATATTATTATTATTATTGTTATTGTTATTATTGTTGTTGTTGTAGTTGTTGTATTAATTGTGGAAAGTATTGGCTTTTGAAAACCTTTTTGCAATTTCTTACATCTGTATTATATCATGCTTTACACTAGAATTTTTAAGGCCATCTGTATAAGGGAGTTGGAGGCCACAGATTCACTAAGGGACACTGGATTTGTTCTGTTTAGTGGTACAGAAACTCCAGACTCAAGAGTTTTGGGATATCACACCTTGATATATGTAAATATATACACAAACTACAGGATTGTTTCCATCTGGTGAAGTTCTCTGCATCCTTGAGCAATATTTGTTTTATGCTTCTTCAAGTGTGTTGTGCCAGTGGACTCTGACAATTCAGCCAGTTTGTCCTGTGAATTTAAACAGAGAGAAGCCCCAAACACTGCAGGGTTGGGCAGTGTCCTCTGTTCACATGGGGCTCACCCCTTCCTGTGCACGTGTCCTGGGCTCCCAGACAAGTTGCATTTGCTCCTTTCTCTCATTGTCTTCTCTTCATATTAAATGAAGATCTCTTTTTTTTTTTTTTTTACAGATGGTTTGCTTTGTCTAGCAGAAGTAAGAGCTTGCATTGTTATTTCTGCCTTAATAGCTCAGCAGAGGTTTCAGTCTATTTAAAGATTCTTGTAATGATTTTAGTGATTTTTATGTGTATACAGCAGGGATTTATTGATGTATGAAAGCCAACATTAAGTGTCAAAGACATGAAATAAGAAATGTGCCCATGTATGCAGGCTTTCTGTATAAACCTACAACCCATAATCAGTTGTTAATGATGTTGATTTTTCTGTTTCTTTCGTGCCATAAGAAGTGTTTCAGAGAGGCTTTAGAGCCTCACTGAATCCAGCTGTGCCTTGTGCACTCATTGTTCAGAGCCTGGTGATGACAGGAGCTATCAATACAATGCCACAAGAGTTTGGGTCAGGGTCTTCATTTATACTGAGATCATTGTCTTTTCTAAAGCACTCTTCTCTAAAAATATTCTGCTTCTTTAAGCTTCATAGTCCCAAGTCCTCACTGGGGACCAGCTTCTGTCCTGCTGAGACAGGAGGAAGCAGGTGGCATTCATCCTAGAGGAGATGTGGTCTAGTACAAGCAGGAAAAATACAATAAAAAAGACAAATCAGGGTTGTATAAAGAAGCAATGCAGTAATTATGGCAAACTTGATAGCTGGCATTTTCAGCATAGCCTGATAGGATAGAGTGTCTTTTGTTAGCCTTTTTGTTTATCTCTGGAGCAGAGGTCCAGCAGTTTGCTGGAATATGATGTGAGTTGCTTTGCCCACAGGAGAGGAGGAGGTGTTAAAACAACATGGCTTCTGCAAGGCTGTAATTTGGATATCAGAGTAGAAAATGGAGCTGCAGCTGGCATGTTCATGACATTTAAGAAACGTGGCTCTTCATTTACATCCTTGCTGCACTGTTAGACAGGCCCCAGGAAAAGCAATTCTGCATTTCTGTATCTGGATTTTGAAAGAGGAGATGGGAATGAAAGCTGTTATCCCTCTGAGAAGAATGTTTCCCATTTGGTAAAGTGCAGCCATGCTTTCTGATGCAAGGAAAAATTATTGGTGAATAGCAAATAAACCTTAACAAGAAATATCCATTGAAGGGTAAGAGGAAATAGAGCTCAAGGGTTCTGGTATGAACACATACTTTTCAAGCAGATTAAAATCACTGAAAGAACATTTCACTCTTCTACTGGCAAATGAACTGTTTAACCAATGAGGTGTTGTGTTCATTTTTTCTTTCCCATGCAGGGAAAAAAACAGTGGAAAATTCTTTTGGCCAGGTCTGCCCTCTGACTTAGCAAACCCCAGGTGAGATTCAGAGGACTCAATAGCTCATTCCATACCCTCTAGTCAGGAGAAATCCAGCCACTCTGTCATATTGCCTCTGTTAAATGGGTGGAGGACACTTTACAGTCCTTGTTCTGAGGTTGTTCAGAATTGAGGCCTGCTCCTTTCAACACCTTTCTGGTTCACATCCAGAACTTGTCCCCCCAAAAACAAGGCAGAGCAGAGGTTTATGCAGTGTGGGCCCCTGCACTGTGTGCATGTTGGCTCTTCAGCACAGAGGCACTTGCTCCTAGGGCCAGCAGCTCACACCCAACCTTAGAGGGTATTCCTTCTCATGCAGCAGAATATTCCTGTTGAAATGTCATGGAAATAAACAAGAAATGAGAATAATTCAATCCCACCCTGCTGCATCAACCCAGGACAACAAACAGTGTTATTAAAGCAGCAGTTCCCTTTCCCTTTCCCAAGGCAGGTAGTGGCAGAGCAGTAAAGGACAGATCTGTCTCACTAATGGGCCTGTCACACTTCTCACTCAGCAGCTGGAATATAGTACCTGTGTGCTGTGTATAAATTTCAGCAGCTGGAAAATAGTACCTGTGTGCTGTATTTAAATGTAGGCACATACATGTAACCATTTACAAGGACTCTACTTTCCAAGGCTGGGGTTTTGTCTTGCCTCATTTCCTGAAGACACTTTTTGGAGTGTAGTGTCATACACAAAATCTTTACTAGATCTCCCTCAGTTCTAGGTCAGCAGTGCTACTGAAACCCTGCTGAGGCCAAAACCATTTATAATATATCAAATATGTTTAAATTCTGTAGACAGAAAATACCTTATTTCCATAGTATTTTCTGAAAACATACTGAAAAGTCACTTAAAGAATTAATTGAGCCAGAACTCACATGCAAAAAATGTGCTTCCTTCTCTGCATTACAAGAAAGCAATTAGTGAACACTGGAGGCAACAGCTTTTGCTAATCAAAAGAGCTGAGTTTAACTTCTGTCTGCTTAAGCAATTCTGTTTTGAAAGAAAAGGGAAAACCAGACATACTATTGGACTATCAATTAAAATGAAAACATGCAATGCAACACAATTAATTCTTTTAAAAGCAAGAATTGTTCATTCATAGTTCAAATGTGTTAGGAAAATGACATGGCTAATACTCAGTCTTTGAACACTGTTTTATGTGAATGACTTTTAAGATTCAACCCTTCAAGTTCATGTCTGTTGGTAGTAAAATATTTTTTATTTAAATGTTTATAGAATATTGACATCACATTTTCACCACCCTTTTCCATTTTGATCTTAATATTGATAGGGTTTTTCATCTTTGCTTCACCATCACATACTCTTCATGCTCCATAAGAAGAATCTGGTGAACTTTCAACAGAGGCTTGAGGGAAAATAGGTCTTTTACAGTAATCACTGCATTTGGCTGGATAAATATTGTCCTTTTTTCCTTCCTCTCATTTTTTTTCTTTTACTGTAGTGACCTTATAAGACATAAAGGAAATTAAAATTAACTTAATGTTTTAAAACACAGTTAGTGCTTTTCATGTTGCAGACAACAGGCCCTACAGCTTGCCCCGGCAGTTGTATTTCCAGCCATAATAGCTCTGATTTAATCTTTAAATGAAACATCCCTACATAGGATTTGTTATTATTCATTTCTACATTAGTATTGAGGAAAAAAATCTCTCCTGGAATTTGGCGAGATCCAAACTGAATTCTTGACTTTGCTACAGATTTTTGCTTGTTCATGGGAATTTGTTAAGTCTGTACACCTGAGATAACTCCTTTGATGATATAAATGTTACACAGTTTTAATCGTTATTACTCTTGTTATTTCTATCAGAGCAGTCAAAACCCCAAACAAGAACTTAAATTTTTTATTTTCCTACAGTTTTTTGACAAAGCTTTTGTCTCCAGCTGAATACAGAGAGCTTGGACAGATGCATTTTAAGGGCAGGTGAGTATTTTTCATGGCTGGTTCATCAATAGGAACCAACCATTATATTGGCAGACTAGCAAAAGATGGCCTTTAATGATCATTTTAGTCTTGGGGTGAAGGGATGAATTCAAAGAATTATTTCAGTCCTGTCCTGTCCTGTGCCTATCTGTGCCTAAAATAACCTCTCACAGACTCTGCTAATGTTCAATGAAAGAGGAAGATGCAGCAGCCAAAAACCTTCAGGTTATTTTGCTGTAGTCTCCACAAGGACAGAGTTTAGGGAGAAAAGAATGTATAATCTAATGTTTTGCCTGAGATGCAATGTCTGCTTTCCAGATTATCAAAATGTCAGGGGTATATTTTTCCAGTCTGTTTTCTCTTTCTAATTAAGTTTCCTGTCTCCCTGTCATGCTCCTACCCCCCCCACTACCATTTCTATTCATCTCCCTCTCAAAGGTACCAAAGGAACAGGCCAGTTTTCCTCCTGCTGTGAAGGTAAAAAACTCAAAATAGTGTTAAATTGACATGGGCTGTGCTGCTCTGCCAATCTCTGAAATGTCATTGCCTGGGCAGCCTGCTGGGCTCAGCTCAGCACCACGGTGCCAAGACTGCTAATAAAAAAAGAATAAAGGTTAATGAAGGAGAGAGGGGGTGGAGGATGTGTTATTATCCAAAATCAAGTTGTCTGCTTCCTATCTGTGAGGTTTGCTCAAGGCCTACAGTTTTGATTTTTAATTCTTCGTTTTTCCCCCTTAGCAGTGTTTTTATTTAGTTCACAGGGTAAATCACAGTGGATTCACAGGACCCACTCCAGTATCTTGCTTTCAGCATGGTGTCCTTGGTTTTTCCAGCAGCCCTTGGAGTTATGAGTGAGTTATCCTCATCTGGCCCTGTGTGATTGCAAGGCACAAATGAGGTCTTTTGTGGCCTTAGAGGGCCCTGTTTCTAGGAGCAAGAAGCAGAGCATGGCCAGGGCCTTGCTCTGTTAGTGGAGATGCCTCCTGTCCTTCCCAGTATGAAGTGCTCCTGTGGCCTGGCTCTGCATCCCGGTGTGTTTATGGCATGAGGGTCTTGTCACAGCAGGGTTATTTCTCTGTTCATGTTGGGTGGTTGCTCAGTGTTTTTGCCTGTTGAGCTCCATCAGAAGCTGCTGTGAACAGCCTGTGTGCAGTGCAGGGGCTGATTGAAAGATAAAGAAAAGGCAAAGGCCATTAGACACACGTTTTTTCTCCTGTCTACCAGTGCACAGTAGCTCCATTTCAGCTCTGACACACCAGGATGCTGCTCCCACCATCTGTTACTGATCCTCTCCCTCCTGCCATGCCCTTGTGAGTTGTCAAATCTGTTGTTTGTGTATTTCTTCCCACAGCAGCCCTAGCTCATACACAGTTCCTTCATCCCAATACCCTCTGTACTCTGTGGCATGATGCTCTGAGCTTAGACTGCAGCTGGTTCCTGCTCCTGCCTTGAGTCTCTGATAGTGACCTGACCTTTCTGCACACAGGAAGCAGATCTGCCCTTATTCTCCACCTTCTGCATCTGCTTTTGTCACTGCAGTCACAGCTGGCTTGTTCCTACCAAAAAAAAAAAAAAAAAAGTGCATATTAGGAATTTTGTGGGTCTGTGCATCTCAAGCCCATGAAATTGTTTTTTATGGTGAATTTGCAGTGTTAAGATATTGCTGGTACACAACTCCATAACTTTCAACTGCAGCTGAGATGGAGACAGTTAAGTGTCTGTCCCAGGGTGAATTTTTATTTTCTGAATTATGAAAAATAACTTACTTTACAAAGGTAAGGATATGTCTTACCTCTCATTCCACCTTTCTTTAGTAACCCCCTGAAAAGCAGACAGGGAGGCTGACAGAAAAATTCTCCACAGCAACAAATAACAGGTTGGAATCTGACAGCTAGAAAATATTCTTAGCTGTAAGTCATACTTATGGTAGTGGAGAAGTCTGAAAAATTCCACTTTTCTACTTGTTGAAAAGCTGGTCCCAACTTAGGTGAGTGCTGTAGTTATTTCTTTTCTCCCTCTTACTGGCAACTATTTTTTACTGCTTTTTTAACAAATAAAGAAAATGTCGTATCACAATGGAAACAGTTTAAATTTGTGTGAGACCAGGATAAAAATGTATAAATGGATGTGCATATGAATACATCAGTGCAGGTACTCACTCATCACTCTATCCATACAGATACACAGATTTGCCTATAGATGTGCATTAGAGAGAGACCAAAAAGACCAGGTCTTGTTTGTCAAGGTTTGTTAAACTGGAAGTCCCCAAAATTAAAAACAAGAGCTGTCACAACTGGAACAAACAAAATGGTTCCCAGAATTTGCTGCTTTAGGATGTTATCCTTTGTTATTTGAAAAATAACAGAAGTTTACAGTAGTTGCTATCTGTTTATAAAATGAGTGGGAGGGTAGTGGGAGGAGAGATTATTTTTTTAATCCTCCATTGCCATCAGTACATTAACAATGGAGGAAGTATAAAAAAAAAAAAAAAAAGAAAAACAAAACAATGCACCTTACCTGAAGAGTAGAGGGAATTTGTTTGCTGTTTATTTTTTGATTTTGAGTTTTTTTTAATGAAATTCTTTAGACTTGGGCAAAGTACCAAAACAAAGTTCAAATTCAGCAGTTACAGGCATTCTCCAGCTCTCAGTTAAGCCAATGGAAATCCTCCCAGTGATAATCCCTGTGCATTGCACAGTGCTGGAGGCAGAATACACAATGAGAGGTAAAACCTAATCTAAGTATTATGTGTAGATACACCCAAGTGTAGCATAAAATTATTTATTAGAATATTATGCAATGTAGTAAAAATGTATGACAGTAAAAAATGACTAGGGCTGCTATATAGAAACACCACAGAAATAAAATAGTTTAGAGCAGACTAAGAGAAATAAAACCAGATACTATTGACAAGAAAGTAGAATACTGGGGTAAGAAGTAAAAAACCATGCTAAACTGAGTTTTTTAGTTGAAAATAATTTAATATACAGCTTTATATTTTCACTTATAAAGGACAGTATTTTAGAGCCTTCTTCAAAGATCTCCACTATTGAGACTAACTCAAAGGAACTTTGAAACAGAAGAGCAAAACTCCCTTGAAGGCAGGGAGCAAGAGCTCTAATTTGCTTTGGAGAAGCTGAAGGAACAAAATTCGTGCAGAGATCCCTCCCATTCCCTTAATTTTTATCGAGATTTTTCCCAGGCTGCTCAGAAGGTGACTCCCTGGGGCACATTTTGCCAGCCCCCATTATCAGCTGGAGTGGCTCGAGCTGTGGCACTGCTTAGGGAGGGGTAATTTGTCAAAGAGGGAGCGTGGCTGCTCAGGCGTGTGCTGACAAGTGTGCGCAGATCCCACATCCCGCGTGCCAGATCAGGCATTTAATTGTTCTGATTGTGCTCTTCTAAACTCCTTACAGCCTGTTCAATAGCTGTTACTCTCATTTATATAAACACTACAAGTTTGCTTGTGCTGATGCTGTGTCCCAATTGCAGCTTCTCAGATGAAAAATTAAAGGCAGGAGAGAAGAAAATTCTCTTCTCCCTCTCGGAGCCCCATCCATGGGAACATCAGTTCCTGCAGAGGCTGTTGTGTTTTGTCAGACCCTAAAAAGGGCCATATGCATGGCCCTATGTCACCTATACAGAGTATATAAGAATAAGGCTTATGGCTCAGAGCAGTGTTTCATCTGATTTTCATTTTTTTTTCTCTAATCCTTTTGAGGGAGGTGGTGAGAGAGGGGATCAAGTCTCTCTGGTTTTTGATCAGGGACAAACTCGGTTTCAGGCATATTTGAAAAATGAAGATTCTGCTTCCTTTGTTGTATCTGTTTAGAACGGCAAAGAGAAATTATGTTGCAGTGATGTTCAGCGTCTCTAATTGTAATCAAATTTCTGACAGTAAGCAACTGAATTTGTACTCGTAACTAAGGAAAAAGTTCTCTAGTTCAGCTGCCTGTTTTTCATGAACATGACTGAATTGGCATTTAGAATAAGAGGCATCACAAGGAAAAGGCATCTCTTTTACTTAAGGGAAATAAATCTTGATTTCTTTTAAGTATTATTTAAATTAGACCCTTCTGGCCGTATCCATCCTTGCTCTCATTCTAACCAGCAGCTTCAAAAGATGAGTGAATGACTATAGTCCCTTGTTTTTATGAGCTGCAGTTAAAAATCCATGAGTTTTCTTTATAGAAATAGTGTCTTTTGGAGCTATTCATGAATTGCCTTTTTTTTCCCTGGGTTATAGGAACCACTGAATTAATCCAGAAATTCAGAATCTACGTCCAACTCTATCATCACTGCTGGGTTTGCTTAAGTTTAATACTTTTCTTGTCAGCTTCTTTTGTCTACTTTAATATGATTTTTATTTACTCTGTAGCAGCAAATACCCAGAACACCTATATTTGATTGAAACTTTACCATCTGTGATCTTCATATGTGTGGGACGTGTCTGGTAAATCGAAGTGTAACACTTTCCTGTTTTGCTGTGGCTGCAGATGGGAATTCCTTTTTGATGAGCAGTTGATTTTCTCAAGGTGCTGTAGGACCATAGCACTGCAAGGTATCCTTGGTGTCCTCCAAATGTGAGTCCTTGATGTTCTCCAAATACATACCCCTGACTCAAGGCAGCTTTCTTTGAGATTTTTTTCCCCCCTACATTTTAAAGAGAACTGAACAGATCTTATGAAAAGTTTTAGTGGAAATTTCCTGACATTTATCCTAGTTACAGTCCAATATCTCTTACTTAACTGGAAAGAAAATTAGATTCCTAGAAAACCTGCTGTGTCTCTTTTTTTATGTGAGGCTAAAGGTCGAGGGCAAAATGGCTTTTTTTGCACATGATGTGTGTGTAGGGTGGGTGGATCTGTGTGTGCAGAGGCTGGAACCAGAACTTGGGAAAATCCCATGCACAGGCACTGGGTCAGACTGCACGTGGGCCAGGATGGGTACAGATACCAACACTTCACCCAGCATTTATCCCACACTGTTTCCACTCCTCTTGCATATCAGTGGGTGCAAACTACCACCCTTATGAATGTTGTTACTATATTAACTAAAAGCAGACCAGATTCATGTGCTTTGTGGTAGAATTCTGTGTCTGGGATTGTCAACCTGAAGCTTAAATTATGGAATTACGCTTTTTAGGCAGGATTGGCAATGATTTTGAAGAATTTAGATGAATCTTCACTTTGTTCTGCTTGTCAGGAGTATGGTTAACCTGATGAGTCAATGGAGGTGTATCACCCTAACTCCTGCAGAGTTTTCCTTTATTGTCCTTGACAGAATTAAAACTGGGTAGTGATTTTGATGAACTTTTTTACTGTGTAGGTATTTCTGAGATCTATGTAATCTATGAGTGCTATTGCTGAAACAAAAGTGAGGAAAATGTAAGGAATTTTGAAAGAATCAAAGGAAGCATTCCAAATGTTCTCAGAATCTATTAAAAAATGTAATTAGGAAAGGGAGTATGTAGTTGTCTTCCTCCCAGAAAATACATTGCACTGCAGGAGATTTATGGTAGTCATTGGGTTCAAAAGCATAAGATTAATTCCTTCAGGTACCTGTGGATATCTGTAGGAAAAAACCTCCTTACCCTCCAGTGAGAGGAAGGTGAAAGGAACCAGGATGCTGAGATCACAGATTGTATAATCAGCACCTTCATAATGAGAACCTTTACAGATCCTTTGATGATTCTATAGAGTGAACATCTATCATATTGACCATACACATTCTTGGGGAGGGAAGGGAGTCTGAGAAGGTAAAAAGTACAAGTTTTAATTTAAAAACCACACATTTTGCATTTTAAGTGCACTGGTTGATTTTCAAGTGTTCTGTGGGATTTGACATATGGTTTTATTAGGTTAGCACAATTATCCTGGAACCACTTATGGACAGCACTGACAAATGCAGCTCTTGGGAGTGTGATTATGAGAAGACACTCAATGTTTCTCAAGTGTTGTCTTTAGTAGTACTTGAGCAATTGACTTTGCAGAGCAATGAGACATCATCTCCAGACTATCAAGATTTAGCCAAGTAATTATTTCTTGAGCTCTAGTTTCTGTACAAATATTTAGGGGCTTTTGCAGTGCAGTCACATTTGAATTGTGAGGGATGTTCCATGGCTGTAACTGCACAGGGATGGGTTTATTTACGTGGGATATTTCAGGCAGATGTGGGAGCACTTCAGCAGGCAGATGTGATGTTTGTTTGGTTGAAGTGCCAAGTTGGCCAGGAGCCTTGTGGCTGCAGCAGAGCTGTTTTGAGTTCAAGATAATTCACTCTGCCTTTCCACAGGCTTTGTGAGCTCGGGCTCTGTGCCCTGCTAACAGGGCTCAGCTCTGGAGCTCTCTTGTGCCCAGCTGGCTGGGAACATGAGGAGTTTACACCAGACACCATGTGGACTTAGCCAGTATCTCTTTCTCTTCCCCATGGCCTAATCTGAATCCTAGTGGAGTGAAAAGATGATTCATCATTTATTTCATTATTCTTTCAATCAGATCATGGTAGAAGAAGAAATTTACCAGGACTAGGGTGTCCTGCTGCCAGGTATTCACACGATTGAGCTCAAGATGTTTGTCCTCACTGTGTCACAATTCTCTGATGTTTTCTTCCTTTATATAATATTTTATGTTTCCCATAATTACAGCAACTATGATTACCACTCCAGTATTTTGCTCATGACAAATTTGGTTTTTTGGGGGTTTTTTTTTGCCTACCAGTGGCTAATAAATTCTGAAAGTGCAGCAGTTTTTAACACATCTAAAATGGCAGAAGTTATCTCAGAGGCACTGAGTTTCTAAAACTAAAACTAATAATAATAATAATAATAATAATAATAATAATAATAATAAGCAGCCAAGGCAGAGGTAGAGAACAGAATATGTAAACTCAGAGGTTATTTGTGAAGGAATAGGGGCAACAGGATCTTAGTTGCCTGTGATTGGAGAGTCAGTATTAAGATGCATATAAAAAAGTAGAGAACTGATAAGGATTTATTCAACATGGAGTAAGCCAACAGCAGAGACTCATAATTTTGCTTTACACAAGTCCCTTAATTTGTACATTATCAAGATTTGAGACTGACTTTTGCAGGACATTAATATGGAATAGGGTACAACTTGGGCTATTGCCTTATTTAATACAATTTCTGAAATATCTACATATTTCAGTATAAATTATTCTGATAACTTTAGTAGCTGTGTAGATAATGAAAAGTGTGTTATGGCAGTGAACAGTCAAAATAAATGATGTCCAAATTTCTAGAAGGTTCACCTTGTATTATTCTATCCATCTTGTTTAATGGCTGAGACTGATGGGGCTAAACAACATGATTATTTTGCTTTAAGCATTTAATTTTGAAAATTTTGTCAGTAAGAAAGCAAGACATAATTGAAATCATAATAACCTAGGTCAAGGAGCTCTGAGCCTGACTTTCAGGCAGAACTGGCACTGGTGAAATCCCTAGCATGGCACCCTAGCATGCACAAGGCTGCAGCTCATGACACCAACCCATGGTGATTTCCAGTTATCTCAGCCTAACTCAGAAAAGCCCTGGAAGGGATATCCCAGTGCTAACCACAGGAGTCAACCACTGCTCTGAATCAAGAGCAGTGTGACAAACTCTTGCCTGGAGTTAATGTTTATGGCTGGTTTTATAAGCTGCTGGAAAGCAGGACGTATTGCTACACCCTGAAATATAATGGTGCCTGTGACTGGTGCTATAATAAACTGCAGAGCCTCCTCCCAACCTTTTGGATTAAGTAATAAAAGAAAATGATTAAGAGTGAAATTCCATCATTTATCTTTTGTTGAATAAAACACTTTTTTTTTTTTCCATCCCAGCTCGCTAACAGCGACAGCCATGAAAATGAATGATTTGGCTTCACCCAAAATGATGGATAATCCTGCTGGAAGAGCATGACAATGATAGACAGACATCTTCTGAAGGGGAAGGTAATAGAAAAGACTGACACTTTGATAGGCACCATGATGAACAAGGCCTGGGGGGCAGTGAGTTAATAGGTTAATAGAAGTGTTCCAGCTCTCCCAGTCCCTTCTGTCTCTGTGCTCCTTTTAGAGCTCCTTGAGCAGCAAAACAACATTGTGAGCACTGGGAGGAGAGATGCATTTTGTAATTCACCAATGTGCTTTTTTGTCTATTCCTTAACACTGTGGTGAAACACAGAATTAAACTGCTTCCTTAAGTGAGGTGTAGGGAAAGCCCACCCTGCTAAATCTCATAAGAGCTTTGCTTTTCCCTCTTCCATCTCTCAGACACTGCTTGCAGGTAATACAATGTCCTAAGGGTAGTGCACATGTTGAATTTAGTCACCTGGGAAATTGATTGTTGGAGCCCTGCTGAAGTTGATGGTGGGGGCCATATTCTGACATGAACTAAACCAGAATTTAGCCCAAATAGTTTTATTGACATCAACAAAATACGTGCCTGGTTTCTTGGTCAGCTGCCAACAGAAATATTTGCATGCTAGGAAAATAAGGAAGTAAGATTTATTCAAATTATTTTTAATTTCTTATAGCTTTCCTATTTATTTCCATTTTTTTCTCTCATAAAACCATAAATTATTTTTTTTTCTGATAACAAAAATAGCATTTATCAATGTGTATTTCATTACTTGTTGTACATATTTATTTCTTTTCCTTATTAATGTCTGTTTGAAGAGGTTAGGTCTTTGCAAGCCCCACCATCTCGGCTAGCAATTAAGCTGACATATACTCTACAAGCTTTTTATGTCTTTTGCATTACAGAATATTTTTATTTGAAATAAGAGTTTCTTACTCAATTTTTACAACCAACTACAAGAACAGGTCTTGACATGAATGGCTTGTACAATTTTACAGTTAAATTATCAATATAAGTCAGGATAACATGAGAAGAGTAACATGAATGAGTAATGAGGTAAATAAACAGAAGAAATATAGTGTCAATAAGCATGCTTTACAAGTAAAGGAATTTAAGCCAATATATTACAGAACAAAAGAATGTGATGCACAGTTGGCAAAGTCTCTCTGAGACTATAATGAAGAGTAGTAATGAAATACTTGTCTCTGTTAGTACGAAGAAATAATATATGGTTCACTCTGTGGGCTGGTGGAGGACAGATCAGCTCCCTGACATGCTGCATTAACTGAGACATACAAAATCCTTCTCTGCACTTATCTTTTCCCTTGCTTATTTATTTTTAATGCTCCTGGACATGGATTGTCAACATGTCTGCCTTCAGACACCACATTTCTGTATAACCTTAAAAGGATTCATGTAATCCAAATAAGCTTGGGGGGTGTATTTTGTAAGCACATGACAAATGCCTTTATTGATAGACTTGTAGTCTGGCTTCAGGACACAGCTGTTATAAAATATACAGTACATGTTGAAAAGAACGTTTTAATCAGTATATCTAAACTTTTTATTTGAATGCAAAAATGTTTACCTCATCTTCCAGTTTTTGTGTTGACTTTCTTATTTAACTGTTTTCAACAGGTGTATCTATTACTTTCTCTTCATGTACAGGAGCATTTCTGATCTTCTGTAGGATGTTGCAGGGGTGTTATGCTGTTACTTAAAACAATGCAGAGTTACACTACAAGTGTAATCCCAGATTTAGTGCAGACCAAGCTGGTTTACATCACTCTCAGGTCTGACTTGGCTTTCTAGTACACGACTGCAGGCTGCTAAGCAGGAGCACTGTGAAGCAATTTCATATGATGGAATAAGATCCTTTAGAATTACAAATCCCATTACCCTGCTGGCCTCTGGCCTGACCCCCCTACACCAAGCCACAGGTTACAGGTATGTTAAAACTTGGGTCAAAACAATGTCAGAACAGAATAATTCACATCACAAAATATGTCCTGGTGGAGAGAGTGTGAGGACACACTACACACCAGGAAGGGTGGCTAAATTCATCTCTGTGCTTATTCCAGTCACAGACAATGAGCATGAAGCACACAGCAGATTATGGGGTTCAATCTGTTTTATTTCTTCTCACAGGATATTGCATATTTTTTACTCTGTGATTCTTATGAATTAATCAGTAGTGCCTGTGGATGATACCACAATTAAAAGCCTCTGCTTCAGGGAGTTTACACAAATAGAACAGAGGACACAATAACAGTGTGTGCTCCATAAACAGAGCACACAACAAAGTACCAGACAGGCACAGTGATTAGAAAAAAAGGTGGTCCAGAACTGAACCTCATGGGTATCATCCCTGAACCTCATGGGTATCATCCCTGCCTCATTTTCCATCTAGCAGTGAGCTGGTTAGTTCTATCTTTCACTTATAGAACCTAAAAATGTTCATTTCAATGGGCTATGCAAGCTTGTGTTATATTGTATTAACTAATGATCCATGAAAAAGACAAGACATCTATCTTTCTGGGGCCAGTCACTCCATGCTTTTGTACCTTGGCCTTCCCATCTGTGGAGTCTAAAGAATGACTCTGAGTTTCCTTTGTAAAATGCCTGAAAGATACAGAGAAGGAGGAGGTTGCCACACTTCTGGAGTGTCAGCACGGATGTCCTGGCCCACAAGTCACTGCTGTGGTACATGGGAAATGAAAATTCTATTTCAGCTCGTTGCCCTTTCAGCATGTGCTGGCAGTGACAGTCCTGGCAGGGCCATCACAATCCCTGTCTCACTGGCAAAGGATGGAAATGGAGGGGCTGAAGCAGCTCTGGGATTTACTGCTGACAGAAATGGGGAGCTTAGATGTACTTCTGGCTTTATGCAGATCTTCAGGGCTGTGCTGAATTACATGTACATTTCAATTGCAGACTGATTTAGAGCTTATGCTTTTTGTGCTATTTTTAGCCTAATAGGTTCATGGCTGGGCCTTGTATCTATGAATACAATTCAAGTAATAATAGTAATGAGCTGTAGATATCTGTGTTTTTACAGCATACTGGCTACACAACCCACTGGTACTTGAAAACAAAAATGCTTTTGTAATAAAACCCACTACACCTTTAGTCCAGGACAATTCCCAGATCACAGATTGTCCATATCATTCATTTTTAGTATGCCCTCAATGTCAATTACCTTTTTAGTTTACTGTTTTTCCCCCAGAAAAACAGAGTTGACATTAAGCTGTGTTCTAAAAGAACAAGCTGATCTGAATGTTAAATTAATACATATGTATGCATGCACATATATCTATTTTCACTGCGAGGCACATATTTCAAATGTACCAAAAGATTTTGTCATTTACGTATGAAAATTAATTCATAAATCTTTTTTGTATTTACAGCAGCCCTGACAGAGTTTATCAAAAATGAGCTGCCTTACAGAACCATCAATGGATTAATAAAAAGAATCCGATCTAATATTCATGACACAGGAGACAAATGTAAACGGTCAGGCAACTTCATCTTTTTATTCTTGGAGAAATGTTGTTTTTTTCATCACTTTTCCTTGTAGGTTTTGTTTTCTCATTTCATAACTGCTTTAACAAAAGAACTGTACCATCAATTTTGCTAGATTGCATTATTCATGTGGAGGTAATACACACCAAATTCAATGCGCAAAGGAAAGTAATACAAAAGAACATTCTATATTATTATTCATATAAACCCAAGGAAACTTCCAAAATCATGCTGTCCTATTATATTTATGACCCAATCATGTTCTTCAGCTGTGTAGTTCTCAATGTCCAAACACATCTCACTGCCCTGTTGCTCAGAGGAAATCTTGGTATGTATTTGTTTATCCTGATTACCTTTACAACTTGATTTTGCTCTGAGACCCAGGCAGCCAATAACTAATTTGGGGAAAGGATTATTCTTACACTCAGGTCTGTGACCTGAGCTGCTGATTGTAATGGAAGCTATTAGCCTATTCCAGAGGAATGTGAAAATGAAATGTTTTTGTTAGAATTGCACTCGTGCTGGACTCTCCAGACTCTTTTTGAAGGCCATTTTTGTGCTGATGGTATTAACTTTGGGGTGATCTTGGAATGAGGTTTCCTTAACTTCTCCTAGAAGCAGGCCTGTCTGATCCAAAGAGTCTGCTCAGCTTCTTGCTCTTATTTACCTGTCAGCCTGCTCATTTCCTGCTGGGGCTTGGCTTAGTGCTGAACCCAGCAGTGCTGGGTTAATGATTGGGCTTGGTGATCTTAAAGGCCTTTCCCAACCTTCACCTTTATTTTTCCAACCTTCCTTAATTATATTTCTGAGAAACCTCCCAATCTCACCTAGCTGGGTGCTTGGGAATTTATTGAAATCTTTGTTTGACTACTGCATAATTCACAGGAAGGTGCTAAATAATTTCTGGGCCAGATTCTCATCTGGTGGAAAAGGATTTGGATGTCAGGTGGGCAGCTCTCCTGCCCCAGAGTGGCCATCTCAGAGTCACTGCTGCTGTTGGACTGTGGGAGATGCAGCTTTAAGCTTTTTGGTCTGCTCAGGTGGTGTTACCTTGCATTCAAAAGCAATTAGAGCCCTCAATATTGCACACATACCATTTACTTGCTTTCTAATTTAGTACTGTACTAGGGACAAATTACTTTCCAACAGAAAATGTCAATGGTTTCATAGCAACCAGAGGTACCTGAGAGCTTTCCTTTCATGTTAAATCCCATTACAAGAGCATCAAGCCTGGTGCTTTATGCCTCATGTTGGTGTGAGAGACTGACTGCTGCATCCAAGCAGCAGAGCCAGTCTCTGGGATCTGCTCCTTGCACATGCTAGAACCAAAGTCTAAGAGGCCACCATCTTGTTCTGTCAGAAGCTGGGTCCTTTATTTTAATTAACTTCAACAATTGCTTCAACAGACAGAAGGTTGCTTTAAATGGGTTTCATCATCAGATCTTTTATTTTGTGGAATGGCTTGATTTCGTGCTCAGAAACTGTGAAATGAGAAGTTAGTGCAAAAAAAAAATCAGTCAATATTAACTACCTTCCAGCTGCTTTCCTACTGAAACCAAATGGTAACCAATGCTGCAGTCTGATCCACCACAGACTATTGAAAAGGCAAAAAAATCTAATTTTTGTTTCTTATGGCTGTGGAATGTATTGCACCCTATAGACTGTTTTTTGCCATGAACTGAGCAAAGACAATCTGCATGGGTTTTAAGCTGGGATTCTCCTGGGGAAAAGCAGCTCCTGCTTGAGCAGCCTTACCCTGGGGCTGTGCAGTGGTGCAGAAGGCAGGGAAAGCAGAAAGAGATGGGAAACCATTGCACTGTGAGATGGTGACAGGTGATTCCTTTTGTTCCTACAGTACCTGGGATGCACAATGACACGAGGTTATATCTGCCTCAGCTACTGCCTCAAGATAAACATTAATTTTCAGTGATTTCTCTGGTTTTATAGTTCACTCATGGCTCTCCAACTGCTGTGTGCAGGTTACTCGGCCTCATTAGGCCCAGCACTATGTGAATTTGTATTTTTCTTCCTCAGGAAAAGGAGTGCATTTGAGAGACTTGTCCCTGAGCAGGTGCAGAAGTTCATCTCAGCACTCAAATGCTCTGCAAATGTGCAAGCAGCAAAAAAACATAGGAGCTTGCTTAATGTGCTTTATATTGGTCTTATACCTACTTTTTTTCTCAGTTCTTAATACAAATTAACTGTTTAGTTCAGGTTTTATTGACTGGTTGTTACAGTGCTTAGGAAGTTTTGGGGTCAATTTAATGAAAAAAAAATAAGGGACTGACTTCTGACTTTGCTTCTTTGGTCAAAAATGAGTTATAGTCTCAATAAATCAGAACATAAAGTAAGAAATTTGTCTTTGTTGGGCTTTGTATGTGGAAAGAAATGAGCTTCAGCTGATGTGGGATTTGGTAAAATTAAATATGCCTGCTGGGAAAAGCTGTTATTGGATATTATAAGAAAAGATTGATTTCAAAAAGCTCAGACTGGTGTACGAACAATCACTGAAATCAGTATTTTTATACAGCAAAGGCATAAAAATTCCAATGAAACAATGAGTCACAGTTTCTTCATAGAAACAGGATTCCAAAGTACCTTGAGAAGAATGAGGCAGGTGCCCCAGGGTTGGCATAGTGATGAGCTTTCCTCTTACTGTACACCTGAACAAATGAACACACTAAATTTGCACATTGCTCAGCATGGCTGCACCTTCTGTTGCCTTTTCAGCCACCTTTTTCAGTGCTTTTTTTTGTGAGCATGATTTTATTATCCTAAATGAAAAGCATATTTCATACCATATCTGGGCTATTCCTAAAACTTTAATTTCCTTACCTTCAGCTTTACACAGCTTCTAAAAGATAATTGGCCTGCATTTGTGTAGACCCTGTGCACTTGGAAGTGCAGAAAATTATCTTCCCCAAATAAAGCACCTCACAGCAGACTGGCTGTGTTGCCATGTTGTTTGAACTTTGATTGTGTTCTGAATAATCCTGAAGACATCCCTAATTATTTTTCTGTTTGGTCTGAGTCAGATTTGGGGAGATACTCGTTTGCTTTCACTTAATTGTGTTGTTGGCCATGCGAGGGATAAAACCAAGCATTTAAGTCTTTGACTGGCAGCTGTGCTTAGCCAGAAGTGCAGTTATAGGTTATAAAAGTAGACTAAGGATCTTTTAAAAATGTTTTATATGTCGTGTTTGTATGTCACACATCACTTCATTTTTTATAAGCTCAGAATTATAGTCATGGACTGTGACTCATAATCCATAAGAAATATGTATAGATATTTAAGATTTCTAACAGAAATGAAGCGTGACAGTTGCAGAACTAAAGCTGATTCTTGTAAGAATAATAAATCCATGGAAATCATAGAAACACAGATCATTGCACAGATAGAGACCAATATAACAAACCAATAAGCATAAGGATGGCCAAGGAGAAAAGTGATTATGAAAAATAGCAAAGAACTTATGCTAGTCCAAATCCATAAGAAAGAGAACAGAAGAAATTAAGTATGAAAATTTACCTGAATATTGGTACTTTAACAGAAAAAATAATTCCCTCAGGCAGCTGTCCATCTGGTGCCCAGTTTGTGTCACACAAACCAAGGTCATCTTAACAAATGTGTAACATATTCATGGCTAACAAGATTTGTAACCTGCATTGTTTGTTATGTTTCTATGATGTTTATTTAATTGACTGTATTCCATTAAAATTAAGCTGTGATTTCATAAGCTTCAGCATTTGTTCTGCTTCTATGAATTCCCCACCTTCCAGTGATTTTGTATTTTAACCATTTATGGCAGGAAAACTGAAGTGTTCATGTTTCTAAAGAGTCTTAGGAAATGACAATTGATTGTCAGTACTGTGACCACCTTCAAAGTCTACATTAGGCTGTTGGGGAGCAGGGTATTTATTTGGTCATCCCTTCAGCTCTTGGGATATTAGGAAGATACCATTATTACCATAATATCAAATGCAAAACCAAGGCTCTATCATAGCCATAATATGTTCAACTGAGTTTTCTTTCTCCTCCTCCCTTTCTAGATCACTCCAAGACATGATTTGTTGAAAATGTATGCATGCTTTTCATCTAAGGAGGCAATGCTTTTTTCCAGTACTATGGAAAAAAATTGCAATGTGTGGGTTGCTTACACAGCTCTCTCTCTGCAGTTTGGTCTATTGGGCTCTAAATCTGACCTATTATTTTTGCTTCCTTCAGTACATTGGCTTGCATTTAATGCCTCATCTCTTTTCCCTCATGATTTCAATGGCAAAATTTGCTCAGTTTTCATTATGGTAAAAATTCCTTTAAGGTTATGGATAAAACCAGAATTTAAAGTAGTATGGTGATATTAAAGTCTCTAACCGTTACAGATGAATAGCAGAATATTGGGAATGTTCCTGCTCTCTGTGCTGCAGGAAAAACAAAAAAAGAAAAGGATATGTACAAAGTAGAAGTACAAGAAGGTTTTGGAGGGCAGAGAAAATGCTTTCTAGTGGGAGATTTCTGTTGAGCTTATAAAAAAGAAAGCTAAGCCTGTATAAACACCTTTCTGTGAAGAAAACATGAAATACTACAGGGTTCTTTAATCTACCAACTAAACATATAGCAAGAACCAGTAGCTGGGAGCTAAAGCAAAATAATTTCAAATTAGAAATAAAGCACTTGCTGTTGCTTTTTTCTCTCTGTTTCACAGAGATGGTAATTAAACTTTGGGGCAGGCTATGTTGCAGTAGAAAATGGTAGGCGTCATCTCTGGAGACTTTAAAATACAGACTATATACTTTCTGAAAGTTATTTTTTGCCTGAATACAAGTAACAGGGGGCTCAATATCAGAGGTAATTGGATGGAATATAAGTATCTGAAACAAAAACTCAGTGTAGATGAACTAATCTCTTCTCCTGGCCTTAAATGTATGAAAATATAGATTGCATTACTGCAATGTGTTTGTTTCCTACACCTAATTGGTTTTCTTTCAAGGCTCAAAAATCTTTAGTCACTGCAGGTTGTATCACTAACCTTTAAGAATTCAAAACAATGCTCTTTACTGCTTGCTGAATTGTCACATACTATATGTCTCTAAATCCATCTGAATGTGCAATTTTCAACTCCTGATTAGCACCAGGAGCCCAGTCAAGGATGGCAGGACAGCATCCAATTCTGTTGATCTCTACTGCAATTACAACAGTCAAAAGCTGCATAAGGGCCATCCTGCAGCTTAAGTCTTTTCAGGAAAAACTACTTGAAAACATGCTATATCACAGGGGTTATTGATGGGAATAGGGTGATTGACAGGAAATTTTTAAAAAACCCAAACCTTTCTAAAATGAATTATTGCACAAATATGTAACCCAAAGAGAATGAACTGACTTCAGTGTCAATTTTTGCGGACAGATTCCCTACAAGTCACTGGGTAGAAAGTGCCACCAGACATTTGCAATAGTTCCAATCCCAGGGCAAGATGCTTTCTTGATTCCAAGGACACAGTGAATATATTGATTTAAATTTTCCCTATTCTCCCTGAGAAAGTCAGAAATTGCACTGAGTTGGATGTGTGACAGTGAGAGTGTTCAGACAAATTTGTGGGGTGGGGTTCAGCCATACACTGTGTTCAAAATGCCCTATCAAGGAACTCAGAGGATTATTTTCTGAGGAGTGTCAGCTACTGTTGCAGTGCTGATTTAATACAAAAAAATGTGTGCACCTACTCTGCCCTATCCCCATTCTTCCTCCTTATGCCTGGCTGCATTTTCCTCTATCAGCTCTTCCTACCAGAATGTGATTCCACTCTTTCAAGCACTTTTTGGTTTGATTCACTTTGTCTCACCAATTATTTATCTTCTTCCTATTTCTGATTGCCACTGATGTCCTTTCTCCTAGAAGATATATTCATCTCTTCATATATTCACTATTTTTTCAGATTTTATTTATATCAGGTCAGTAGAAAAATATAATAGGAGTGCTCACAGGAATAAATTCTCAGACTTTTAATAAAATTATGCTGTCTTTTAAACCAGGGTCTTTGTAAACAAAATAAAACTTGCCTAAGTTCTGATGCAGGTCTTGAGGATGCTGTGCTTTGGTAACTCCAAACTTGAACATGGATAGATCATTGGCAATTGTCTTTTCCCAAACCCTGACTGTGTGTAAGGAAGTTCTCATGGTCAGTGTTGCTATCAGCCCTAACTCCATGCACTCGTTGCTACTGATCCAGATTTTGTCCCAGTCAGGACAAAGTGAAGAAAAGGGAACTCCCACAGAAATGCCAGTGGTGCTTTACTTCCCCCCAAAACACTTCCCCTTGAAAAGTAGAGCTGTAAAAAAAAAAAAAAAAAAAAAAAAAAAAAAAAAAA